>PVLA01001902.1:0-310532 GCA_004027455.1 Hydrochoerus hydrochaeris
CTCTCTCTCTCTCTCTCTCTCTCTCTCTCTCTCTCTCTCTCTCTCTCTCTCTCTCTCTTCTGCCAGATAGTTTATGAAAACTTCAGAGGCAACAGAGAAACAGGGAGCCTTCAAAATTTTTCTAGTTTTTAAAAAAGGAAGTTATGACCTTAAAATCAAGACTTAAAATCTGGGTTTGAGAGGAGTACAAGAAGCCAACTTGCCCTTCCAGTAACCCGTGCAAACCATGGGGTCCAGGAAGAGAGAAGTCAGTCCTTCCCAAGCACAGACCAGCATGCGAGCTGGGAATCAAGACACCACCCCCAACTGGTTGGAGGACAGGCTGAGTTGATAGTAATTGAGGCACAAAAACAACTAGATGCTTGTACTGTTTGCTTGACTTTGCAGGCTTAAAGCTAGTAGCCTGAGCATCCATTAAGAGTATAACAGTATGCAATAGAGCAACTATGGGGAATTTCTCTGTCTTGTTTTGGAAATCTAATATTGTCCTATTTTGTTTTGTTCTGATTTATTGTTTTATTTAGTGTTCTGATTGGTTTTATTATTTTATTTGATTTTACTATGTCTGATAGTATGGGCAACTATTGTAAAGATAACAAGATATATTATGACAGCCACTGTTAATTTCCAAAGCAGAATGAAGCCAAACAAAACAAAACAGTGAAAGTGGTACAGAACTTTCAGTTTTGTTTTGATTGGCTTCATTCTGCTTTGTTAGGTTTTATTCTCTTTAAAATAAAAAAGGAAGAAAGTTACAAAACAGATTACAATATAATTTTTGTTTAAAAAAAAACCCAAAACAATAATATATGTTGGCTTATGTGCATAAAATCAATTTGGGAGAAATGTACCAAACCTTTAATAACTGTTTCCTTTAAAGTATGAAATTATGGAGAATGTTCATTTTTTATGTAATGTATTTGTTAATCTTTTATTTAATATGACTGACTTTTTAAATGAAAAAAACGCAACAGGAGTATACATAAAGATTCTGAGACCATTTATATCTCACTGTTAATACTGAAAAAAAAGGTTAATTTTGAAAAGACAGAATTTCAAGAGCAGGAAAAGTCCTTCAGGTTCTTTTTTTTTTTTTTTAAGTATTTATCTTTCAGAGATCGTTATTGAAATATATAGGGATTAATAAAAGGGTTTTCCCCAATGTGTGATATGGTATATAGACAACAGAAAACTTGCTATCACTTACTAGTAAACTGAGTTACTATAATATGGAAGCTTCTCTTCATTTTGGTGCATGTTAAAAATTTTAAAACCAAAACAACATGACATGTGAATAAAGCCACAGAACAATACTAACATAATTTCAAACAACCTACCTAAGCACTCTTAAGCATTCTGAAATGTCTTAGCAATAATCCCTGATTATTTTTTTAATAATGTTTGCTCCTGGAATGTCATGAAATCGAGTGATATTTATTCGTTGCAATACACTTTGACAAAAGGAAAATTTTAGTTTCAGAGTATAGACAGTCTATATGGAAATGCCAAATTTGGGAGAAAGCAACTGGTAAAGGTATTCCTCTTACTAGGTATCAAAGGAGTAAGGTAATTTTTGTCACCACCAATTAAAAACTTTTATGAAATAAGACTGTTATAAAACAATTAAACCTTGCAAATGCACTAGTCTCCAGGAAGAAAGTCCTGGAGGAAATTCTGCTTATTAAAATTGCAATTTTAGTTTCCATTAAAAGGAGAATAAGACAACAGAAGATGGGATGGCAAGACAAATTATTTCTTAATGTCAGTTGAGCTTATTTCAAATGAGATAACGTATCTATACCAGGTTGGGTTCAGTACAATTTTTTCTCTTCAACTCATTTATCTAATTCAGTCATCTTGATTATAGCCTCATGGACTTCATTTTCAGAGAAAGAATTCTGTAACAAACAGCCTACACAACATGCTGATTACTGAACAGTTAATTCTAATTAACTTGGGCATGGCAAGAGAATTTTGATAAAGTCCTAGAATACAAATATAGTCTGCTTATACTGGACTAACTTATATAAAAACCCACAGCACAGTCTCCAGACAACACAAGAGAGTCAAAGAGATCTAATTTAAAGAAACAAATGAGAAAATTAAAATCACAAATAATTTATTCTTTGTTAGAGTTGATACAGTTTTAAATAGCAACAAAGTACACAGTGGTGGAAAATTGGCACAGAATCTCTCAGCATTTCAATCATAATAAGGCTGTCCATGCTTTACCTGTTCAAACTTGATGTCCATTTTCTACTGGACAAGTTGAAAAAGACCCTATTTTGACCTTAGGACACACACATTCTCTCTCTTTCATACACACACAGAGACAATTGAAATTCCCACTTTTGATTACAGTATGTCGCGAACACTATGTTCCGCTTGTTCAAATTTATGGCATCCCTTCTGTTTTGTTTCCAGTTAGAAGTGGGAAAAACCAATTCAATTACAAAGAATATATCTTATTCCCTGGGCACAGGCAACTGTGATAGAAATAACAACTTACCTTTGGGCTAGATGTTTTCAGATTATGCTTAAATAACTGTGGTTAGAAATTTCTGAATGCATACTTTCCTGACCAATGCACTATCCCTGAATTTAACTAAATAATCAGGCACAGGACAGTCTCAAATAATGATTAAATAGATCATGCTTATAAACAAATCTATATTGCAACTTCTATGCTTTTAATATAGATCAGAATAAACCTTATCAATGAGCATTATACTAACCATTTCTTTGGGTTAGATTAACCAACATAAAAAAAGGGAAAAAATATGAGTGTCCCTTTGTAACGGCATTATTTCCAGTTAAGAAAGCTGAAATAAAGGTTTGTAAAGTCTTCTGACTTACTATCTTATTATATAAATCAATTATCCTTCTGATGTTAAAAAATAAAATTACTGGATCCATGTGGACTCTTCTTTAATATTATTTATAAAATGTTTTTTGGTATTATTTACTAAGTCTTTTGATTACTCAAACAAGATAAAATGAACACTTTGTTTTCAGTTATTGCTATTTTAGGAAAGGATTATCACTCTTGTTTACATGAAATTGTTACTAAAGATTCTTCAGATCCAACAAAAAGTAATTCTTATTGCCTTACATTTTAAAACAGTATTATAAATGATCTTTATAAAAAGGTTTCAATCCACAAAACTGGAAGGCTTTTTAAAAAAAAAAAGTATTTTTACTCAAAACAGTATCACAGTGCCCTTCATTATCTGACAGATAAAAGGGATTTAAGTTTCCTCCATAAGGACATGACAGTGGACATATGGTGTGCTTTTGTCTTCTCCCTCACCTTTATCTTCATAGTACACCATTTTGAGACCAAAACAATCAGACATCCAGCACACTTTAGTCCACATTAATAGAGGATTTCCGATTCTGTCCAGTGCGTAGTGTACCGCCTTGCATATTCACCACATGAAATAAACATAATATACAAAATATTGCTGCTGTAAAAAGTGTACATTCCCCTTTCCCCCTTACAAAAGAATCTGTGGAAAAGTATTAAATTCCCTTAACCTTCATAAACATACAAAGCTGTTCACACCGTTCAGTCGGTAACAGTTCATCTGAAACACAGTTCCAAAATCACTGCAAATTGCTTATGTCATTGCATTTTCTGTCCAATGTCGCCATCTAGAGTAGAAATGTGAAATCAAGAGTATTTTTGAGCTACTAAAGCCTTTTACAACTAAACCACAAAGGCTGTTTGAAGATGAAACAGCCACTTATCCACAAGATTTTTCCAAAAACTAGATGGAATGGAAGGATCTCTTCACTAGGAGGCGGCCACAGTGCTGAGGTGACAATATGGCTGCTAGTAAGTACTGGCTATTGGAATGTGAGGACTCTTTCACTGTTGGTAATTTCCATACTGTCCCTAAAAGACAAATATAAAAAATAATTAGGTAATAGTCTGAGCTAAATTACCATAGCATAGAAAATCACAAATAACTTTAACATTGTCATATCACAAAAGCAACCAGACCTCCCACAAACAAAACTTTCTATGCATTTAAGTACACATCATTCTTTTGATATTAATCAACTGCAAATGTATTTATAGTCCAAAATTACAAGGTCTGGCAAATAAGCCTAGAATAGTAGCTGTCACATAGTGAAAATTTGGTGTATTTTGTTGAAATGAATTAAGTAGGGCTGAGTGAGAAGTTCTAGTTGTAAACTTTGGTTTAATTAGTATATACTAATGTATAAATTACATCCTAATGTGACAACTTTGGGAGTATTCAGCTTGTTATAATTACTATTATAAATCAACATCAAGGGTATGTGGGATAAATGGTTAATGAGAGTGGAAAGATAACAGAGAAAAGTTAAGGAGTCTTCTTTTCAAATGAAAGCATGTGTGCTTTTCCCTGAGGCCAACAAAATAGAGGTAGTCAGTGGAGGCATTTGAACAGGCAGTTGGAATGTAAAATCAAGGAAAAGTTTGTTTTGTTTTTGTTGTTTTTCATAAGGCAGACCTGAAGAGCTGATGGCAGGCAGGACAGGAAAGTGAATAATGTCCAGTAAATATCTTTGAAGGTCAGCTTGAAAAGAGAAGGAATAACCTTTCTCTCTGAAACAGAAGAAGCTGGGCCTGGAGGTGCACACTTGCAATCCCAGTACTCTCAGAGGCTACTTGCAAGAGGAACATAAGTTTAAACCCATCCCAGGCAACCTAGCAACTTAGTGAGACCCTATCTCACAATAAAAATTACACTAAATTAAAATGGGTTTCAGGCCAGGGGTTTAGCTCAGTGGATAAGCGCCTGCCTGGCAAAGCACGAGGTCATGAGTTCGATCCCTGGTACAAAAAAAAAGAAAGAAAAAAAAATTGGGTTTCAAGGACAACGCTCTAGTGCACTCATATGTGCACACATCCAACCTGATCAAATGAAGTATGTGTGTTTACATCTCTAACTCGCATAACGATGGGCTGTAAAAACAGAAGTAGGGAGGAGCTAGGGATGTAGCTCAGTGCCAAGGCCCTGGGTTCCAGCCCTAGAACTGCAAAAAACTAAAAATAAAACAGAAGAAAAATGGGACATATTAGAAAATATGTATTTTACTCAAATTTTCTTGAGAGTGTTTGAAGTAGATACTTAAAAAAGCACCTATTTTCCAAAAACAGTATTTATTGAAAGCATATAATTAGCTAATCGTTTCCTTAGGCTAAATTTCTCCAAGTCACATTAGTATCATTCGAGAAAATATATTCCAGAGAGGAAATATTTCCATTCCATAACAAACATTCCCCTGAAAGCTTACATTTTTACACTAGATAAACGTGATAACATATACTTCATTTTTGGGTTTTTTTCAGGGGTAGGGGGTACTAGGGATCAAATTCATGACCTTGCACTTGCCAAGCAGGCAGTGTCACTGAGCTCTATCCCTGGCTCCAAAAATCTGTAGAATGTCATGTATATTAAAAAATACTAAATGGGCATGGTGGCACATGCCTGTAATCCTAGCACTCAGGAGGCTGAGGCAGAAGGATATTTGCGAGTTCAAGACCAGTCTGGTGAGCTCAAGGCCAGCATGAACTGCATAGTGAGACCTTGTCTCAAAAAAATAAAATAAATAATAAAACTGTACTGTCCTTTACATTACATACTCTACAAAGTTACATTCAGCTAAATTTCAAGTCAATGCTCATTCTGAAATATACATTCATAAAATTATACCATCTCTAGGATTTGCTTTAACATATAGTAACACCTCAGCTCACAAACACTTGTTTGCAAACAATTTGGTTCGCAACAAAAAATGTGTTCAGCAAAATTTTGCTTCAGTTCACAAACTCTGCAATAGATGACACAACCACAGCCAACATCCCCACACAAACACAAGGGTGGCCACTGTCTCCAAAATCATATAACAAATTAAGTCCATAAATTGAGGTACCATGTAGCAGGAAAAAAATGGTGGAAGTGTAGAAGAAACACAGTGACAAAATGCTAGAAACTGTTGTTTCTTTTTTGTATTTAAGATTTCTGTAATAAAACTTTTTTTAAATAAAGGTTAATACCATACACTACAGTTGAATTTACATCCACCAAGGCTGAATTTAAATTCTAACTTTACTGCTAACTTTCTATTTGAATCTACAAAAGCTTTGCCACTCAGTCTGTTCACTCATGAGATGGAAGAGAGCACCTTCACTCTGGGTCATAATTTCATTTCTGTTAATGGCTACATGAATTTTCACTCCATTTTCTATTATACTTACATGAAAGAGGACAAAAGAAAGAGTTTTTAGAATTACAATTGTTGTAGTCAGGGATTGTAAGGAGAACAATTACAATCAGGACACATGATTTATAATATTATTTTATGATGGTCACCCAGAGTTAAACACAAGGAAGTGCAGGAAATGTATCCATAACACTACTACTAGACTCAGAATATTCAGCCAAGGGCCTGGATCCCACAACAATGTCCTACATGAGTCCAAATGAAACCTAGAGCCCATGACAATGCCTCCCACGAGTCCAAATGGAGGTCTAGAGCCCACGAGAAGGACTCACGGCAGTCTGTTTTATGGATCCGTGCTTGGAAGGCCCAGAGGTCAGCAGGGGAAGCTAGAAAGTCTATGCCAGCAGGGTGAAGGAGCTGTGCTGGTAGGCTGAGGGTTCTACACCAGAGCCGAAAGTCACACTCAAAACAAGGACCAGGGCTGTCCTGAAAACCACCATAGTCATCCTCAGTGACAAGGAGGTCCCAAGCTCCTCCAACGATGAGAACAATCAAGCATATGTTAGAAAACCAGCATGACAAGCCTCTCCTGGAGATTAAACAGCACCCATCTTCCCCACCCAGGAGCCAGGGAGTGATGATGCTCAGTGTAAGGACCAGAGCTCCCCACAAAGTGAACCACAGCCACTCTCACCTACAAGCTCCTAACTGAGCTCCTCTGATGATAATGGCCAAACTCATACTAGGGAAGCTACGAGCTCCTCTAGGAGAACCAACAGCTCAAAACAGCAACACTTAAGAGAAACCCACAACACCTAGTTCTTCTCCACATCTCTATTTATGCTGGCAACTTTCCTCAGATAGAACATCTATGCTCCAAGCATGCTGATTTAATTCAGTTGGTGTTAAGCTGACTACCAGTTTGTAATCCATAACAATTATCAGGGTGCCATGGCATGTGCCTATAGTCCCAGCTTGGGCACCTGAAGCAAGAGGATGGCTGGAGCCTAGGAGTTTGACACTCTCTCTCTCTCTCTCTCTCTCTCTCTCACACACACACACACACACACACACACACGAGTTCCTCAAAGCTGGAAAGAAATGCTTCCCCAACAAATGTGTAAAATGAGATGTCAATGATGAAAGTAAGTTGCATACATCAACGATGTGGAAGTGGAAGAGAGGTTAAGAATTCTTGTGCCCAAGAAGTGTACGATATAACTTATCGACTGTACTATAAACTACTTGAGGACAGGAACCAGGTCTTATCCACATTTATTCCCTGAGAACGGAAAAGTGACTGACACAGAATTCTTCCATAATGTATGACAAATCAATTATATACAAGTAATTGTAAACGTTTATAGAACAAATGTTCAGCATCATAAAAACTGAAAAACACCTAAGATTTAGAAATGACTAATTAAAGTATAATTACAGAACAGAAGATAAATTTTACAACAGTTTAGAAAGGAAAAGAACAAGCACACATTTCAGCAAAAAAGCCTGTATAATTTTAATATTTTCATCTATGGGGAACCATAGAGGATGTTGAATATTGCAGAAAACCCACTATATTTCTGGCCCTTATAGAAAAAATTGAAAATGCATGTGCAGCAATGTCAGTGGATACTTTGACCAAGGTCTACAAAGCATACTAATAAATGTCTGGGACCTGAGGGCCACCACTGTGACCACCTCTTCCAATTCTAGAAGACAAAGGTAATTTGTATTAATCTCATGATATCTCAATAAATTTAGCATTAAAATATTAATACAAGTTTTTCTTTTCCTGAAGTGTGCACATATATTTTTTTTGGCAAACTCTATTTCAGAGAATGTGGAAGCTTTAAGAAAACAGAGTTGGACAGCAGAGAAAAAGAACAATTCACACAGGAACAGCAAAAGTAGAGATAAAAAACATAAATACAGAATGCTTAAGGAAGTAGAACTTACAATAATGAGGACTGGAAGCTAATAATTATTTTGTAAGACAGAGCTTCAGAAAATGGAGAATAAGAAGTCTAGCTAATGCTAACAATAGTTAATTCTTGGGCCAGGGATTTAGCTCAGCATAAGTGCCTGCCTTACAAGTACGAGCTCATGAGTTCGATCCCCGGTATCAAAAAAAGAAGTTAACTCTTAACACATCTTAATAACTATGATTTTAGCAAATGTCAGACATTGTACTAAATTATTTGGGTCCATCTGTAAACTCTATAGTAAATATTCCACTTTACAAATAGGAAATTGAAGTACTGAAAGTTTAAGTAATTTGACCAAGTTGAATTATATTGCTAGGCACAAACTAAATCAAAACCAAGTTACACAAAGTGTAACTGCGCATCTGAAACCAACAGCAAATTCTAGGGTGATATAATAGGGCTATTAAATATGGGTTCTGGGAGCAGAAGCCAATTTGTAATACTAACTTCTCCACTTAACAGCCTTCGTGACTGAGGGCAAGAAGTTACCTAACTTTTCTTGAGTTTCATTTTTCTCATCTGACAAGGATGCATATAATCCCAAGTTCAAAAAGTTATTCACGGAAATAAAATGAAAATGCTTTGCAAACTACTTAAGTACTCAATAATATTGATGGCAACGTAGCTTAGTAGTTCCCCTAGGTCCACAGGGGATGCATTCCAAACCCCCAGGAGATTCCTAAAAACACAGCTAGCATTGAATCCTACATATATACTATTTTTTCTTACATATGTATACTTACAATAAAGTTTAATTTGTTAATTAGGCACAATAAAATATTAACAATAAAACAAAAATTACAATACTCTGTAACAGAAGTTACATGTTTTTTTCTCCCTCTTCTCCCTCTGTGTCTCTCTCCTGAAAATGTTAACACAAAATATTTTCAGACTGCAGGGAACAGAAACTTGTTGGAGAGCAATGACACTGAATACACATGCAAGGCTGTGGCGTGGTCTGGTGTGACTGAACTGAGAATAAAGAGACACCTCAAGGGGCAAGAAAGGCCACAGCTGAAGCCACCTAGAGACTTTCTGGATAGTTCTCCTTAATCAGCATTGTCTGTTGCTCTAAGGGGTCCTTGAACCCCTCCCAAGATCCTATTCAGGTTTCCTCCATTGTCCACTCAACTCCTTGCTTGTTCTTATTAAATATGGGCTGCCCAGGGTCAGTCCATTGGCCAGCTAGCAGAGTTAGGAACTCTGCAGAGTTTAGTCCTCCTGGAGCCCTAGATTCCATGCTGCTTGTCTCATTCCTTTGAGCCTTCGCTGTGCACCCGTTTGGTGGGCTGGGGGTCTAGGCACAGACCCCAATGGAGATCAAACTGAAGGAGCGGGAAGGCCAATATACAGGGAACTAAGCATGTGCTCCTGTCACATGTCAGTTGTCACCCAGCCTCAGCACTGCTAGCTCAGTCATCCTGTGTGAATCATTCCAGCACTCTTAAGCCTCAGTTTGTTTCTTCTATTTTTTTAAATTACAAACTCTGATTACAGCGTTAATAAGAAAGCAAGAAGATAGCATGGAAAATCCTGCCATGATGAAGAAAGCAATGAAAATGGTCTAAACCAAGACAAGGCACAGGGCATTAGAAAGAAGTGGATCAATTCAAGTGCTCTTCAGAAGGAAGATCAACAAATAAATTACGTGGGGGAGGGAAGCAGGGAAGCTTAAATAACAAATATGATTTTAGGCATTCTAGCTTGATAGTATAGAAACAAGAAATACATTTGGTTAGGGGAAAAACTAACCTTTTTTCGCTTTGTTATGGTTATGCTGAATATGTATTATAAAAAGTAGAGTTGTCTAAGTACATCTGATTTTCAGAAGATAGATTAAGTCTACAAATAGAGATTTGGGATTTCTGAAGCCATGAACAAATGAGATCATCTAGGTAGCATGTAATGAATGAGAACAGTTCCAACTAGAAACCTGAACAATACCAAACACCTTTCATTCCATTTATCTATTCAGTTAAAAGTCTTAATATTTCCTCATGATAATTTTTAAAAGGTTTCTTTTCTCCCTATTATTGTAATTTCCATTCAAATATCAGAAAGTAACTAATGGCTTTACTCATACTTTGTATTCACTAATATTTGCTGGCAATGTGTTATGTTCCACTAGTTGACTGAGAATCAACAGTAATAAAAACAAAGTGATGCCTTCAAATAATTTACACTGGGAAGTGGGAGCATGACAGTAAACAATTACTAAATAATCTGTGACATAGAGACAACTGCAAAGCTAAAAAAACTTAAAGCACTGTTCAGGTCAAGACAGATATACTCTCTAGATTGAAACAACAAAAAGCTACACAAAGTATTTGAAATGAGTGTAGCGAGGACACTAGACAGAGATGACAAAGGACAGCAGCCCCTGAGAAACGGAAAACAAATGAGGAGGGCTCTGAGGTTTCCACAGCTTACTGCCTTGACAGTTTCCAGGCTGCAGTGCATGAGAGGAACTGAGGCTGCCAGTGCTCTGAATTAAGGAGATAAAGCTTAGAGCTAGAGAAAAACAGGTGACTCATGTTAGCAGGACAAAGTACCACAGAAAGCCCTGCTGTGAAGTGAGGTGCAGATCTGCAGAAGTACTTTCCTCAAGTATTCAACACAGTACTGATATGCAAATGCACATGGAAAATACCCAGGGCTGTGGACTGTAGGAAACACTACTTGGCATTCACATAGGGACCAAAGTGAGAAAGCCTCATGATTCAAAAGGAACTGGGTAAAATATTCAAAAGCTTCTTTCTTAACACCAGGGAATATTTAGTTTAAGACTAAACACTGCTCTGGTCTGCCTAGAAAAATCTTAAAATCCCAAAAAGGTCAAACTGTTCCAACTTATTACACTGAATCTCAATACAAAGCTCAAGAGTATTTATACAAATACAAATATATCCATTACTCAATAAAGTAAAATTCATAATGTCTGGAATCCAATCAAAGATTATCACAAATACATAGGAAAAAATATGAACCATAATGAAAAGGAAAGGAGATTAATCAAAACTGACACAAAAATGACATAGATGCTAGAATTAGTAAAAAAAATTTAAATTTATATTTTATTCAATATGTTCAAAATTTAATGAGACATGAAAAGATAAAAAAGACTCAAACTTCTAGAGATGAAACATACCTTGAAAGGATTAAAGAGACTAAACAATCAATGAAAAATCAGAGAATTTCAAGACATAGCAACAGCCAAGTTGACGTGAAAAGAAATAATAAAAATAAGTAAGACATACATGTGTAAACATCACATTGTTTCATTAGGATGAGAGGCTGAAAGAAAAAACATGTATATGGGTATGTATATGTATATAAAAAATAGTTAAGATAGTTATAGTACTGATTTCTCTGAGTTCATTGAAGAGAAAGATTTGCACTGGTATTGCTGAGACAACTGAAGGCAGATGTCTTATGCTCTGGGTGAATGATTTGGGAAAGACAATGCACAACATATGTACCATTGTTACCCCATGATTGATGTTCTTTGAAACTTGTTGTAATTTTTTTCTTCTTTTCTGTGTTTGAATAAAATGAATTTGAAATAAATAAATAAATAAATAAACAAAGCAAAACAGAACAGAACAAAACAAAAAAACGCAGAGAATCGGGAAGTTACAGGACAACTTCAAAATACTAAATACAAATATAACTGAAGTTAAAGAGGAAAGAAAAGAGTATGTATAAAAATTGGAAAAACAGCCAAAAATTTTCCTTCTTAGATGGAAACTAAGCTCAACAAATTCTAAGCATATGAAATATGAAGAAATCTATACCAAGGCATTTGCTGACTTATAATTTGAGCAACAAAAAATTAATTTTTTGGTCAAACAATTTGATACAGGAAAAATTCCAAAAGTTGCTGGGGGGAAAAAAGACATGCTAAAAATAACAATAGCAAATATTTCCTTGGAAATTATGTGGCGAGGATGACTGTGCAGAAACACCTGAAAGTAAGACTGGATGAATATATAGATCATAATTTATGCTCATTGTCATGAAATTGTACCTTATTCCTGCCAGGTTTTAAAGTACCAAAAGAAAAAGATGTGTCAATCTAGAACTGCACAACCAGGAAAAAATGGCAAAATAAGTGTTTTTTCAGATACAGAAAAGCTGAAAGAATTTATCACCAGAAGATGTATATTTTAGAAATGTTAATGGCAGTTCTTTAGGTGAAGGAAACTGACACCTTTTGCAAATACAGATCTACACATAGGAATAATTAGAATATTGTACCAAAAACTGTAACTATGTAAGTACTTTTTTCAATATTATTTAAGTAATTTTAAAATGCAGCTTTTTTTAAAGATAAATTCCATAGGGTATATAAGATGTACAAGTAAAATCTGCAATAATAACACAGTCAAGAAAGAAGAAATAAAAGTAGACTATTTTTTAAAGACTATTCTAAGGTTCTTACATTATACATTAAGTGGCATAACCATCACTTGAAGACACTCACCCATACTACATGGACAAATTATAAACATATTATGCCAAGTGAAGGAAACAAAACACCATACATTGTATAATTCCACTTACCTTAAATTTCCACAATAAGCAAAATCATTAAGACAGAAAACAAACTAGCTATTGCCTCAGGGTGGGCATTTAGCAGGAAATGAATGACAAATAAGTATGGCTTCTTTTGGTGAAATATTCTAGACCTAGATTGTGCTGAGGGCTGCACAACTCTGTGAATATACCATAAACCACTGAAATGATACACACTAAAATGTGCATTATATGATATGTGAATTTATGTCACAGTAAATCTGACTCTTTAAAAACAGGGAAAAAATCAAGAAAGGCAGAAAAAAGAACAGAAACCAGATGGGGGAAAAATTGAGATGATTTACTTAGTTATATCCATAATTATATTATCCATAATGTCAAAAAAGCCTATTTAAAAGCAGGTTGACAGCCTGGGTTAAAAAAAAAAATAGCAAGAATCAACTGTATGATCCCTACATGTAAGATAATTTAAACACAAAAATAGAAGAATGAAAAAATATACCACTCCAATACTAATTCAAAGAAAGTAGGTATGGGTATTTAATACCAAAGTAGATTTCAAAGCAAATATAACCAGAAATAATCAAGCAATAACAAAGAAAAAAGAAATTCAACAGAAAGGCTTAAAAATCCTGAAAACATGTGCCTTAAAAATAGCACCAAAATGGATAAAAATGAATGAGGCAAATGCCTAACTGTAAGTCCTTCTCAATAATTAGTATCATAGTAGAAAATCAGCTAGGTCATATAAAACCTAACATTACCAACCAACTTCATCTAATTGACATTTACAAAATACCCATAGACCATACTCTAAGCCATAAAACAAATGTCACTAAATACAAAAGAATTTAACCTCTAATAAATACGTTGTAATAATGATGAAATTAATGAAAAAACAACAACAGAAAAATAATTAGGAAATCTCCAAATATTAAAAATTGAATTATACACTTCTAAGTGATTTTTGAGCCAAAAAAGAAATCAAAATTAGAATGCAGTTTAACTCACTGAAAATGAGAACAGAACATATTAAAATCTGTGGAATGTCACTTGAGGGCACTTACAAGGAAGAAACACCCATATTAGGAATCAATGGATTCCTTGAATCAATGGAGCTACTGCTCCCATCTTAAGAGAGTGAAGAAAGCAAAGCAGAATGAAACTTAACCAAGGAGAAGAAATAATAAGGATCTGTCAGAAAGAAACAGAAGAAATGGGCATAAGAAAATCAATACAAAAAAGCTGGCTTCTAGAAAAAAATCAGTAAGAGATAAAAACCAGTCCGATTAATGAGAAAGATAGAAATTACCAATATCAGAAATGAGAGAATATCACTACTGATTCTAGATATATTAATAGATGACAAATTAGTTAACACAAATAAAATGAAAAAATCTTTTGAAAGAGATAAGCATTTGTCCAAGAAGAAACAGATAAGCTAAGTAAACTTATAATTAATAAAGATATTACATTTTTAATTTAAAGCTTCCTAACTCAAAAATACCAAGCCCAAATTGCTTCACTGGTAAATTATTCTAAGTATTTTAGAAAAGGTACTACCAACTTTATGCCAATCCTTCCAAAAACTTCAAGAAGGGCAAATTCTTCTCAACTTACTATAAGGCTAATATAATACCTTAAAGCAAAACCAAAGACATTATGAGAAACCTTGAGTCCAATATTTCTCATGAAAATACACGCAAAAATTCTTAATAAAACTTTAGCTCATCAAATCTAACACATAAAAACCAAACCAACTGAAGTTTATCCTAGGTATACAAAGTTAAAATTTGAAAATCAAACAATGTAATTCAGTAACTAAAAACAGAAACCCATGACCACCAATAGGTAAGGAAAAAAGTCATTTTATAAAATTGATTTCTTTTTTTGGGGGGGGGGCGGGGAGTTCAGGTACTAGGGATTTAGCTCAGTTGCAAAGTGCCTGCCTGGCAAGCATAAGATCCTGAGTTTGATCTCTGATATAGATAGATAGATAGATAGATAGATAGATAGATAGATAGATAGATAGATAGATAGATAGGGAGAGAGAGAGAGAGAAATTAACAAATTAATTTTAAAATTAAAATAGAAATACAAAGGATCTACAGTGCTGAAACAACTCTGAAGAAGGGAAAACAAAGCTGGAAATGTGGTTTCGACACTTTACAGAACTACACTAAGAAGGTAATTCAGTAAAGATACTCTTGAAAAAACATTACATATCTATTTGAAACTACAAAAAGGAGATCAGTGAATATCTAGTGAGGGCGTGCAGTGAGTGTTATGGCAAGATGGCTACTTCACTATTTTGGTTCTGCTAATGGCTTCAATGGCTCAATATATAGTTAAAACACATCAAATTGTACACTTTTAACGTACAATTATTGTATGTAAATCAAGTATCAATAAAACTGTTTAAAGTATAAAAAAGGAAAGGGAAAAGTAATGCATTGGAGGAAATTAAATACTTCAGAGATCTGAACAAGTAAGGTAGGAAGTATTATGGGTACAGACGAATAATTTCAGGTAAAAGAGGGACCAGCAACTACAAAGGTTCTGAGGTAAAATTTGTGTGGTGTTTATAAGGAAGAACATATAAGCCAGTGTGATCGAAGCAGAGCCGATGAGGGCAGCAAATGGTTGGACTATTAATCTTAGAGCCAGGTGGCAGAGGAGGAGGTGGAAACAGGTCAGCTATATCCCTGCAGGCCAGGCCATTACAATATAGGGCGTTTAGGGGCTCAGTGGTAGAGCTCTTGCCTTCCATGCTTCAGTTCATGGGTTTGAAACCCAGCACTACCAAAAAAAAAAAAAACAACAAAAAAAGGGCTTTTACTCTGAGATCAAAGTCACCACAAGGTTTTGAGCAAAGAGGTGGCATAATCTGGTTACCTGAACCACCGCTGGTACAAATGGGTCTAATTACTTTTATTAGTCGTTTTACTATAAAATTAATAAAAAGTTGCTCAAATAGACTGAAATTCCTAGGAACTTTTGGGACTAGAATAACTATGGTGGAAAAAGAAGGAAATAATGTATGTAAGAAGCCTACCAAGTGCCAGGTACTGCTATATTAACACTAAAAACTCTTCAAAGGCTCACACCAATGGCAGTAAGTCCCCAAATTTGGCTTCCAAGAGCCTTCCAAATCTAACCCCAATCTCTCTCTAAAGTCTGGCCTCTTTGTCCGCGGGTGTCTGCTTTACTGAACCTCACACCCCAACACTAGCCCTTTCTTCAACAGAGTATCCTTCTTTTCCACCCGGCTTCTCTCGCCTGGCTAATACCTACCCATCCATGGGGCTAGTGCAGTATCTCACACACAATTATGTAGTATCTCACAAGGAATGTTTTCGCTTATCTGAGTTTGATGCTCCTTCCACATACACCTTTACTTTCTTCAGCCAAGTACTTACTGCATTGTATCACTGGTTTACTTATCTAACTCCATCTAGTCCACAAAGACAAAGGCCCTGACTCTGGGATGTTCCCCATCTTGGCACAGTCTACAGCATGTTGGTCATTGAATGGTTTCAAGTTAAGGAGATTTAGAAATATACTGACTCAAAAAGAAAAAGGATCAGGTTAGTCCATGACATACTGAAGCTGAGTGGCAAATCATCTAAAGAGAAATGTTCTATACAAGATGGAAAAAAGAAAACTGAGCTGAGAAGGACAGGCTAAGAAAAAGCATAAGGCAGGATGACTTAGAAACTTAAAAAAAAAGGAACCCAGGAGGCTGCACAGAGAAGCTGCTCACCAGTCCTCTTGGGGAGCACCTTCCTCGGGGGTCAGCCAGGAGCAGGTCCAGTAGTGTCTCCTGTGAGCCTACCGCACCCTCCCCCCTTAGCAACTGGGGACAGAGGTCTGAGCATCTCTCGGCAGGATGATTGTATGCAACAGAGCAAATGTGGGGGCCCTCCTCTATTTTCTCTTTGAGAGCAAGTGTTGTTTTCAGTTTTGATTCATTATGATTAATTGCTTTACTCTTTTCATTATTCTCTTTCGGTTGATTTTATAATGTTCTGTCTTTGGTTTGATTTTACTATACCTAATTGACTAGACAACTACTGTGAAGATATAATGAGATATACTATGGTACCTATTACTGTTATCCCGGTAACCTGCTGTGAAGTCCTGTACCAAATTCTCTGCACTGTCTCAACTGGCTTTGTTCTGTCTTGTTCTGTTGTATTTCTACTACCTTCAAAATAAAATTAAAAAAAAAAAAAAGAAAAAAAATGCCACAGGATCAAGGATTGCTATTTGGGTAAAAGAAAGAAATCATAAAAAAATATAAAAACCTGATATGGTTTAGACACGGTGTGTTGCCTAAAGGTTCACAAGCTAGTAACCTGGTGCCTCAATGGGACAACGTAGAATGGTGAATCCTTGAAGACATGGGGGCCTGGTGCCAGTAATGAAATTATGGGGGCCAACTATCAGAAAGGATTAAAGCAGGTCTTACAGAACCAGGCTAGTCCCTTAAAAAGGAGCCTAGAACTTCCAGTGAATAATCCCTTTTCCGCATGTGACTGCATCCATGTCACTGTGATGCTGCCATCATGAGGCCCTCAGCAGAGCCAGACAGATTCTGGCATCACACTGCTTAAACTCTAAAACTGTAAGCTAACAAACCTCTTCTTTGTAAAGTATTTAGCTTCAGATATTCTAGTATAGCAACACAAAATTAACTAAGATGAGACTGTATCATTGTAAATGCAAGAGAAACAAAACAGCACAGTCCTGTGAAGCTAAAGAAGACTCAAGAATGAAAAAGGAACATGCTGTCAAATGCCTCTGGAAGATCAACACAGCTGCTCTACAACCCATAGAGACCATGTCTCTTTCACTTGTTTAGTACCCAGCTAATGTGAAAAATTAACAAGTATTTGTTGAAAGGGAGAATACTCAATTTGGATACTCAAAGGGAGAATTCAATTTGTTCCCAAAGGCTGATTGTAACTCAAGTTGTCAACTGAAGGCTCAGGCTCCTCTACATAGTCTCTCCTGTACACAGGCAGATCTCGGTGTTCTTAGAGAGATACAGGCCCAGGATTTCTCAGTTAAGCACATACAGGAAAGGATGTAATGTTCCTTCCAGAACACTTTAAGGATTAAGTCTATATTTGAGACCATCTGGAGACACAAGCAGCCAGCATTCAGGTCATAATTCATGACTTTGGTCTCAAAAATAGAATATCACTCTTTGAAAGTTAGCATGTAGATTACAATGAGCCTACATTTTATCTGTTCAGAAATATTGACCTCAGATACTCATTAGCCAAGGTTAACTTTATTTCTAAATTTCTGCCTGGTCTTTTTTATTCTAGAGTATTATTCATCTATCCTTATTCTTCTTGTTTCAGTTTTTCATATTGCCTTTACTTTAAAAGACATGTATGCAAAGAAGATGTAGGCCTGAGAAAAGGTTGAGAAAAGAACTGTCCATGCCTCACATTCCAGCTGATATTGCATCTGAGGTGTTCCTCAAATTACTTTATCTCCATCAGCCAGGCCCCAATTTACAAAATAAAGACAGATCCATGTTCAAAAATAATCTATTTTAGGTAGGGTAAGTGGCAAACAGACCAAAATATCCTCACTGGTAACTCATTAAACAAACCCTAGCTCCATCTAAAGGAATCCTCATAATAAATCATCTCCATAACAAATCATTTCTATTATAAGTCAAGTTGGTTGAGGACATTTATAAAACAATGATGATGGCACAGATTATAAATCTGAGGAGTTTAGTTAAAAAAAAAAAAAAAAAAGCGCTTGGGGCCAGGGATTTAGCTAAGTGGCATAAGCGCCTGCCTGGCAAGCACAAGGTCTTGAGTTTGATCCCTGGTACCAAAAAAAAAAAAAAAAATACAAGGCACCTAAATGAACTTGGAGTTCAAGGAATATAGTTACCTTAGGATGAGATTCACTTCCACATATATGAAAGCAGAAAGAAACAAAAAGGGGAGAAATAATGCTTGGGGTAGTGGATATGTGTGTGAAAGGAGGCAAAAGAGAATGGAAAGTCTGAAATCAAAGAGATGGGATAGTTGAGGTGTGAACACAACAGTGTGACTGATATGCTGAGTTCAAGTGGTAAGCTAACAGAAGCACCAGCACCGATGAATTCCACATCCAGTAGGTTATGGCAAAATCTTCAGCATAACCCTAGGAGACTGGGCAAATACCTATGCAAAGTATATCTAAGAGTAGATATAGGAAAGACAAAGACTGAGAAAATGCTAGTTTCTTAGTTCAAGTCATGTTTTACATGTTAGAGCATCTATAACCAAGTGTGCTCTCGAAGAAACTTAAAAATATCATAGCATACTTTTTTGTATATTGTTAGCAATCATACTACAGTAAATAAAGGAACCAAAAACAAACCTTCAAGAGAAAAATATTTTCCCATCATTGTGGCATTTTCATATCTTATTACATGACTCACCTGGTCATACCCATAAGGCCTCTGCTGGGGGGCCTGGGGTGGTCCAGGCTGTGTTGGTCTATATCCCCCATACTGCTGACCTTGTCCCTGTGGATAATTAGGATACTGAGGACCTGGACCACCCTGTGAAGGACCTGCAAAATAGTTAACACAAATAAAGGCCAGATAAAAATACAAATCCCTCAAGTATGAGAAAATGTTAAAACTAGATGTTATTATATTTTTATATCCAAATTAAAAAGAATAGCTTGGTACCCTGATTTTCTCAAATGCTCAGTGAGATAAGATTTCAATGCTTGGTGAAATAAATTTTCAGTGTTACATTAAGAATAACAATATTATAATGCTACTTCAATGTAATTATTGTACTATGCCCTAGCATTTCTAGATGTGTACATGAAAACAAGTAAGAAAGATTAAAGGAACTATAAAGCAAGTTAACTCCGTGAAGGCAATAAAATTCACACACACACACACACACACACACACACACACAGATAAGCTTGTACAAGAGGCAAAAAGAAAAAAAGCAAGACACAGATTTAAAGAAAAATAACAAAATAATCTCTAAACAAAGTTTGGCAATAAATCATAATTGTAGGAATCTATATTTACATATGTAATCATCAAAAAAAAAATCACATGGGTAGATACTCAGCATCCAAAAAATTATCAGTTTTTAAACTGAAACTAAAGACTTAAAAAGTCACAACTGTATGTGAAAAACCTGATTCAAAAGGTACATTATGAGAATCAATCATCTTTAATAGTCTGTCCATAAAAATGATTTCAAGCTCCAGAGGCAGCAAGGATTTGGTTTGCTGGACGACAACCACTGTTATATAAGGTTTACTATTGTCTACTGTAAAGAACACCTTATAAAGCACAAGCTGAAAGCTTTGACACTTAAGTGCCTTCTACCACATTTATTCAAACCTTGCCATAAAAAGAATTATTTTAAAGAAAAGCGTCAAAAGGACAATAAATTTTCAGTCTTAAATATCACCTATCATGTAATTATTATATATCAATTACTAAAACATTTTTTACTAGAGGAAAGTTGAAAACTAAAGCAAAATGGGAATTTCTCCTATAGTATACTGGAGGTTTAACAAAATAGCATTTAAGTACATAAACCAAAAAATAATTAAAAATTTTTTATTACCCCTTTCCCCCCCAAAATTGTGTTTAAGTCAATGTACTCACCTAATTTAATCACATGGTTGTGTTTTCATGCAAATACAACAAAATTGGAATATTTTACTTATTCAAAATACACACAGTAAATAGTCATGAAAGGGAACTAAATTAAGAAATCCACAGAATGTTTCTAATATCACAGGTAGAATCAAGAAACATTTTAAATAAACACTTAACATTTTAAATAAATAATAAAGGTTAGTACTGTGGATTTTCAAAAATGATTCTTATAAAAATAAATGTTAATCATCAACTGCCATATTTCAAAACACCATTCATCACACTTTGTGGTGAACAAAAGTACAACAAGCTATTACCATAGCCCTGCTGCTGTCCTGGATAGCCCTGCTGCCCTGGGTACTGCTGCTGCTGGGGGGGATATCCTTGTTGAGGAGGTGGTCCTTGGTAAGCATCTTGCTGCTGACCATACTGTGCATTTCCTAGTGATAATTGGAGAAGAGGAATAAAACACTGAGAAGTTTACTTCATTAACTTTTTGCCCTCTAAGATGCATAGCCAACAACACAAGAACAAAATAAAATGCCATACTGATTTTTTAAAAAGTTAACAAAACAAAGAAAAACTCAAACCAAACAGAAGGATTTCGGCCAAACAAACTGCAGTTAAAGCCAATTTTGCAAGGTTGAACTGCAGCATTTTCAGCGTCTCTGCCATACGAGCATTACATTTACTGGAACATCACAGTCATAAGATCATGACTATGCTAAATAAAATAAAAAAGACAAAATTAAAGACAGCTACAAGAGCACACACTAGCTACACAAGATCAGCAAGCTGTTTCCTACAGGCACTATACTTATATGTAAAATTTTACATATGTAAACACACAGGAGGGGAAAAAAATTGGATTGATGGGATTTATGTAAATAGAAAATTTCCACTGAGGAAAAAATTATTTATAAATGTTTTAGTCTTTTTATTGTTGTTAGAAATGGCAAATCATGGTTATACGTTTTAAATATTTGGAAGGTAAGGAAATTATTTTGATTGTTTTGGGTTCCCTGTAACTTTCAAAACAGCCAGCGACTAGTATTCTACAAGAGCTTTGCATGGGCAGAAGTTGTCTTATGCAAGAATTTTCATTCCTCTAGAAGGGGATATATATGTGTATGTGTGTGAAGGTATATAGATACCTCCTTCGTAGTAATGTTGTGAGGAATCCTCATAAGGCCTATCGTAGCCTTGTTCAGGATACGACGGTTGCTGATAACCGTAATCATTATGACCTACATCAATTCGACAAGAGACAGGAAGAAACGTTAATGGCCACTGAGTGAAAACCCTAAAAATATTTAAACTTTCAGATAAAATTGAAAAAAAGAAAAAGAAATGGAAATACATAAAAAATAATTTCAATTGCATTAGCCAAATATTTACCAATGTGATTGCTTTCATCTTGCAATAACGTGCAAATTTATTCAAAAGCAAAAAGCAGTAGTTTTAGAAACATTATTACACTTATCCTCTTAACTCTGATAATTCTCATTAAGGAGGAAAAAAAACTTTTATCTTCCATTAAAAAAAATTGAAAGCATTTAGGCCTTTCACATGTAAATAACTTGAATTAAATTAGATGAACAAAGAAAGCAATTATCATATTTTGTCAAACACCTGTTCTGCTGGTTTCCAATTCCACAGCATATGCTAAAAACAACTCATAATACAAAAGAAATTCATAACTTTTTTCCCCTGAAAGAAACCAAAACTCATTTTTCATACTCTAACATGTGTTTGCGTACAGTACATGTACTAAAAGTATTTTAGATGCAAATATTTATTTCTTAATGCTGTCATTTTAGAGGGCTCTAAAGTATAATAAACACATCTATACAAAATTAATACTGTGTTGAATCAGCATATACCTTTAAGACAAAATAAATTTCACCTGCAAGGTAACTGGACTTTACTCATATCCTGAGTTTCACTAAAAAAATGTAGAAAATAAGCTTTCAGATTGTAAAGCCTGAACTAAATTTTACAAGAATGTTTAATTAAGGATAGAAAAATACATTTTTTAATAAATGTCATACTTAGCACCCTAGTATTTGAATGCTCCCAAACCACTCCATAGCATGTACACCCAGGGTTGACAAACTTTGGCCTACAGTCTCAATATGGCCAGAGGCCTGTTTCAATAAATAAAATTTTATTGGATACATTCCTGCTTGTTCAGTTAACTACTGTCAACAGCTGCTTGTGCGCTACAGTTAAAAGACTTCCACAGTTG
Source organism: Hydrochoerus hydrochaeris (assembly GCA_004027455.1). Taxonomy (NCBI): domain Eukaryota; kingdom Metazoa; phylum Chordata; class Mammalia; order Rodentia; family Hydrochaeridae; genus Hydrochoerus; species Hydrochoerus hydrochaeris. The sequence goes on from PVLA01001902.1 coordinate 22,646, forward strand.
AGACCAAGACCACATAGCCTGCAAACACTTTACAGAAAAAGTTTGCCAACTCTCCATCTATGTGTTCACTGGCATAAATATCTAGATATGAGAAAAAATAGCCAATGCTATTCAAGAAAATAACTGTTGCTATGATTAGAACGTTCTATGTACATATTAAGAATCTATTTATACACACTGATGCAAAAGTGGTAGCATTTAAGCAAAAATAAATATTAAGGAATAATAAATTATATCCTTAAACTTTTGACATTTATCAAATAGCTATACTGTGAAAAGGTTATATTATAACAAGACAAATTTCATATTTTAGTAAATATTTATGAGCAGGAAAATTTCAATTTCAATTCAAACACACAAAATACATTTTAAAATTTAAATAATTACACCTATCATTTATTTTCAGATTTCCCAATACATAAAATTTAACAAAGTATTGATACTCTTACAAAGATACTCTTACAAAATATCTTTAGTTCTCTGAAGTACCTATACTCTAGTATAAACTTTTATAAGCTTTTATAAAGGTTTTAAACAAAAAACAATACCATGTCTTTATATGAACCAGAAAATGAGAAATTAAAAAAAAATACATCATTTCAACCAGAATTATCCAAATATGTCATCATTATCACCAATAAATAAATAGTTACTGTATGCAAAACTTGAGTGGTATTTGCTCTGCCATAATCAGAGCCTTTGCAGCAAAAATTCCACATCTCTAAGCACTGATACAACCTTATGCTTTATACACTGATAAAGGAAGACAGGTGAAACGACTTTTCAGGTACATTATTATAAATTATATGTATCTTCTCACTGGTTTACATTAATTTTTAGTCAATGGTTCTCAATGCTTTAGCTTTAAGTTTTAGTTTCTCTGTGTAATTTACATTAAATACACCAACAGAGCTTATTATATATGTCAATCTGTTGGTAAATCCTTTCATAATAAGACAAACCATTTTGTATAATATAACCACTTATTAATTTATCAGTTTTATGTGTTTGCATTATTTTTTCTCCAATATTGTAAGATTTTCCATAAGAAAAACTGGAAGAACCACACAGTGAAAACCTCATGGTAGTAGGCTCATATTATTACTATTTAGATTTTTCTTATAGTGCAGTGTGCTTCTTTACTAATCATTTTCACAATCCATCTTCCCACTTTAAAAACACTAAAATAAATAACTACAAATCTAGTTTGTAATACCTTGCTTATTCTATTAAATCTATATATGGCTATATTATGCATATAATTTAGCTCTCCAAAATTTTTCTGAAATGCAAGCACTAATGTATACAAAATCACAGTACTTTTGAGAAGTATGCAACATTAGCCAAAATGATGAAACTGGGAAAAATATCTCAGAATTATATTCTCTATGTATCAATAGGTGAACCTTACAATATATCAACTATATCACAAAAAAGTTGTTATTTCTTAAAAAAAGTCAGTAACACTTGCTTTGGTTCAAATGAACAGTCCCCAATATAAAAGGATCCTCTTTCATATAAGAAAGAATTCCAGTGACAGAATGTGATTCATGATGGTACTAATGGAATAGCTAACAAAATATACCTTGAATTAGATTAAAAACTAATGCTATTATTGGTATTTTAGATTACTGAAATATTTCTAAAATATGAAGAAACAAATTGATAGTTTCTTCCTCTTCATTGGAATGCTCTGAATAGATTTCTACATTATTATTGGGCAGAGAAAGAAAATGGGAAGGTTAAGGTTAGGAGAGATTACCATCAGGGTAATATTGCTGGTTCATGCCTTCCGGAGGACCTTGTCCACCATGACTGTATTGGTCCCCATAATAGTCTTCCTGGCCTGAGTACTGCTGTGGTGGGCCTGAAAAACCATAACCAGTCAGGATGTAAATGATTTGTTCTCTATTTCATCAAGGGGTTTTTTTTTTCTTATCTGATGATATGAGAGATTATTTCTCAGTTGTAGATTCCCCTTCAATACTCTGGCATAGCTGATACTTTTAATTATTCATATGCAATAGATATACATATATAATGCAGTTCTATACATCACATTTACTAAAGCTAATGTTTAAGACCATAAATATAATATCAACCAATACATAGGAAAGCAAATATAACTTAAAAGGAGGTTGGAGCCAGGGATTTAGCTCAGCAGCATAAGCGCCTGCCTGGCAAGCGCAAGGTTATGAGTTCGATCCCCGGTATTTAAAAAAAAAAAAGGAGGTACAACTTAATAGAAAAGTTTCTTTTTATTTTCACATTAGAGTACTTTGAAATAATTTTTTTATAACAACTTTATTCCTGGCCATATATTTAGTAATTTCTAAAAAAGAAAACAGTGTTTCTGCTATAAGTTGGTGAGCTTTCTACATGAAATTTTATAATGTAACCTTTGCCCAGAAAACAATAGATAAAAGTAACCCATATACCAGAAAACTTCCTATCCACTTCATGACCTTTTGTACCTATTGTAACCACTACCTTTTCGTGGAAAAAAACATATATCAAGACAGAAAAGGCTTGACTTTGCCTCTAGACAAAAAGCTCATTAAATTTTAAAACCTTTCAATTACTGTTATTTATATTAAGCAGGAAATTTCCCAAATGGAGCTTACCCTGCTGCGGTGGTCTGTAGGGAGGAATTTGTCTCTGACCCATCATATGATTGCCTTGGTTAACTTGACCCATCATTCCCATCGGGGGCTGCTGTCCTTGGTAGTGCTGCCCGCCGCCCTGTGGCATATTGTACTGTTGAGAAGGTGGCTGCTGATGCATCATTGGACCTGAAAACAGAAAAAACATGCACATCAGCTTGCAACATATATTTTGAACATCTAGAGAATTTTTTAAATCTACATAATGCACAAAATATATAATTAAACACAATGACTTCAAATTTCAACAAGTCTGAATTAAAGTTCAAATGTCTAAAATAATCCACAAACATGGGGAAACAACTATGGCAGTTGATCTGAAATCCACTGGAAGAGTATTTTAGTCCTTTTCTAAAAAACAAAATGGAAACTGGGCCTGCTGGTTGAGGCCTAGAATCCCAGCTGTTTATGGCTTGGGTCTAATCTCCCCTCAAAGCCTCATGCAGTTATGAAGGGGGAGGGCATTCCAGAAGGGGCTAGAGCTAGGGTGTGTGATATGGAATTGACTCATGGTGCTGGGATTAAGGGCACTAGGACCAAGGGTGTGAGTGCTATTTGCCCTAAGGCTAGGTAGTCTGGATTAGCCACAAGGAATAGAACAAGGCCTGTTGCTGGACCCTTGCTTGTTTGCTTTATTTTCTGTCCACCATGAACTGTTTCTCCTCTGCAATGTCCATCTACCATGCCGCCCTGCCTTGGAGCTAGCTGCTTATTGACTGAAACTTCTATAAGTTGCAAGCTAAATAAACCTTTCTGCCTTTAACTTTAGGTGTCAGGTATTTTGTCTCTGCAACAAGAAAACTGATACATTAGCCCTCTGGGAGGCTGAAGCTGGAGGATCCCAAGCCCAAGCCAGGGCAATCTGGCAATTTAGGAAGACCCTGCTTCAAAATCTTTAGAAATTTCTAAAAAGCTGTGGATGCCACTCAATGAAAAAAGGCCATGGGTTCAATCCCCAGTACCACACATGTATGCACACACACATACACACAGAAAAAAAGACATACTCCACATGTATTTTCCATTATATAACATTTGACTAAATAACACAATCTTTCTAGAAAAAAAAAAAAAAGCAATCTTGCTGCTGCCTTAGAAAAGACATCATAAATGAATTTCACAAAAATGACACAGCAAATCAGTAAGGAAACCAAATTTCTGGATTTTCATTTCATATTTTTCAAGAGCCACTTAATAGGCACAGAAACTACACAAACATTTACAAATAGCATGAGTCCAATTTCATAATGAATTTTAAGACAAAAATTTAAAAGGGTCTTCTTTCCCTTTTCAGATCTTTTATGAGCTTGATAAACTAAAGTTTTATTAAAATGAAAAGGCCATAGTTCTAATAAGTCACTAAAACATACATACAGGTATACATGTGCATACATGTACACACACACACACACACACACACACACATTCTCATTCAAAAAATACCTAGGTAGAGAAGTGCAAGAAGTTATTGGTTCAGAAATTAGAACTATGCAAACTTCCAGAGTGAGCAATACTAGGGTAGCCAGTCACCGCTATGAAATCACACAATGGTAAAAACATCATATAAAATAATCAACAATGGCTCCAAGGTCCCATGTTGCCATCTACCAATATATAAAATTCCTTAGAGGCTTACTGGGCCAAGCTATGCTACAGAGAGCTCATCGTTCTGCCATCATAACCATTTCTGTCTCAGAAGTAAGCGTGACTCATCTCCCTGCATACTGCTTACATAGCTACATAACCCCACCTTTACTGGCTTGGGGACAATTTAAGAAGAAACTACAAAAACTTGAGAACTTGGAAAAGTTTTACAGGCAAAAATTTCCCAGATAAGCCAAAAATTCACTGTTTATTTAAATAAACAACTAAAAATAAAACAAAGCAAGCCCACCTCTACTGACCTACAATAGCAGTGTAAGCAGAAAGACTTCACTCCTCCTTTCCCGTGTGAATCATTTTATCTAAAGGAATATGTTGTCAAAGCTAACTTCTTCCTCCCACTCATTTTCTTCTATTCATCTACTTCTTTTCAAATTCTCCTTTTCCTTCTAATTTTCAATGGTTACTCTGAGACCCTTCTTTAACAAGGAAATGCATTAACAGCAGGGACAAGGTAGCTCCCCAAGTGGACAGGCTGAGAATCGACAATGGAGAGCAGTTCACCCAGCGTTTGGTGAATTGCTTTCACATCTATTTCCTGTAACGCCTTGACAATCACTGAAGGAATGGATCCCAATTTTCAAGTTTTTTGCCAAGGAACCCAAAGACCAAAGTCATACAGCCATTAGATATCAGTTGGGAATAAGACAAAGTACATGCTTGTGTTCCGCTATTTTCACTGACTCTACCCAAGTTCACAGTCCAGAAGCAAAAGTGAGAAAAGGATAAAATGGAGAGAAAGTTTTATAAATAAGGAGAAGAGGGGCTGAAGAGAAGAGAGAGGAGGGGAACATGGAAAAAAAAAAAAGAGGAATCAAGATATATCGCGTAGAAGGCCAGGATATAGCTCAGTCTCAGTAGCACAGCACCTGCCTGGCAAGCTTGAGGTCCTGAGTTCCATTCCTTGGACCAAACATAATAAATAAATAAATAAATAAATAGGAAGATATATCTTGTATAAGTACAAACTCCTATGATGAATGTGATCACTATACATATATCTAAATGATAACAATAAAATTAATAATATAATTTTAAAATCTCATAATGATATATAATTCAATGTGGTAAATTTTTGTGTATTGATGAGTTTTTAAAACACAGATAAAGTTCTAAAACATTAAGGAGTTTGAGGTTATACTTTTATATGTTTTGTATACAACAGAGAAATAAACACTGACATTCATAATTTGATAGGCAACCTGACTGAGCATTTTGCCTAAGTGAAGGTTTTGTCATCTCTAACAATGTGCAAAAACCTCTAGCCTTAAGTGAAGGTAACAATACAACTAACACATACTTTATACACTGGAACCAAAATTAAAAAGAAAGCAAAACCACAAGAGCCAGAAGGAAAAATCTAAAAAGATACATAACAAAATTTTAAGCATTGCTCTAAAAGGAAAATGTAATTCTAGCTTAAGCCCTAGACAGAAAAGACCATGCCACTTGTGCTTCATCTTCTGGGATCAGCAGTTCCACTCCCAAGGAGCTCAATTACCACCCTTCTTTTATTCTCTGCCACTTCCTTCCCTCTGAGGACCCCAATATCATTCAGGATCAAGCCTAAGACCACAGGAGAATGGAACAGGCAAGCATGACTAAAACAAGGTACTTTCCATTGTTTCCTGGAAGCTTTATCCATTAAAGATAAAAAAATTATGGCTTTATGACTTCGATTCTAGATGTTTAGAAAGCATATATTTTTCTTACGATAAAGAAGTGTGCTATACTGGCATTGTATGAGTATTACCTCCTGAGACATACTAATGGAAATAACAAACCTGAATCTCAAATGGCAGCCTCAAAATAAGTTCCAAAAAATATGTACTACAGAGCAAAATAAGATTACAAAATGAGTCTATTATAAATAACAATTTTCTGCAAACAACAGTATCATATACTACCACATGCTTAAGGGATATTACTCAGCTTTTATATAAACCGTTGCAATATAACATTCACTACAAAGTGTTATAATACATATGCAAAGATTCCACTAATATCTTAAATTACTTACAATATATTTTTTCTAGGACATAAACAACTGTATAGCATTTCTCCTCATTTTAAGTTCTATACTCTACTAGATAATCTATGGAAACAATGTCCTATATCTTAAACACATGTAAGACATTTCCAAATTACTGTGCTGCACTTTTTACTACTGAAATTTTTTTAAAACTTAAATTAGTAGCTAAACAGAAACATTTTAGGATCAAATTGAAGTACTTACACATCAGACACAAGGCCAGGAGACATGATGAGAGGAAAAATGTGAGGAGGATTGTCACCATTTCAGTAACTTAAAACTAAGCAGGCAGAGTTTGCACAGACATTGTTTTAATTGATCTGTGAAGAATTTTGAATGATGTAGTCCTTAAGTGTTCCGTGTTCATACACCTATGTATATATTCACATCTTCAAAGCAAATTAACAAACTACAACTCTGTAAGTTGTATAACATCTAAGAATTACTTTAAAGATACGGTTTTAAATGGTAGCTAATACCTGCTGAACATTTATGATGAGCCGAGCATTAAGCTAACTTTATATGTATTGTCTTCATCAAAACCTTATGAAACAGGCAGTATTATCAACTTCACTTTATAGACAAAAAAGGTTAATCTTACAAATACTAAGACTGTTACTCAAAGTTACATAGCTACTAAATGGAGAGAACTCTAAATCCCAAACTCTTAATCATTATGTACACTTCCCTTCCAAAGTCAAAGCATATTATCAAAAATCATGATTTCTCAAGAAAGCAGTTTTAAATAACTTACTTCCATATAACATAAATATCCATGAAGTGTTAAACCTACATATGTCTATGTTGTAATAAATATTAGATTTTACTTCCCACACTTCACTACTTATGCTGTAACTATTCAATCTCAAATCATTTATAGATCTCATTTGAAGGTCATACTAATACTCTGTTTGCAAGAGAAAAATACCTATACTCCAGCAAATTCACTAGTTAAACCTACTCTCTATTTAAATAGTCATTTAAAATGAAAATGATTCTTTACATAATTAAATTGTACATCTGTCCACATCACGAATCTTAAATAGCTCAGTGAAGATGTTTGAATGTAATGACAAGGATTAAAGAAAAAGTACCAAGTATGTAAGAAAATGTACGATTATCGCAGAAGATTGGTAAATTCACTACAACTAAATAAGCAGACTTAGCTGAGTACCTAGGTAACAAATGAAAATAAAATGATATTTGCTACTGAAAACAGCAGCTCACAAAGAGATACAAACCTTTCAGTAACATGAAATTTTTATAGATGTTCTCATAAAGTATTAAAAGGCATTAAAACAGTACCAATACGTTTTGTTATTGTCATTTGTTTCTCTAATGACACAGACCATCTTTATATGCAGATATTCATAGTGGCCATTTCTTAAACTTGTAATCCTCAACTATGGGTAACTTTATCCCCTTGGAGGTATTTAGTAACTTCTGGAGACGGTTTTGGCGACAACTGGAGTGGGGCTACTACTGCCACCTAGTGGGTAGATGACAGAAATACTGCTAAACATTCCACAAAGCACAAGATGCCTAGGCCCTCAACAATTAACCACATCAAAACGTCAATAGTTAAGAAACCTAGGATTTCTCAAGTGAAAAACTTTAATTCATATGTATCTTTACAAACAAGTCTGAGAACTACATTAGTTATTCATCTTACTGATGACTGAGAACTGGAAAGGAGATACAGCTCAATAAATCTAGCAAAATAAAAAAGGCTAGCCTATTTCTTACAGTTAGCCTCTCTTAAGGGATTCCTCTTAGTTTCATCTATACCATACAATAACAATAACAACAAAAGTCACAGCTTCCTGTCTGATGTTGACTAAAACACTTCAAAAGCTCTAGATTTAGGGAGCACCAGGGACAAACGGTACTGAAAGACCTAAGTTACTCACACAGAGGTCACAGGGATGGGCTATACAGCTAGCTTTATGTTACTCAGCATAAAAGCTGGGACGTTATGAACCATTTGGCACAGAAAAGAGTATTCTGCCCAGAAAAATTCTGAAAGAATGGACTATAAATAAGCATGTCTTGGGCTACTAAAATGTAATTTGTAAAACATACCATATGATCCATCAGTTGTATCCCTGGTTGTTTATCCCGGAGAAAGGAGAATTTATGTCCAAATAAAAAACATGAATATCTACATGGACTGTTCTTAGTGCCTTTATTCATAAAACCAAAAACTACAAACAAACCAAATGTTTCTCAAGTGAATAGCTAAAAAAATTATAGACTATTCATACATGGAATTGTATTCAGTAATTAAAAAAAGGAATTATTGACATATAATACAATTTGGTTATAACTAAAGGATAGTAATTATGTTAAGTGAAAAAAAAATCAATCTCAAAAAGTCAAACACTATAGAATTCCACTTATACAATAGTCTCAAAAATACACAATTCAGTGGAAAAGAGTAATAATGGTTGTCAGAGATTACAGGTGGGGCAGAGCACACAGGACCTCTCTACTCTGTCCTTGAAACTTTCTGTGAACCTGTCACTGTTTTTAAAATAATGAACTTGAATTTTATTTGTTTGCTATTTAACTGAAACTCATCTGGATTCTGTCTGCCAAACCCAAAAGACTTTGCTGTACTTGACAGTCATTTACCTGACAGCAACTGACAAAGCCTTCCTTGTTCCACTCCTGCAACGACAGCTGATGGACGACACCACCACAGAGAAGGACCTGGTTTCTAATCTGTTATGGCGGGTGTCCTCCTACCTAACTACTCAGTCAACGAACAGGACAAAGTGGTGAACAAAACAATAGAGTTCCTGACTTCTCAGAACTGAAAGATCCAGAGAAAATTTAACAAACATTTATAAACAACTACGTAATTACAAATAAACTGCTGCTAAAAGTACCTATGTATAGCCTAATAACTCAAAAATATAAGTGGTTTTTTATTGTTTTGTATATTTTTCAGATTTTCACATTAAATATTAGTGTTTTTAAAACTAATGTATTGGGAAAAATATTACAACTTCAAAACACTTATCCAATGATTAAAATGTAAACAAAACATCTTCTCTAAACTACATTGTAATGGATATGACATACCTAAAACTCTCTGTAAGAATTTCAAAAACTTAACCAATTTTAACAATGAAAAGAAATAGGGCACACAATTCTCATTCATTCAAACACTTCAGAAATCAAGTGTAGCACTTCCACGGAATATACAAAGTAATCATTTCACTTGTAAACTGCCCATGTTGTATCTGCAATTCAGCCTATCATGTTTCTTGTATTTCTATTTATATTCAAAGGCTAGTCTTAGAAACTATCCACTACAATTTCAAAGACATGAGGCCAGTATTGGGGATCATCCCTAGCTCTTCTCTATAATTATAATTCTATTTACATATATACATATATCTACATATGAATAAAATTTACTAAATTGGAGCTTCTAAGCTGTAGCACCTCAGCTGGGTTGCGGTGGGGGGTTTTAAGGTCTGAATCTTACAATGTCCACCAAACTCTCCCATGTTGAAGGGTAGGTCCCCAAAGCAATAGTGTTCAGAGTGGAGCCCTGGGAGGCGGCTGGGATAGCGAAGGCTCCACCAAGGGATCTCACCAAGGGATTCTGTTTATGGTTTCATAGTGCACTGGGCTGCTGAGAGGTGGTGGTGGAAACCTGAAGCAGTAGGGTCTAGTTAGAGGCCATCGGTCATCTGGGATGTACCCCAGACTGGTCTCTTCTATCCCTGGCCCTGACCAGAGGAGCAGCTTTGTGTTACGGTATGCTTCCCATCCATGAGGTTTGGCCTTGCCTTAGGCCCTAAATCACAGGGCCAAGCAACCATGAATTGAAACCTCTGAAACTGTTAAGAAAAATAAATCTTTCCTTCTTTTAAGCTAGTTTTCTAAGTGTCTCGTCTCAGCAAGGGAAAGCCACCACAGGGTCACAAGACAGGGTCATGACCAGAAGCTGAGGTCAACTGCATGGACAATCAAATCTTTACAGCAGAGGCCCCCCCAAAAAAACACTGAACGCCAAGCTCGGTGCACCCCTCTAGACAGCAACGTTCAGTGTGTTTCTATCCACGTGCATGTTGTAGATCAAAGCATCCTGGCTGCCCACAAAGCACAAACACTGCATCTGATACCTCTTCTCGATTCTACCTTGTATACACCTTCTCTTGGCTGAATCTTTTCTCAGTAATAATTTGTGTCAACTATATCTGGACCTTAATTTAGAAAATGTTAAATCCAAGTTCTGACACAATTTAGAGATAACTACTTTTTTCATGAAAGTTAATATTGTCACTTTCAGAATTCTACCAGTGGAACAAACTACTTTTAAGTTCCTAAAAGTCACATACAGCTGAAAAAATCTATACGAAACTCCTCAAATAATAAACAGATAAACCACAGAATACAGAATATACCAATTCAAAGAAAGCAAGCAAATGGAAAATAAATAAGTTCTTAGCACAAGAAATAAAAATTAAGGGGATTATATTTAGCAAAATTACGAAGTTTAAGAACCAAAGAGTGCACAAAGTTAAAGTGCTTTCATACTCCGCAGGGAGGTAACCTCACACATCGTCTGCTGAAAATGATTTCTCCTACAAGACTTTAAGATCCTGTATCTTATCCTACAAAATCTATCTCTAGATCTTACAAAACCCTCCACATATTCTCAAAGATACAGGCATAAAGATGTACCTACACACATATGTTCCTAAACGTACAAGCAATGCTGCCATTTTGAAGAGGACACAGACCTACACACACTGACAGCAGAGAATCACAGGCAGTATCCTACTCAAATACATCAGCACTATCAAATGCTAAACTGTCCCATTATTCTAGTATTAAACCTCCAGAGGAGTCTAGCTAAAGAATGCAACGACAGAAAAACAGTATTTAAAAATCATTTTGTAATACTGCTCAAATAACACTGAAACCAGAAATAAATTAAGATACTTTGGCTAAAACAAAAGTTGGTAAACCAACCTCAAATTTGGTTCATTTAAAAAGAAAAGTGATGATTAGTCTAACAAACTGATTTTACATAGACTATGGAAACAATCACTAATTACATGTATCATTTCACTTTTCACTTCACCTTATTTCAGGCAAAGGTCTGAGCTCCAAGCTTTACAACTACACACACAGAACTTACAGATCTGCATTCTTTTCTTTGGGGGGGGGGTTTTTCCAGGATCAAGCTCACAACCTTGTGCTTGCAAAGGCTGAGCTAAATCCCTGGCCTGTGTGTTCTGCATTCTTTAACACAAATGTAACAACTTGTGAAACACTTTATATTTGACTATGTAATTAGCAAAATTCCGTTAAACAAAGAATGCTATAATCACTAATGCCTGGGAATAAATACCCTGATTTCATTAAACACAATGTTGACCATTAAGTCTTTCTATTCTCACTTGACATTTCATACTCTAATGAATGTATTTGTTGTTTTATTAAATATCTTTAAGGCACTACCTCCATCCAGGTTATTTATGACATTTGGCTCCAACTGCTATTTGTGAAATAGACGTCTTGTGCCTAGCCTTAAGAATGGTTCTCAGCACTAAAGATATGCAGGCTACAAACAAACACTTTCTTGCCTTTTTAAAGAGGGTTTTTAAGTCTAAGAATTTATTCTGTATATGTAAGTTTATGTAGCAACACTGTACTTACCCCTAGGTTCAAAGTGACAATCAATGAAATCTGGTTAACAGTGAAAGTAACATGGAAAACTGTATGTTGGACTATTATATTTAAGCAACATTTTGCCAAAAGTTTTTAAGAAATAACTTATCATTAAAAATTTTCCAAATCTTACACATGCAAATAAAAAGTCCTCTATGACAGCAAAGGCAAAATATTCTAACTAGCAGGGTGTGGTGGTACAAATCTGTAATTCCAGCACTTTGGAGGCTGAGGCCTGGGCTAAATATCGAGTTCAAGGCCAGCCACAACTACATAGAGAGGCCCCATCTCAAAAAAAAAAAAAAAAAAAAAAACCCAACTAACCAATCAATTAAAATAAAACATTCTGCTGACTTAGTTGAATTTACATTACATGCAGGTTCGTGCTCTTAAAAAGTTTAAAAAACATAACTGCTGATACTCTTTTTGATAACTATGAATCCAGGAATATGTAATTGGTAAATGTAATGCAATCATTTGTTGATGATTTTCTTGATTTTTAAAGATGGTCTCACCACACTGCCCAGGCTGTCTCCAAACTCCTGAGTTCACAATCCTCCTGCCTTGGTGTCCCCAACAGCTGGGATTACAGACATGTGCCACCCACCAGCTCTGTGCAGCTTCTTCAATGACACACTTCTTGTTAGGTTAGAACTTGTACCAATTTTTCAAAGATTTTAAGTACATATTAATGAAGTCCAAAGAAATTGCATAATTTCATTACTAGAAATATTGTCTCTGTATCACTAATATGGTATGGTTCATTACATCAGCATTACTAGTACAAATCAGAAGACAATTTCTCTATTTTTAATCAAAATGATAAACATGTAAACACATAATTTCAACACTACCAAATTATAATGAAAATGTTTTTAGAGTTTACTTTTCCCCACTAATTTCACTTGCTCCGAAGTTGACATATAAGTGGTGGAAAGAGACAGGAAAAAAAGTAGGAAGCAACCCAATCAGGACTACTTTTGTCTCTCTCCCAGACAGAAGCTTTCTTTCTCTCAATAAATATATTCTACTCTTAAAAAAAAAAAAGTAGGAAAACAATTGAATTCTTGTAGCAATTTGCAAAGGAAGGTGAGGTTAAAAGAAATACTACCGCAGGGACAGGATTTAGCTCAGTGGTGTAAGTGCCTGAGCCTGCCACATGAGTGGCAAGCATGCAGTCATGAATTTGATCCCCAGTGCCAAAAAAAAAAAAAAAAAAAAACCCTACTGCAAAACCACTAGATGAATGCATATAGACTCTGTCTTACAATGTTTTATTAGGAAACTACTTCCCCTGGTGGGGTTAGGTGGGAAGCAGCACTGGGATAGAGCACTCGCTGGAGCAAGGCAGTAGACTAGGATCCCAGAGACAAAGGAAAGGGGGAAAGAACAAAAAGAAAACAACGAACTACTACCATATAACCAATTAAAGTTTCCCCCAAATCGCCAAATACTAATATACCAACACAATGATTATTCTTGGAAGTAATATGCTAAAAACTGCCACTTAACTGTTCCTTTTAAAAACAGAATTCTTTGGCTTAGTCTTGGATTCCTGAATTCTACCACTGAGTTATGTGCCTTTAGTATAAATGTTTAATCTAAAAAATTTCCTAAGTATTTCTTTTCCATGATTCTAAAAACTACTAAGAAATACATGTAACATTGTTTCTAATATTTCTTAAGGAGACAAGTTTGTTGAAATATGGGGCTAATCAAAAGATATTTACATTTCTATTTTAACTCAATAGTAATATTTCAATAAATGTGAAAAAATTTTAAAAGGCAAAAATGTTTCCTTTATAGGATTTTGATACCTTTTAAGCTTTCTCATTTAAGATTTAGTCTTCTTTAATTCCTTTCACATATTTAGGTCTAAACAAAAAAAAATTAATTTAATGTAAAGTGTGGTTTATTTTTGTAAAAACTAGCTATGAAAATGCTTATTAATGAAATAAATGATAAAACTTCATTTAAAAACTTTTATCCTACTAAATAATTTTTTCATCAAACAGGTTCCATATAACTAAAATATTTTTCTAAGAAATTTGTATCAGCTGACTAGTGGCATATGACTGTAATCCCAGCAGTAGGGAGACTGGGGCAGGAAGATCTCAAGTTTAAGGCCAGCCTAAACGACAAAGGTAAAGGAGAAAAATGGTAAAGGAGAAAAAAAATGGTAAAGGAGAAAAAATGGTAAAGGAGAAAAAAAATTCATGATTAAAATAAATTAAATTCATGAGATAATGGCACCAGAACATACTATAACTTTTGTTTTTGGAATTATAATTTTCTATGGATTCTTTTGATTCAGCAACTTAAAATTTAAACAAAAAGTTTTTTATTTGTCCTGAAGAGATTTTACAGCAACCAACATTTCTTCAATCATTTTCATTTTGAAGTGTTCTCAATTTTTTCTAAATCACATCTCTACGGTTATTTTTTGTGTACCTACTTCTACAAAACTCAAGAGAACAAAGCAAAAAGTAGTTAAGTACTACAGTAAAAGGAAAACTCCACATTCATAAAATAGGAGCTTTTAAAAGAAATAGCTGGTTCCTACATTAAAACAATCCCTGCGGGCACCTCAACCCTTTACCCCTGAACAGCAGCTATTCCTTGCACACGCGCTGCTGCGTGGGTCACTCTTCTTCTCTGCCAACCTCGCAGCACTGCCCCTCGTCAGGCCGCACCCCCACATCTCGCCCTTCCCTGTTTGACTCTGGGTTTCTATGAAGTCATCACTACTGAGCAGCTGTGAGAATCAGTATTCATCGTCTTACTCTCTCAGAAACAATTCAGTCTGTTTCCTCCCTGTGTTTTTAGTGTACCTCAACAAAATTATAAAAGATATCTGTATTGATAATTAAAAATTGCAATGTAGTATTTCATCACAATTTTTAGCAGAACACTAACTTCCTTTATCTGAGTGTAATTTAGTGAGCTGTTTTATAATCAAAACCTAGAAAGTTTTATTACAAATATATTTAATTCTATCTCATATTCTTAACCTCACCACATTTTGTAAGTGAAAAAGCATTAAGCTGGCGATAAGCCAAATGTCTTAACAGCCAATTAGAAGAACAGAGCGCCACTTACTGGTTTTTTGTTATTATTCACAGGATACTTAAAAGAGAAACATGGTAACAATTTTACTCCCTGAGATTGGTAATAAACTGTAATGAACTGGCACCACTCTAAGAGTACATCTCCACTGAACACTATAAGCAGAGAATCATCTTAGAGTTACCTTTTAGTATTGAAATAGAGAATCAAAGAACACATGTAATTCAAGAGACAGTCAGATAAATTAATATATGGTTTGTAAGTAAAACAAACTTTAGAGCAAGATGACTTTTAAGGAGCTATCCCTAAAAAGATAATTACGTTTTTCTCAGTTTTCCAGCTCCAAACAAACAGATAATTCACTGACTAGCTTGAACAAACAATTCAAAAATACTGAATCCAAAATAAATTTCCCAAAAGACAAAAATCAAAAAGCTTAACTGTTAAAATGAGCAATTTAATTTCCAAAAGTAAATAAAATGATTTAAACTATATTCAAACTCAATGATCCCTTTATATGCATTTAACTGTCCCTCAATTCAAGCTTTTATTTTTATGAATGAGCTAATAACTTGATAGAATCATTCTACTTTCAAAGGCTGAAATATATCACTCTAGTCAGCAAGGACACAGAGCTTAGTTACCTTGGTTTGGCTGCATGTTCATATTAGGTCGAGGGCCATAGTTTCCCATGGGCTGCCCCTGACTCATTGTCATTTGATTCTGTACTGGCACGCTCTGTGAGGATGGCACAGAATGGTTGTAACCGCCCATGGATCCATGGCTACTTGAAGGCATATTCATGGAACTGTTTGTCATATTGAGTTGATTGGGTCCAGGTCCTTGCATAGGCATATGGTTAGGTCCTTTGAAGAAAAATGATCAGAAGAAAATATAAAAGTTAAAAAGATGACTTACACAAAAGTACCTATAAAGCATTTTTTGCATCTTACAATAACAATAATTTGAGTGTTAAATCAATAGCAAATAAATGATTTACACAAATGACAGCAAAAACTTTGAGGTGAATGTTATTTCCTATTTAGAGATTAAAAAATTAGTATTTTTAAAAGCCAGGAATATTTTGAAAAATAATAATGAGAGAAGACTAGCTTTACAAGGCAGGAAAATATAAAGCTAGAATTAAAATTATATTGCACTAGCTAACATAAGTAAGTAGATTAACAGATCAATTAATTAAAACAGAATCTAAAAATATACCCAAGTACATAATTTAGTAAGTGAAAATAGTGGCAATATTTATAAGTATCCACAGCCAACGGAAAATTAATTCAGTAAATGGGGAAAGCTGAGTCACCATTTCATTCTTTCTACTAAAACCAATTTATATGCATAAAAACTTCAAACATTAAAAAAGAAACCTTAAAATTTTTCAAAAGAAAAATTTACAAAATTATCTTGAAGGGGAAGAGCCTTCTTAAGAGTACTAGAAAGCCCAGAGCCATAAAAAAAATTGCTAATTGAGATCATGTAAGAATAAAAAAATTCAGCATCACCAAAAACAAAGCCAAAAAATAAACTAGAAAAAAATTACTTACAAGATATATCACAGACTGAGCCAATTACTTAACACATAAAGTAAAACACCACCATCAGCAGATTAAGGCAGGGGTGGGAGGGACACACAAAGGACAAGAACAACCAGTTCACATAAAAACTACAAACAGGCTCATAAACAAGATTGCTTCACATATAGCAAAAGAGCACATTAAAACTATAAGTCTAATATTCATCTTTCACATTTTCAAAATCAAAGTTGTTTCAACTATATAGAGATAAGTACTTCCATACATTGTTAAGACTAAATGTATTATTTTTATATATAGATATTTTCATATAGAGTAATTAGCTAATAACAAACGTACATATTTTAATGTACAAATTTCAGTTCTAGGAAGGTACCCTATAGATATACAAATTTTTGTTTGTATGGATATATAGATACAAAATATACATACATAGATTTTATAAGCACATTCATGGTGGCACAACTTGTAACATCAAAGTACTAGAAATAATCTTTATTTCCCTCATAAGAGAACTGTTCAAATAAATTAGAATACATTCATTTAAAAAAAATCAATATAATAGTCACTGAAAAGAACAAGGTAGCTCTTTATATACCGAGTGGAATGATGGTTTCTAAGAGGTAACTCTTTGAGAGGGAAAGATATAACAAAATTTAATATGTGCTACTATTTGTGTTTCATAAAAAGACTAATAAGAAAACAGAAATACACATCCTTTCCTTAAGAAAGCATCTCTTACAGGATTACCAATGCCCCTCTGGAACTGTTTATAGAGGTAAACTGCTATCTATCCTCTGATACCTTTTGATTTGCATTCCATAGACGTATATTAGGTGGATTTTTTTTAACCAATTTAACTTTCTTTATAAAGGAACTGTGACTAAAAGGTTATCTGGCCATGATCAATTAGCACACGTTGTTCTATAATTAAATTGTAAATACATTAAAACTAAACAGGAAATTAAGAACTAGATGCAAATTTTTATTTGTAAAAATGCTGGCTAGATGCTTTAAAAAATATATAAATTCATGGCATTTCAATTTCCTACACTAACTATAAACTCTATTTATAGTTAGGAGTCTCTCAACTATTGCTTTAGAAGCTCTATCTACACTGTTTTGGACAACCTAGGTTATGGTTGTTTTAATTCTGTTTTATAAAAAGAATACACTTAATTCCAAGTGACCTTACACAAAAACCAAAAATGTCAGGTCAATATGCTTTGCAAATGTTTCCTTGGTCTTAAGACTCCAATATTATAAGAGAGTTAAGTCAAAATCCTAACAAAAATTACTACCATATAAAGTCACAGAACTCTTATCTAACCTGCACAACTTGGCAAGAAGCTTTTTCCTGCAATCTAAAAAGCAGTTATGTCTTACTTCTGCTCCATACTGTGCGTGGGCCATCGATGCTGCGAGCCTGAGCGGGGAAGTGTGAGACAGCCACTGCCACACCACCTACCCTGCATGATCAGTCACACATCAGTCTTCTAAACCGGGCCACCTGGACTCTTCATCTATGCTCCCATTTGTCTCTCATTTATCACCCTTGGACACCCATGCTACCAACAGCACAATCAGTTGGAAAAGACACTATTCTAAAGACACTAATTACTACTTTTTTTTTTGGTACCAGGGATTGAACTCATGACGTTGCACTTGCCAGGCAGGCGCTTATGCCACTAAGCTAAATCTCCAGCCTTAATTACCAATTTTAATATGTTGTTCCTTTAATTTTTAATTAACCTCTATTATTAATTTTGTAATTTTTTTGCCAATAGAACAATTTTTGTCTTTAGAAAGTAAAAATATTCTCACACTAAAGGAAGAAAATACTCCATCAAAAATACTGGCTATGAGTTGCCGCCATTTCTACAAAACCAAAATAGTTTAAAGATACTTTTCAGCAAAAAATAACTACATAAGCATACAAAAGTTTGAAAGATTAGCATTCTAAGGACTGTGAAGTTAAAACAGTTAAGGAAAAAAGGGAATGCCTTATTATGTAACAAAGCTTATATTATTTTCAGTTTAATTTTGCTTCAAAATCAATTTCCATATCTATATTACACTATTAAGACATATTCATAAAATCTACATTCATTTTTAATAATATCAATGAAAAAATACTAAATACAGTAACACTTTAATGACTGTTTTGTTTCTTCTCCCATGTGTTTTTTTCCAATGGTACTGTTTCTGAAATTTTTAAGTAAATAAAAACTTAAGGCAAATGTTGATGCATTTTTTTAAACGATTTTAATTCTGAAGCCATGGCACAATGCCTCTTTTCCCCCAAAAGCTTCTAAAGCCAACTGTATTGCACAGTTTCAGACAGACTAAATTTAGCCAGTTCTGTTCATCAGAGGAATGCTGTGTGTCAGCTACATCAAAGCCCAAGGGCAGCCTGATAAACACTGAATACAGGTCACGTAGCTCTGTAGCTAACAAACTCTAAGAGAGCTTGTACTCGGGGGCATTCAAAGCAGTTTTGTCATCAACAATCTAGTATCCCTTGAGCCCCCATGTCGTTTCAGTTGCTAAGCAACTCTGGTGTTAATGTCTTAGAGGAGAAAAACTTACCAGGCATCTGGCCGTTCATCTGGTTCTGCATGTGTGGTGCAGGAGGACCCCCACCTACCATTCCATCTGAAGGCATGTTGTGAGCGCGCGGAGGTGGAGGGGGTCCGCTCTGATTCATCACTCCAGGACCCATAGGCATATTCTGTGTGGGTGGCTGAAAGAAGACAGTTTAGCAAAGCAAGACAAACAGTTGAACTAATATATTAAAGATGCATATGGAATAACAGTTGCCTATATTATTAAATTGAATGAGAACAAAACAAATGCATTTCAATTTCTTCTCATGCATTCTAAGCAGACTTATTATCATATTAATTATTCTCCAAAAACTTTACAAAATAGAGCATCCAAACACCTTAAATAAAAGTAAACCACAATTACAGTGTATTTTAATTTATGAACCCTCAATAATGAAATGAAAATTTTAACGTTCTTTACAAACACAATTCTCATTTATTTATAAGCCATTTCTGATGTGTCTTTGTTATTATTTAAATTATGTTTAAAAATTTAAGTTTTCTTCCACTGTGAATTTTTGATACATTTACTAATGATGGCTTTTACATGAAAAAGTACAGTAACAAAAAACAATACAAGGAACTAAGTCCTAAAACATGATATATTTTTTATTGTCTGGTGGGTGCTTGGGGGGAGAGGTAACAGTGGAGGAATGTTTTATAACACAAAGACAACAGTTCATTTCAACATTTTTGTGCCAACTACCGCTATAAATTGGAAACATTACTGATGGCCTCCAAGGGTACAGAGACAGCTGCCTCAAAAGGATGCCTTTGGCAAATTTCCTAATGAAATTTTGAAGAAAACCACTGACTAACCTTGAGAGTTCACAAAAGGGCGAAAGGAAAATCACAGATGCATGATGGTCTGTAACACCTAGCTCTCTTCTTGGGATGTTTTGGTGAGGAAATCAAAAGCTTAGTATTTTTCCCTATTTTTAAGTTTTTAATTTTTTAATCGTGTAGGAGGATAAGGTTATTTTTTTTCCAAATCTACTTTTGCCCGCTTTCTCTGCTATTCAGTGATCTGAATATAATGTTCTATTCAGTAACTTCCTTCCATATTATCTGACGGCCATTACTTACTATGCACCTTTCTAGATTTTGTGAGCACAACTATCTATGGCACACTTCTTTAGCCAAGACACATAAGCATTTAAAATTCCAATCTTGGATGCATTGGTGGTATAGTGGTTAGCATAATTGCCTTCCAAAATTCCAATCCTTTCATCAGGCACTACCAGCTACAGAAATAACCAAGTACAATTCTAACAGCCAAACTCAGAAATTCTAATTTCTTCACTAGTAAATCTAGGTAACTGCTGTTTTTATTTTCTCATGAACTCTCACCTTACATTTTTGTCTAATTAGTATCTTTTTTTTTTTTTTTTTTTGTACTGGGAAGTGAACTCAGGACACCTTATGCTTGCCAAGCAGGCGTTGTGTGACCGAGCTATATCCCCAGCCTTAACTTGTATCTTTAAACAATTAACCTTGCTTGATTTTCACAAAAAAGTTCCAAACATAACTCTTACTTTTAACTACCTTTTATGTATCATCAAGACTGCTTTACTTTTTGTAATTCAATCCATAAAATATCATTAGTCCCTATTACCATCATGATTAAGAAACTTACGCCAAACTAATGCTCCTGAAGAAAAGACATAAAATCCTAAACCAAGCATGGTGGCACACACCTGTAATCTCAGCATTCAGGAGGCTAAAGCAGAAAGATCACTGTGAGTTCAAGGCCAGCCTGCATTACATAATAAGTTTGAGACTAGCCTGGAATTTATAACAAGACCCTGTCTCAAAAAAACAAAAAATTAATTAATTAAAATTAAATTTTAAAAAGGGGAGAAGGGCTGGGGATATAGTTCAGTGCAAAAACTCTAGGTTCAATTTCTAGTACTCCCACACCCTAAAAATTTGTTGAGCCAGGTGTGGTGACACACACCTGTAATCCCAGTACTCTAAAGGCTGAGGCAAGAGGAATGCTGCAAGCCTGAGGCCAGCCTGGGCTACACAGTGAGATCAAGGTCATCCTGAATTATAGAGCAAGATGCTTTCTCAAAAAAAGCCATTACATTTTGAAAAAATGTATAAAACTGGAAGGCCCTGTAGAGTAACCCAGGTGAAGAGGAACAGGAGGGACTATACCTTTTTCCTTGAGTTTTCTGTGTACAAGGGAAGAGAGCCCATGCAGAAAACAGCAGTCCTTTTGGACTGAAAAGGTTCAAAGTTTTTGACCAAAAGAAAGCAGAAAACTACAGAAAAAAGGACCAAGAGGAATATTGAGCAACAGCAGAATTCAAGAAAATTACTAGAAAATAACAGGGGATCAAAGAGTCAAGCAGATACTCCAATTGCTGCCCAGGGCTGGGAGGCAAAGACTAGATGAAGCCCTGCGATAGGAGCCTTCACAAACAACCCAAATTCTCTCCTGTAATTGCAGAAGAGTCTCTCCTTAGACTAAGGTCTAAACTGAAACAGGTCAGCCCTAACAAGCTAGCAAGTCTCATAATCAACCTTTGGTAGAGTGATCTAGACACTACTCCACATATTAAAGGAAAGCACTCTCTTTGGAAGAAAACAACATAAACTTGAGTTTCAGAAGTGTTCATCTATGTCTGACATTCTATTGAAAATTATACAGCACTCTATGAGACAAGAATGGTCAACAGCCAGTGTGATGGTTATAATAATGGCATAAAAGTAAAAACTGCAGAAATTGTGGCAGAGATGCAGAGAAACAGGAATTCTCATATACACTGGAAAGAATGCAAAAAGGTAGTCAGGTCAACACAGACAAAACTTTGGCAGATCCTCAAAAGTTACCATACAGTGCTACCATCCTACTATAGGTATACACCGGGAATTCAAAGCACCTCCATCCATAATCTGTTTGCCCATGTTCACAATAGCCGAAAGATGGGGAAAAAAAATCCAAAGCCTAACAACAGATGAACAAAATGGAATATATGAATACAGCTGCCAAAGAACAGCCACAAAAATGAAGTAAAATATGAATGAATACATGCCACAGGATAGATGCACTTGAGAATAAGCCACATGAAAGAAGCTGCACACAAAAGGGGCTGCACATTTTATGATTCTATTTATGTGAAATGCCCAAAATAGGTAAATCCAGAGACAAAAAGATTAGAGGTTGGACAGAAGGAAGAACTGAGATCAACTGACATAAGATAAAAGGTTTCTTTTCGGGGTGATGGGAATATTCTGAAATTAGATAATAGCAATGGTTACACAACTATGAATATACTTCTTTAAAAAAAACCTTGAATTACAGACATAAAATAGTTAAAATGGCAAGTGTTTTATAAATTTTATATTAACCTAAAATTTAAAAAAAGATGAGCTTCAAAAGAAATAGAATAATTGTAAAAACACAAGTCATTCAGATTTTGGCATTACTGGAGACTTTTACTACATTTGATTTTTTTCAGGTGAGGAGAAGTAAAAATAGAGAATTTCAGCAAAGTTCTAGAACTCTCATATTTGAGTCAAATGTAAACTCCAGAAAGGGAAAATACAATCACTGACATTAAGAAATCAAGTTGCAAATAGTAAATCAGAGGACTGGAGAAGAAATCTTTTGGGGAAAAATGAAACAAAAAATAAAGGAGAGCCGAGTGTGGTGGTACACGCCTGTAATCCCAGTACTCGGGAGGCTGAGGCAGGAGGATCGTTGTGAGTTCAAGACCAGCCTGGGCTACAAAGTGAGTTCAAGGCCAGCCTGAACTGCAAGCAAGACCCTGTCTCAAAAAGACAAAAAAAAAGATAAAGGAGAGAAAATACAAGAGTGTTTACAGTGTGGGAAAAAAAGACTTAATACACATTTAACTGAAATTACAACGTAGAGGATACTGAATAAAACAGTAATAATATTTGGTGATTAATGGTTAATTTTCTAAAGTTTATCAAAGATATGAGTCTCTAGCATATGAATTATGAAGCTCTACAAAACTGAGCAGGATAAAAATTAAATCCTGTCCTACTTACCTAAAAGTACTAAAAACCAAAGTCAAAGAGAAAATCTTAAAAGCAATCTGGGAAAATAAAGACATTACCTTAAGACAGAAATGAGGCTAACAATTAATTTTTCTTTTCCTTTTTTTTTTTTTACAGTGTTGGTTTTATTATTGGTTATTTTATTATTATTACTTTGGGGGTGGGGGCTGGGTCTTAATGAATAATCTAGGCTGGCCTTGAACTTACTTTGTAGCCCAGGCTGACCTCCAATTCACAGTGATCTTCCTGCCTCAGCCTCATAAACAACTAATTTTTCATCAAAAATAATGGAACAAGATAACAAAATGACATCTCTAAGGTGTTAAGACCAAAAAAAGAAAAAACCCCAAAGCAACCAACCTAGTATTCTACACTAAGAGAAAACATTCTCTCCTAACATAAAATAAATATATTTTCAGATGAACAAAAGCTAAGAGATTTTCTTATAGGGATTCATCAAGAAAATGATTCTACTTAGAAAACAAAATTGAAGGAATTAATAATGAGAAATGAAAAGGTAGCTATGTGGGTATACATGTTAATATTGGCATTTAACAATGACTTCCTCACAGGGCTAAAACATATAAAACTATAAAATACAGAAGAAGACTAATATGAAAACCAAAGCTGGGTAAGGTGGTGCATGCCTGCAATCCCAGAATTCAGGAAGCAGGAGGATTGCTGTGGGCTCTAGGCCAGCCTGCACTACACAGTGAGTTCAAGGCCAGCCGGCACTACAAAGCAAGACTTTCTCTCAAAAAAAAAAAAAAAAAAAAAAGACTAATGACAATAGTTGAGATGAATTTAAACTATTTATGCTTTCAGGACAACTTCTAGCTTTTAAATGCATGTTAAAGAAAAGAAAAGAAGAAAAGTTGAAAAATTAGGGACATTATGTTTCAAACTCCATTAGCTAGGAAGAGAGATTCAACGAAGTACAAAGGAACTAACAGACACAAACAAAATTCGGTGAAATAAACAGCAGTTAAAAAATTAAGAAAGATAATTAAGAAAGCTTAAAGCTAATTTCTAAAAAAATATTAATAACCAGCAACCCTACCAGGAATAATCATCAAAAGAAAAACATTAAAATTTTAGAGAAATTGGGGGATGGGTAGTCAACAAATATCCCACAGATATTTTAAACATAGTAAGAAAAAAATCATAACAACTTTAATAATGCATTTGATAATTTACATAAAATCAGTTCTTTGAAAAACATACCAGACCAGTGATGGCAAACGTTTTAGGGCTTTCAATGATACAAACACCCTGCTGAGGTACACACGCCATAGGTTCACACTGACACAAAAACTAAAAAATTTGAACAATCTTTGTATTTAAAAAAATTAATCCCTAACTTAAAATTTCCCTGATGCAACTTTCTCATGTATACAGGTTCTCTTCTGAGCTATTAAGGGATAAATAACACATATGCAATAACTATTACAATTATATGCAATCTTCCAGAGAAAAGAAAATAACTGGATCAAGTCCCAATTCTTTGAAGCTACTAAAACTTGAGCAGGATATTACAAGAAAAAAATTACAGGCCATGTTCTCATGAATACTCACACAGAAATACTAAACAAAATTTTAGCACACATCAAAAAATATACTGTAAATAATACTTCATTCCAGGATAAAAACTGACCTAACTTTTGGTATCAGTAACTTTTTATTATCAAAGTAAAATCTATATGCTGACCAAAAATAAAAAACAATTTGATACTCCAGTAGTCACTCATAATAAAAACTTTCAGAAATTCACAAAGGAACATGAATTTTGGGCTTGGGTACATAGCTCAATGGCGGAATGGTCAGTGGCATAGTCCTTGCCTGGCATATTCAAGCCCTGGGTTCAAAGTCCAGCACTGAAAACAAACACAAAAGAGAAAAGCAAAAAAGAAGGAATATCTTTATTGATTAAATCTGAACTTACAACCAGCTATGGGAGGGCATGCCTATAATCTCAGTACTCAAAAAGCTGAGCTAAAAGCAGAAAAATTGGCATGTTCTGAGACCAATTTGAGTTACACAGTGAGTTTAAACCCAGCCTATATCATACAGGGAGACTGTTTCAAAACACAAAACAAAAAATAAATAAATTTTTAAAAAACATACAGCTAGCCTCATTTCACTAATGAAATACTAGACTTTTCTCCATTAAATTCAAGAAGAACACAAAAATATCCACACAAACCAACAAATCAATGTTATCAAGATTAGAAAAGCAGTAGAAAAGCAAAAACTGAGCCAGGCGTGGTGCCCACTCCAATAATCCCAGCACTTGGGAGGCTGAGGTAGATGGATCATTGCAAGTTCGAGACCAGCCTGGGCTACAAAGTGAGCCCAAGGCCAATCTGAACCACATAGTGAGACCCTGTCTCAAAAAAACAAAAAAGGAAAAGAAAAGCAAAAATAAAGATTGAAAAGGAAAGCATAAATATTTTCACTGATGCCTAATTGTGTGCATACTTAGAATTAATAAGTGCATATAACAAGGTAACTGGATACAAGTTCAATATACAAATATTAACTTCATCGTATATACTTCCAACAATTAGGAAACGAAATTTAAAAACTGACAGGATATATAATCCTGATGACCCGCCAAAGCCACCCAAAATCGTGCCGCTGCAACTAGCCAGTCTTGCTGAAGACGGAGGTCAGTGAGCTCAATGGAGAACAGAGCCAGTGAGAGACGTGCATTAACCTACAGTGAGTGCTGGGAATAAGATCCCCCCCAAGAGAAACAGGCGACCAACTGGATGACATGTTGGAATTAGGCAGGATGGGCCTGAACTAGGAACAACAGTGACTTCAGCTGGTTGCTCCTTTCAGTTGGTTGCTCCTTCCCAGAGCAGATTGGTGGGATCTGCTTGGCTCGGTCACGCTCCTGGCCGGGACCCAATAAGCCATCCCAAACTGATTCCCTACACACAGTACACACTAACGTGTTGAAGACCCCCAAATGTTGACTGGTCTGGTGGGGAGGGGCCAGCATACGCCACCCCTGCTTGCACCTCAATGACCAAGAGCAAACTGGAAAGGGCAGAAATCCCTAGCCAGTGTGCTTCAGAATAGCCATAACCAACAAGGAAAGGGGGCTGGGACCTCCACTATACACCTGTATGGAAGAAACCAAAAACATGACAAGAGAAAGAAACAAGAAAAAGCCTCCAGCCCCCAACCCTGAGAACATTGATCCAGGAGAGGTAAATACAAAAGAGGTTGAGGGCAGCAAACACACAGCATCAGACACGGCATCAAGGGACATAAAGAGATATCTTCGGGACATTGTAGACAAGCTCAAAACTGAAATATTAAATCAAGTAAAGCAAGATATAAGTAGATTAATAAAAGAAATGCTAAGCACCTCTCAAGAAGACACAGACGGAAGAGAGGAACACAAAAAAACGGAGAGAAACATTTGATGAAGAATATAAAGAAAACCTAGAACACATGAAGCAGATTCAAAGAGATTACCAGGAAATTAAAAACTCCATTTAAAGCTGGCAAAACTGCTTGAAAGAAACTAAGGATAGACTATCAAAACTTGAAGACAGGTTTGCAATGTGTGATCATGAAAAGAAAGATCTCTTAAAAATAACAAGGAAACAGGCAGTAGCAATACAAAGGCTAGAAGACAACAAGAGAATCTATAACTTAAGAAATGTGAGTGAAGAAGGAGTAAAAACAAAGGAAATACAGAGGCTATTCACAGAAATAATTAAGGAAAACTTCCCAAGCATAGGAAAAGAAAATGATATTTGGATATATGAGGCTAACAGAACTCCAGCCACCTACAACCAAAACAGATCTACACCCAGACATATAATAATCAAGATACCAGAAAGTCAATATAAGAGCAGAATATTAAAAGCCGTCAGAGAAAAGGTCACCTACAAAGAAAACCCACCAAAATCATGGCAGACTTCTTGACACAGACCATCAAATCAAGAAGAGCTTGGAGTTAAGTATTCCAAGCCCTGAAAGAAAATAACCTCCAGCCCAGATTGATGTACCCTGCAAAACTGTCACTAGAAATTAATGGAGAAACAAGATGCTTCCATGACAAAGAAGAACTGAGGCAATCCAACACTACAGAGGATATTGAAGGACATTCTAGAGAGAGAAAAAAAAAATACCAGGATTTCAGAAACAGTGGCAGAGAGGCCTCAATGAATGGGACAGGCAGTAGAATGAAGGAGAAAAGTAGACAACTAATGGCAGAAACATAGCATAGCAAAAATAAGGCAGAGAAGGTTGGCTATAATTTCTAAAACAGATGGCCTTGATGCACTAAAAAAGCAAAAAAAGAAACACAAGCAGAGTAGATCAGGAGATAGGGTCCACCGAGATGCTCTGTATAGGAAATATAAGCAACCTGAAAGAGGGTTTATGGACCAAAAATCAAATATGAGAAAACAATGCCCTATGTGACAGTGAACCAGAGAGAAATAGGGTAAACTTGAGCAAGATAGGTTGGAAAGACAGGATACTTAGTAAGTAGATAACAACTCAGCTATAGTGAAGGAAAACCTTGAGGCTTTTGTATGTAAAAGAATACAACCTGAGATCAAGTCCAGGAGTGAGGAGGTTTGGAACCACTTAGGTAAATAGCAAGTTGCCCTCCCAATCTAAAAACTGAGGGAGTTGGTGGGACCCAAAATGCGCAGCACCCTGTGGGAGTGAAAGGGGAGGAATAGTCTAAAAAAAAGGCGGCAGAGGATATTGTTAA
Source organism: Hydrochoerus hydrochaeris (assembly GCA_004027455.1). NCBI lineage: Eukaryota > Metazoa > Chordata > Mammalia > Rodentia > Hydrochaeridae > Hydrochoerus > Hydrochoerus hydrochaeris. The sequence goes on from PVLA01001902.1 coordinate 50,692, forward strand.
TAGTGTATCAGGATTTAAAACCCACATTACTCACGCCACTCTGTTTAGATGGATTATATTCTGTTGCAGTTTGTCTACTTGTACTAGATTTGAGGGCACAGTTATTTCAAAAATAGCAGGATATAGTATGGTAATCATCCTTAATTTCCTATTAACTTAATCTGAAGCCCTGTATAACTTACACTGTTTTACCATGACTGATCTTAATTGAGTCTGGTTAGATCGCTGTTTTATATTGACAGATTTTATTCAAAGCTGTTATGATTGATAGTATCAAGTCTGAGAGTATAGGCAACTACACTGAAGATGACAAAGATTCACTAGAATACCCACTCTGGTTTGATTATTACCTGTTATTGAAGTTTTACACTGTCTACAACGTTTTGTTTTTATTAATATTGTTATGTACTGCTATATTCAATTATGCCTGATGATATGGACAATTCTATTGAAGATAACACGAGACAACACAGCAATGATTGTAGATCACCTTGTACTGTGGTTTTATATCACTTTTTCATTTCACGTTTTTATAGGAATTTGTTTTGTTTTGTCTTGCTATGTTTTGTTTTTCCCTCTAATACAGAAAGGATAGAAATATGTAGAGACTCATGCATGTGTAGAACCTATAAACAGTTTATGAGAACTGATTATATAATGTATGATGAAATGAACAACTACTTTGAAGAAAAAGACACTACAATAGCCAGTGCTGATTCCATAGCATCATGATGTGAAATCCAGTAATACTATTATTCTTTGTTCAGAGTGATTTTAGCCTGTTTTAATTTCAACATACATGAAGGTATGGACAGCTATTTTGAAGAGAATAAGAGACACTATGACAACCATTGTTGACTTCCCTATTGTCCGGCCTTGAAGACCTAAAACGCCTTCCTCATCCTGTTCAGATCAGTTCTATATTATGTTATTTCATGTGAATTCTCTGTATGTGAAGATATGGACAACTATTTGGAAGAAAACAAGAGATAGTATGATAGATAGTGAAGATCTCTGATGGTCTTGCTTTGAAATTTGCTTTTTTGTGTTCTGTTTTTTTCTCCTTTGTTGTGTTTAATTTTACCCTCTTTAAAATAAAAATAAAAAATAAAAAAGGATATATAATCCTAAAATTCAAATCACTCGGAATAAACCTAGCAAGAGATCTGCAACACCTCAATGCTGAAATATTAAGAAAAAGAGTTCACATAAACCAATAAAATAATCAGTTTCCCTAACACTGACCTACAGTTTCCATGCAACCCCTACCAAAACTAGAACAGGTTTTTGGCAGAAATTCTCAAGCTAATTCTAAAACATATATGGAAACACAAAGCACTCAGAATAGCCAGGAGAATCTCAAAGAACATTAACAGATATGAAAACTTACTAAAAGCTACAATAGTTAAAACGTGGTTGATGCAGAGATGATGAGCACAGAACAGTCAAGAATAATCCACACATAAAACAATTTACATCTAATGGTGAAAGATCTTTCCAATATTTGTAAATGGTACTGGGTCAACTGAATATAATTTATGAACAAAAATAAGCCGTGGGTACAACTCCGATCAGTATACAAATTTAATTTGTAGCAGAACATGGATAAATGAACTTTTAGGAGACAATATGGGTATATCCCTATAATCTTATATAGGAAATATTTTGTAAACAGCATGCAGAAAGAATTCTCCATTAAAAAATACTGATAAATTAGATTGATAAATTGGATTTCATTTAAAGTAGAAACTCGACTTAACAGATATCATTAAGAAAATATTTAAAAAAAGGGAAATAGATTTTTGCAATTGGGAAGGGGATCTGGAGACAAAAGGAGGGAGAAGGAAGGAGGGGTAGCATTGTGAAGTAGGTGGACACACTCCCTAAGATGAATATAAACATTATGTACTGCAAATATGTACTAATAAAAAATAAATATAAAATTGAGAGATGCTGGGTAAAGTGGTAATCCTGTAATCCAGCAATCTGGGTGGTTGAGGAAGAAGAATCACAAATTCAATCTCAGCCTAGGCAATTTACTCTTAGCAAGACCCTATCTCAAAATAAAAAACAAAAGGGCTGAGGATATAGCTCAGTGCAAAGGCTCTGGGTTCAATCCCTAATACCACACATGACAAGGGTTAGAGGTGAAGTAATTTCCAAAATAAAAGCTACCCTTATTATACACAGCCAATAAAGAAATGCATATGAAACATATAGAGGGCTGTAAATGAATAAAAAAAACAACTCGATTTAAAAAATGCACAGGAAGGCAATATTGGAAAACCTTTTAGAGTGACAACATTCTATCACTTGACTGTAGTAACAGTTCCATGGATTTGTGGAAATTCATCCATCTGTACACTTCGAATGGATGCGTTTTGTTTAACCTTCCCTGAGCACAGGGCCCACACTGCTCCCACAGGCCCAGGTACCCTTCCTTCATAGCATTTAGGACAGGGGCAACTTCAAACGTGTTTGCATGATGACTTAAAGTCTGCCACCCTGGGTGTGTTCTCTTCAAGGATCTGGCCCATGATTCTATTAACCTATTACTGGCGCCTCCAATCATCTTGTGCCTCTCAACAAGAGGCAACTGATAAATGTATGTTAAAAGAAAAATGATTGTGATATATATATATATCTCCAAAACTAAGTTAGGGGCTCATATCCTAGCCAGCTTCATTGGTTTAACTGTCAAAATTACCTATTCCACCTTTTGGAAATCTATCAGACATGACTTTTGTAGGCACCCCATTCTCATTTCATCTCATCCTTCGTCTCAGTGATGGCAAGGCCATCTTTCCAACTACTCATGGCCTCTACCGTTAAAATATGTTCAGGATTTGGCCATTTCTACCAGCATCTCCACCACCACCACTCCAGAGCAGCCAGCATCCCATCTCTCATGCAGATTATCACAGAAGCTAACTGGGTTCCCCGCTTCCATCTGTGTTCCTCCATTGTCTCCATAGTAGTCGCAATACGCTTGTTAAAATGTCAACTCTTTCCTCTGCTTAAAATCCTCCAATAATTTCTAAATACAGAATAAAAGCCAAAGTCCTTACTACAGCCTAAAAAACTCCTATCATTTGCCAAAACACTTCCTTACTCTACTCCACTCCAATGGTAGCACCTCCGTGCTGTTCCTCAAACAAGTCAGACATGGTTTCACCTCAGGACCTTTGTAAGACTTGTTTCCTCTGCCTGAAACACTCTCCCTCAGGGCTTTGTGCAGATGTCACACTCTGCATGAGGCCTACTCTGACCACTCTACTTCATACTACAAATCCCATCTCCCCTCTAACATATCTAATACAATCCTGCTCTAGAAATTTCTCTATAGCTTAGTTACCAGTGTGCTTATTAATTTATTATGCTTGCTTTTCTTAACAGAATACAAACCCAAGAAAGAGTATTTGTCTGTTTTGTTCACTGATATTTCAAAAAGTACCTAATTATGATAATCTGCCAGTAGACACTTAATATTTACTAAATTAATGAGCTTTCAAATACCAATGATATACAAGAAAACTACCATAATTTTTTATATTACCTTCAATGTTTCTTAAAAGATAAACATAGCATTGCAAGAAAAAATTTAATGAAATATCCTTCACTCATATAACTGTCATTAATACAGTCCCCCATAAGAAGACACTAAAGTGTCACATGGAGATAGAAGATTCAAAAATGAACTATTCAAAAGAATGTACATTAGCTTTTCTAAAACTAGTAGCTTCTATACACGTGAATGAAAGAGCCTTCATTAGTAAACCAAGATAGGATTCTCAAACCCCATCAGTATCATATCTGCTGCCCCTAAAAGGAATTCTATACATATCTGAAACACTTTGGGAAGGTCCCCTCTGATATTCCTCATTCAGAAATTTCAGAATGCCATCATGCTTACCCTTGAATCTAACTAGGCTTTAGACCTAATAACCTGGTTTTGTTAATTAAATAATCTTGGCAATTGTCACTGTCATCATGCCCCCACAAAAGATAAGTTAATACTTGGTCTTATAAAACAGGGCCACTTGAACTTTCACAATTAATAATAAACCACATTAATTTTTACCAGATGATTCTCCAAATTTCCTAGGCTCAAGCTCAAGAATATTCTGACTTACTTACTATATTTTCCCACATTTAGTACCAGGTTCCACATTAAATTCAATATTACTAACAAATCCAACATTACACTATTTTTTAGTTCCCAAACCATAACAAGGTTAATCACTAAGCAGTCACTCCAATTTAATCGTAAGTAACAAAAAATAAATGTCTCACTCCTCCATGAATAGGAACATTCTCAAGAACAGAGTTCAAAAGCAAAAGCAAAATAAAAGGCTGGGTATATTGTTCAGTGAAGAACATGTGCTAAGCAGATACACAGCCCTGAGTACTGTTCCAAGTACTATTCTCAGAACCCCTCCCCAAAAAAGTTTATTCCTAAAATATGACAAGACAGGATTGTTAAATTTTTCTTCAGATTTTAAAAATACTATTCATTCCACCTTGAGACCATATTCTTAAGAGAAATAAATTAGCACACATTTATATGTCACATTGTTTCTCTGGTGTGAGAAACCAAAAGGGTAAAGACCAAAATGTATTGAGAAATAGGAAGAAAATGTTCAAATGGGAAGGTGACCAAGGGAGGGGAGAGAAAAAGAGGGAGAAATGAAAAGAAAAATAAAAGAGAAAAGAAAAAAACAGTGAAAGCAAAGCTTCTATAAATAAGGAGGGGAAGGCGGGTTGAAAGTAGGGGAAGCGGTTGGGAAAAAAAGACTCAAGATACATCACGTACAGGTACAAATTCCCTGTGATGAATGTGATCATTATATAAATTTAAAATGTATCAATAAAATTAATTTTTAAAAAATAAATAAATAGGGCTGGGGATATAAGCTCAGCACTCTGCCTGGCAAGCATGAGGTCATGAGTTCGATCCTTGGTATCTAAATAAATAAACAAACTATCCATTAGCTAACTGCATATTTTTGTTAATTTTTATAACAGGAAATTCTAAAATGAAAATTTTATCAAATTTATTCAATTCAAGAATCAATTGGCTGAAATGATGCCTAATGGAGTGACGGTCAGCGTAGTCAGTACATAAACAAGTGCAATGCCCAAGTGACACTCAAGAGTTCTTTTCTTTCTGAACTACACATCAAAGAAATTCTGTTCCCTTTTGGGATGAACTATATACATTATTCTCATGCCCTAGAGACCACCTTCAAGTTCCCTAGTACTTTTCACTGATTATAATAAAATTCAGCCAAAAAAATATTCATACATACACGTGAGCATACCTAACCATTTCTATTCTTCACAGTAAAATATATCCATTCTCTACACATATCTGGATTAAATTAGACAATCCTTTGTATTTGATAGACTGTTCAGTAAACAGCTAACATTACCCTAAGACATCTGAAAGGTATGCAACATGGATTAAATACTCCCTATGATTCTAATCCAGAGAACTGTGCACCCATAGGTCAATTTTCTATGAAACACAAGGTTACATCTTCACAGAAACCCTAATCCTCAAGAGCAGAACTAATAAGTCCTCCAACCATTTTGACTGTACTTAAAATACACAGTATTTTTAAAATACCACATTATGTTGCAGAATAACTGTCTGTCGAGATCTATTTAATTACAAAATTTTTGGCATGTAAGACTGTGTTGTATATTATCAAAGAGACCCAATCAGTGTCTTTCTACAGTTTCCTCTTTGCTTTTGTTCTCAACAATGCCTTCTTCACCCTAAGATCAAACAACTGCTGATGTCTTACTTAGAAATAAACACTTTCAGAGACTGAAAATTTTACCTGTAGACCTCCTTCCTATTTTTAATATCAAAAGTCTTCAGTAGACATTTTTATTGTGCAGCACCATGACAGGTACAAGAGAAAGACCTAGAAAGCATGGTGTGAACAGGTGAAAGAAAGAGAAGAGAAATCTGACAAGATAGTCATGTTTCTGAATAGGAGAATTACACATATACATTCAGTTGAGATAAGAAATATGTAAATCCAGGTTATAGAATTTCCTGTCCTTTACTGTGAAGAATAGAGGGCACAAAGGAGAATGAGTTTTGTCCACATTGTATTGAGAGGTCTGTGCAGTACCCAAATGAACGTCTAATGAAAGCTGGATGCGCATCTCACACCTAGGCAAGAAAATCCACATATGGGAACCATCTTATATAGACAGAAGCTGAAGCCAAGAATATAGGAAAGCAGGAGTATGGATGAAATCTCCCATGAAGAGGTATAATAAGGAATTCTTTAAGTATGGAACATCAACCATTGATGAGGATGTTAATGACGATAAGCTAAGTAGTCAGGTAAAAAGAAAAGCATCACTGAAACAGAAAAGTTTCAAATGCGAAAACAACACTATCATACTTACCAAATAAACGACATTATCATGTGTACAAAACACCATGAATTAATATGATGAAAAGTTCTTTCATCATCAATACTGATGAAAAGTTCTTTCTGTAGCTTTAAACAAGAATATAAACCCTTCCATTTAAAGAATATGTAATAAAAAAGGTAGAGAACAGTGTATGGCAAGATTTTCCTTGTAGCAAAGAGGAAAGTATGTTGGGCTTTACTTACATCAAAAGGAGGTGAAAGCAGTTTTATATGACTTTTTGTGGTTTATATTCTAGCCATATCAATATATTATCCATCTAAAAATTTGGCCTGAAATTTATAAACACAATATACCCCTCTAGTTTTCAAACTGCCCCACAACTTTCAGCATGTACTCTTTCAATTTACTTAGATCATAAAGGAAAACAAAATTAATTCTGCAATATTAAATTTTAGTGAATGAAGTACCATAACAGGTGCTCTACCAGCATACTTGCTGAACCTGTAGAGTAACATCATTCCTACCGAAGCTTGGGGAAGAAGAGGTAATGAAGAACTACCCAAAATATGAAGCGTGGCATCACAAAAAAATACAGACTGGAAAATAAAAACATATGTAAAATGTTTTATATACTCTAAATCACTTTTTATTAATAGATCAGTACTTCATTCTGTCTTTAAAAATTACAAATATTTTTAACAAATTTAAAGTTCACATAGTTAAATTGGGTATATTTTAAACTTAGTACTCATAATGAATTAAACGAAAAGCAGGATAATTCTAATCAGCTTTCAGATTTCTTTTAAAATGAAGACACTTTTATGCACTCGATTTTAGTGCACGGTACCCTCATGTGTTTAGTCTACAAATACTCTCCTTTACCTTTACTCAGTAACTGAGTCTTGCTCATTCTACTTCATATATTCCTAATTCTGATGCCTCTTCAGCTATGTGCTATCTTCATATCATCATCACTGCTTACTGAATACCTCTTATAAGTGAACAGCATAGGCTGCTTTTATGTAATCATTATAACATCACATAAGAAGCATTACCTTATTGACATTGTGCAAATTATTCGCATTATGCCACATCAAATGAAGTTAACAGCACAGGAATACGAACTGACTCTTTTTGAAGTTTTACATACTCTCAGAACATTCCTGCATGCACCATTTGAGAAGCATGGAAATAAATTGTTCTCACTCTCTAACGGCATATTAGAATCAACTGAGAAGCTTTTAAAACAGTTACAGGAGTCTCACCTGATACAATGTAGTTACTAGTAGTTTGGGGGGGGTTGTTTTGTTTTTTGGATTTTTTTTTTTTTTTTGGTCTTTTTGAGTCAGGGTCTCACTCTGCAGTTCAGGTTGGGCTTGAACTCACTTTGTAGTCGAGGCTTTCCTCGAACTTGTGGCAATCCTCCTGTCTCAGCCTCCCAAGTGCTGGGATTACAGGTGTGCACTACTACACTCTGCCTAGTTACTGATTGTTTTAAAAAATATTCTAGGTTACTCTAATGGACATCCAAGGTTGTAAAATACTAGGCTATGTTATTATCAGTTCTTTCCACATTTAAAATTTTTCTATGTAAATGTTTTGAGACTGTGTGTCTCAGATTGAACTACAACAGCAGAAAGATTATATTTTCTCACAAAAAAGTTTATCCTAAAGAAAATTAATGAAGGCCAGAGATATAGCTCATTGGCACAGTGCCTGCCCGGCAAGTGCAAGGCCCCGAGATCAATTCCCAATACCAAGAAAAAAAAAAAGAAAGAAAGAATAGAAAAGAAAATTAAAGAATAAAAACTCAATTTAAATTTTCTCTAATAATTCTTCCCTAGATTAATCTACCATTTTGCAGAGGTTGCATGCTAGCAGGTAACAAAGAAAGAAATGAACAATAACGAATGTGAAACTAACACTTAGAAATGCAATTTTTCAAAGTCTGTGTGAGAAACACCTACACATATGGTAAAAGTTACTGTTTTCCCACTGATAAAATTATTCCTATCAAATAATTATGTGAAAAAATTTTGTTTCAGAAAGTAAAATGATCTTGGAAAAGCAATATTCAAATGATGTCTATAAAGTTTACCAAGAAAGACAGGGTGCAACATACCTATAGGAATTGGAGCCAGAATAGTACACATTTGAATTGTGTTAGTTTTTTTATCTTATTCTATGCCCACTTTAGCTGTCAGTTTGCTACTGCTGTGTGTCTGCCTATATGACAGACACCCTCTGATATTTGTGAAGTTACTTTTTTAAAATGAAGGAAAAAAACTTATGAAATATATACATATATATGTATTATTATTGAGAGTTTGTTATAAAGTAATAATGCTTTGTAATAAGAATAAAAAAAAGGCAAGACCCAAGCCAAGAAGCAAAATGCCATTTTCAAGGACTATCTTTGCAAGTTATGCTTCCTTTTCCATTCATCCCATTTTTAGATTCTTGACGTTCAAATAGGCGAAGCTGCTGAAAGTAGTCCAGTTCCAGACACATGAAAGAGCGCTACAAATAATACAATTCCTCTAAAGGAGACATGAATAAAACGGAAAGTTGAACTTACATTGTAATTATGAGCACAATTCCTACAACCATTTAACTGAAAGAAATGAAAAATTCCATTTTTAAAAACTCTAGTGATATCACTAAAATACATAGTTCTTGATAGGGATATAGCTCAGGGCTATAGGTACTGGCCCAGCATGAGCAAAGCCCTGGACATGGACCCCCAGCACTAACACACACACACACACACACAACAACAGAACAACCAGTTGTCTTTCAGACTCAAACATCTGAAACTATAGTTAGCAACCATTATATTCAGTCCTAAATCTGTAGTAGTAACTTTCTCAAATTCTTCATTCTTTCTTCCTATCCCTCCAAGGCACTTACTCACCCTCTAACTAATTTTTGTTTCCTTCCATCCTCACTTTTCTTTACTGGTTCAACCCTCTTATTTTAACTTTTCTAAGGGGACATATTTATTTTTGTTCTCTTATCACTCCAGCTTTGTTAACTCAGCCTCTTAATATTTTTTATGAATCTCTGATCATGTATTTTAAACTATGAACAATATTAAGAGGTAAATCTTTTATTCTGAAACATACCAAATGTAGTATTTATATTCACTAGCAGAATACAAGGTAAAATGTTGAATGCATATTAAATGGACCTGAAATAATGGTAGTTCACAATGAAATGTGTCTGTTTCCTTTATGATAGTTTTTTTTTAATCACACAGTGATGAAATAAATACATTTCCTGCATAGAGGTGTTAATAAATTTTATTATTCTATTTGAACTATTAGAACAAAACACGTAAATTCTACTTAAAAATGCAAAAATCACAATAAAGGCTTGTGACTTAGCAACAGGTGTAACTATAATTAGTGATCAGCTGGACTAATGAATTTCTACAGTTGAGCTCAATTACCACAATGGTTTCTGAACAATTACTACCTTTCTGAAGGTCAGCATATACAATCTGACCAAAATGTTTGTGTTTTTTATGAAAATGAGAAAGAATGTGGAACACATTTGAAGCGAGGCACTGCTTCAGGTTTGGTTTGGTTTTGGTAGCACCAAAGGTTGAACCCAGAGCACCATGAATGCTAGGGCAGTACTTCACCATTGAGCTATTTTGAGACAGTCTCACTAAGTCACCCAGCTGCCCTCAAACATGCAACCCTCCTGCCTCAGCCTCCTAAGTAGGATGACAGGCATGTGCCACGGCACCAATTCCACATGAGGATAATATTTCAAGTTGAGATAACTGACAAAATCCACAATTGTTTAAAATCTTCAGTTACACAAAAACATTCAAATTGGCTGGCAGTAGGATAGGGAAAGAGGCACTGTCAGAATTATACCCGAACATTTTATAAAACACACCCTTCCCCAATTACCCATACGATTCTGGTAAGAGTGTCCAGAAAGAAATGCCACCCTCTGCACCTCTACCGCCCTAAATTGAGCTTATGCTGCTGAGCTAAATCCCACGCCCAATTTCTTTTACATTAGAATTGAATTTGCTTTTTCTGTCCATAGAATGTTACTTTTTTGGCTTCTCAAATATAGCAGTTTCTATAGAGCAAAAGAACTAACACTTGAAGAATAACTTTGGATTCTTAAAATACTTTATTTCATCCTCATAAAGCTTTAAGATATTGGTGCCATTCTGTGGCTTAGGAAACTGAGTCTCAAGTAGATTGATGTCCATAAAGACTTTTAGTTGATAAGTCATAGCACTAAGATTTAACTCCAGGCCTCAAAGAAAACAAAGTTTGTGCTTTATGCTGTCATGTTATGGTTGCTTGAGTGGAGTGGAAATAAAAGCCTGACCTGTTTAACTCTTGGATGTGTGCAGTATTCTGGGACTCAGCTAACATCTTCACAGCACTGAAAATGAAATTTTACAGACCGTGGTGTTTTAGTTATCCCTTTGGACTATTGTGGAAAAGAATGCTTTAGTCATTTTCTTTATTGCCTGGCAAGCACAAGGTCATGAGTTCAATACCTAGTACCAAAAATAAAAATAAAAGTAAATTACCTAGTGTAACAGCAGACCAGGTCATTCAAACAACACTTCATAATGATTAAAAAAAAAAAAAAAAAAAAAAACAAGCAAAAAGGTTCTTAAATTTCTCACACATATGATGGAAGAGACAAACTAGTTGAAATAAAAATTTTAAAAAATGACCAAGCCAACACCTAGTAGAGGAAAAAAAAAAATCCCAACAAGTGGGCACAATCATAAGCATTTTAACAGTCAGATGAGATGCTCAGAAGATGCTATACTGCTATACACAGCCTAGAAGGACAGAAGTCCGGGGTCCATCAAAGGAAGGAGCCCTAGCAAATCGTAAGGAAAAACCAGACTTACAACAAACCTTGCTTGGTCTGTGTACTTGATTCAATTCATCTAGAATCACCAAGAAAAATCTCAGTCTCTGAAATATAATTAGAATGATTCCAGATTGTTAATATCCCAACACACTTGACAAAAGGAAATGACCACACTCCATACAAAAACATAATAATATTCTAGATGTAGGAAAAAACTCTACAATGATTACTCCAAATAATTTCTGGCTCACAATTAACAAAACCAGATATATAAGAAGGCAACACAACATGAATGACAACTAGCAGAGACAGTAGACAACTGAAACAGATACATAAAAACTTTGAATATTAGAATTATCAGACAGACTTTAAAATAATCATGCATTCCCAAAAAATGAATGGATAAACAAATATATACCTGTATATATAGTATTTATATATATATATATAAACTGAATGAGTAAACAAGTACATATTCATATAGTATACTAAACAAGTACACTAAAATGTTAATTGGAAAATCTAGTTGATGGATATACAACTATTCTCTGGAAAATTCTTAATATTCTGCGGATTAAAAATGGCAAAGTAAAGACCAGCAGCAAAATACAGCCTCTGTAGGACCAATAATCAAGAGAGCTAGAAAACAACAACTTAGAGAAGAGAAAAAGAAGTAGAGCTCTGAGAATCAAGGAAGAACCTACAGGAAAACAAAAAACCACTGAAGACAAACTGAAGACAATGCAGAGCATGAAGAACTTTGGAACACTCACCCTCAGTACAGAGGGAACCTGTCTCTGCAAACACAAGGCAGGCCCAGACAGGGCTGGCAGCCCCCATGAAGAAACAACTGATGGACCGACCACATGAGCCCCAAGAAATGCCCACAGTTACTGTCAGCTGCAAACACAGTCTAGAGTTCTAATTTGAAAGTAACTTCCTCTTCATAGCAAGGTATTGCAGGACAAGAAATTCACTGTAGTATCCACCATACATGGGAGTTATCAATAATCTTATCAAACTAAATACCGTAATTAAAAAAAAAAGACCAGTGGATCATGAGTAAGAATGTTAACTCTAAGAATATAAGCCTGCTGGGCCATTATAGAGTAAATCAGCATAATTTATCACATTAATAGATTAAAATGGACTTATGATCACTTCATTAGATGCAACAGAAGTATCTAATAAAAGTTTATATCTCATTAAGATATAAATTCTTAGTACACCAGAAACAGAAAAGAAGTTCCTTACTCTGGTAAGATATCTATAGAATATTACAACAAAAATCACCCTTAATGTTTAAACAGTAAAAATTTTCCCTTTGAGAGATAAGAACAAGACAAGGGTGTCCTCTGTCAGGAATCTGCCAGAGGTCCTAGCCAAAAAAAAATAAGGCAAGAAAGAAATGAAGGTATAGATTGCAAGAAAAAACAAGACTCCTTAATCACAAATGATAAGGTTGTGAATACAGAAAACAAAGTACAGAAAAACTGTTAGAAATAAGGATGTGCAACATTGTTATGCAAAATTAATTGCATTTCCATGTAAACTGCAATTAAAAAATAAGTTTAAAAAAAAGGACTCCATTTTAAAATAGCCTCAAAAAAAGGAAACCCAATGAGAAATGCCCAAGTACACATGAAGGAAAATCACATTCATTGACAGATATTTAAGAATGAAAATATGTGCAATGTTCATGACTTAGAAGACAAAATTTTGTTAACAATACAAATTCTCCCAAAATTTACTTGAAGTCATAGTAAACTGAATAAAAATCTCAGTGGGATTATGTATGTATGTATATATGTATGTATAGAATGTTTAAGGATATATGAAATGAAAAGAACTAATAGCCAGGATATTAGGGTGAGGCGTAGTGGCAGTAAGAACTTCTTGAATATACATCAAGCCTGACAAACAGGGAAATTTATGAAAAGAGATCAGTGCAGTAAAACAGAGATCAGACAGGTCCATACAAATTCCGACAACCAATATAACTTTGACAGCATGATAAAATACAAAAAAAGTTTTTTCAATAAATAATGCTGGGATAAAGATCAATCTACATGGAAACAAAGAAAAAGTAAACCTCTACCTCCCACTATATACAAAAATAAATTCTACCTAGCCAGTAGTAAAATTTAATGGCAATAGCTACATACAAAAACAACTATTTCAAAATAAAATAAAATGCATTGATTAAATATTGCTAGCAGGAGGTAACTTAATGAGAATTATTAATGTCTTATATAAAGTAATATAAAATAAGCAATTATAGTAGAGTCATTAAGGAAGCAATATTTTCACTAATACATAATATCAGAAGTAAAAATCCTTTACGGAAATGAACATGTCACTAAGATCTCAATATTTAATTTTGTGAAAATTTATTATCCAGTTCTGTACAGAAACCATGACAGTCCAGTAATAATAAATGTGCCAAGCTTTCAAACAGTGGCATTAACTACCATTCTCATTTTTAAAAAGTTGATTCTAGTTGTGCGCCATAAAATATAATCAATCTTAAATCCTGAAAGCAAAGAAACTACAAAAGAATACGACAATCATATAAGAACATTAAGTCAAATTTTAAGGCTTCAGCTGATCAAAAGAAGATAATCTGAGCTTCAAGAAGAATAACTACAATGAATTTTAACACCTTCAAAATATACAAATCAAAGCTAGACACAGTGATGAACCCTAGCAGTCTGAGCACAAAACCCCAAATCTACTGCCTATCTTTGCAAATTGCCAGAGACCAACTTAAAATTCTCAAATCTAATAAAGGGACAGAATCAAGCCTTATCCTCACTTTCCTATAAAGGTTCTCTAATTTCAAAATAACCAATATTTGATGAAATGAAGTTTTTCATCTTAAAAGAACCACAGCTAGTAACAGCAAGAGGGATTAGAAAAATTAGAAATTTACCAGTCTGTTATTCTAAAACAAAAGAACCTGTTCAACAAGCATAGATGACTACTGAAAGCATTAAGTGAAAGGCAAATGGGGAATTCTACAATGGATTAATCAGACTGGCAACAACTGTACCCACTGTTCAATCTGAAAACTACTAAAAATGGAACAACTATAATACTAACATGTTTTTCATTATGTCACACAACAGAAAATCCACACCACCACCAATAAAATGGGTTAACTAAAAACTAAACCTAACTCTAACACTAATTATCAGTTTATATGAAATAAGGAGATTGAGGAACATGTTAAAATACCCATGAACATTTTAAAAATCATGAAGATACAATCAATAAAATACAAAATGTGAGAAAATTTACACAACATATGATTCAATTTCTCCTACAAAAAAGAAAATTGAAAAGGTAAACTGATACAGATTTTAAAACTTAATACACACACAACGACCAATTTTATATGTGCACCTTGTTCAGATACTGAGGAAAGCAAACATTTATACATCTAGGCTTTTTGAGATAACTCAAAAAAGACTGCATTATGTTAAGAAACTGTGGTTAATTCTGTTGGATGAGATAGACCTAATCTGCTACACTGGAGGCATATTGAAGTATTTACTAGAAAAATGACACAATGTCTAGTGTTTGCTATGAAATATTCCAGATACATTAACCAATTATTTGTGCAACTAAAACTTGAAATAAATAGGCATGGAGGTAAGTTGGTGGATGAGTGAACGGACACAGTTTCCTTGGGTAGTGATTACAGATGAATGAATCAAATTTAATGAGAGCAAAACAATAAAGCATTTAGATAATATAAACTACTTCCATATTCTCAGAGTAATTCAGGATTTATTAAACAAAATTCAAACTTAACCATATAGAAACATGTCATACCATATGTAACTATAAAAACTATCCACACTATTGTTAAGATACTTACAGCTGGTAAAAGAGTTTGCATATTTTGATTAGAGTCTGCTATTGTAGCAAGGTATACCAAATTTGTATGCAACATTTGCTGATACCTAGTAAAACAAAACAAACACAAAGATTAAAAAATAATTTTATTCCTATCCGCTTAAATACAAACAGCATACTAATCATTTTATAAAGATGTATCATCTGAACATCAATAGCACTTCAACTTTTCCTGTTTCCTCTGCAAAATAACTTTAAATAATAAATAATACACTGTAGGTAATGAACAGAAAACTCTTACCATGTGCTACATTTTGTTATAATTGTTTTATACACACATATTGTTCAGTGAATATTCAAATCAACAGTATTATGTAGACACTCTAGGTTTCTCCATTTTACTGGTAAGGAAGCTATGGTTTAGAGAAGATGCTAATTTGTACAAAATTGCATAGTAACAAATAGGCTAATTAGTATATGACTAGCTTCTTACATAGTACGTTAGATTTTGAAAAAGAACCAAAATGAAGGAATTCAACAAAATGTTATGCCTTTTTGCCATTGCTATCATGCAAGAAGCCTCATATCTATATACAAGATCTTCTGTTAAAATGTCAGAAAGGTCGTGAGAATCACACATTTTCATTCCTGTAATTCATTCCTTTTCATTCCTGTAGTTATGACTAAATAAGCCTACTGTGGTTACACTTCTTATCTGTCAAGATAAGTGGTTATACTATTTATCTAGTTCACAAGACAACGCCTAATTTCCAGTCACAGAAAAAATGATATGCTAAAAAGAGATGAAAGAAATGCTGAAACACTAAGAAAACTAAGGATTAACTTAAAAAAATACATTCTCAACATTGAGGAATAAACACGCATATTTTGGCATTGTTTATGATCATGCCATGTGCATGATCTTAGTGCGTGCACACAGCAAGCCTCATAAATGCAAACTTAAAACCTGTGTCAAAGTGTTAGGCTGTCTTAAAATTTCATTTCCCATAAATATTAACTACAAATTAAAATTTAAAAAAAGTCAAAAGACTTTTATTCAGATAAAGTATTCTGATTCAGATCCAAAATGAAATAATTTTCTAAAGCAAACATCATAAAGAGAATCAGAGTAAATTCTTTAGTATCTTCTTACTGCTGTTCCAAACAACTGGTTTCACAACTATTTATTAGGAAAAAATAACTTCTAACAAAGTTTCTTCACTAAAATGTGTATACTTCAATGCTTTTTCCTCAATGTAACTACATGATACACTTGTAGATAAATCATCTTTAGATAAACGAGGATCAAAATACAATTATATGTCTAAAATTCTTCAAACATCACTAACCACTAGTTGGAACTACTTTATTATTCTTTAGCAGTCTTAAACAAAACTTAAAATTTGGGACTCCAAGGCCTAGGGATATATAGTTCAGTGGTAGAGGACTTAGCCTAGCATATGCTAGCTGTTAGGTTTGATTGCCAGCACCACAAAAAAAGAAATAATAATATTGCCATTTTATAACTCTGTGTGTGTGTGTGTGTGTGTGTGTGAGAGAGAGAGAGAGAGAGACAGAGAGAGAGAGAGAGAGAGAGACAGAGAGAGACAGAGAGACAGAGAGAGAGAGAGAGAAAGAAAGAGAGACAGAGACGGGTCTTATTATGCAGCTCAGTGAGTTTAAGGCCAGCCTAAGCCACATAATGAAACTCTTATCTCTAAATACATACATACCTATGTTATTATTCTGACTAGCACTTAATATGCCAGTGTTTAAAACACTATTTAATCTAATCTGACACACTTAAATCTTAGTCTCATTTGTCTAGTAATGAACTTTAAGTAGATCTCTTAAATCCTCTGCAATTTTAAGTATCTATAAATACAACATTATTTACGGAAGAGTTTAATTTTAAAACAAGTTGTCAAATCCCCTCCCAAACATCAAACTTTTTATACCATTTAATTTTAAAATTATTTTTTAAAAGTTCCAAATCTAAAAAAACAATAAAAGATGGATAAAATGGAAACAAAGCTTTGTAAATAAGAGGGATTGAAGAGAGGATTGAAAAAAGAGGAAAAAGTTCCAAATCCCTATTACAGATTTCTTAATTGTTAATACTTCATATCTGTCCTTTCTGTCTACAAAGACATTTTTTCCAAAATCACTTAAGAGTCAGGTGCAGACATAATACCCCTTTACTCTTAATACCTTTAGTGTCAATTTCCAAGAAAACGGGGACATTCCCTAACATGATACAACCATCATAGTGAGAAAATGAACAGTGATGCACTATTATCCTCTAATCCAAAGAATCTGTTCTAATGCCTCCATGGCATTTTTTCTAACATAAGGCAACAACAAAACAAATATTTTTATTGGGCTGTTCCATTTTCAAAAGTTTTCAATGAAATTACATTGTTTTTAAAAGCATTCATTAAAAATGCTTATTTGAAGTTAATACTAGACTCAAGAGATGAACAGTAACAAAAAAGGTATATATATTCATATACTTTTCTAGATTTATATATAGGTCACCTAAAATTCAATTAGAAAAAATTCTAGAAGAACCTGGACCTAGCTAAGACTACCAAAATGAAAACAATATTAAATAAATAGTTTCCTGAGAAACTTAATTTTTCTTTCTTTTTGGTGGGGGGGTGTGAGTGAGGGGTACCAGGGACTGTACCCAGGGGACTCTACCAGTGATCTACACCCTCAGTCCTTTCTTTTAAATTTTATTTTAAGAAACAGGCTAACTAAATTGTCTGGGTTAGCCTCAAGATTACAAACTTCCTACCTCAGTGTCCTGGGTGGGCAGGAATACAAGCATTCACTACTACACCCAACACTTATTATTCTATAAGCACATTACATTTATTACTGAAATAGTTTACAATCATTCAGTCAACATTTCAGTCAAAAATTAACTGCATGTACACTGGTATACACAGTGGGCCCACAAATTATATCACTGACATCACAACCATCTTAGTTTGTGTACTATATGTGCCGATATTTGTACAATAATGAAACTGCCTAGTGATATATTTCTCAGAAAGCATCTCAATCATTAAGTAACACTCCCCTGTACTTCTTAATGTGTACTTATGTCTAAAATAAGTTTATGTTAAGCTGGGCATGCTGGCACACTCCTGTAATCCCAGCACTCAAGAGGCTGAGGAAGGAGGATCACTGCAAGTTCGAGACCAGCAGAGGCTATAATGTGAGCCCAAGGCCAGCCTGAACTGCATAGTGAGAACCTGTTTCAAAAAGACAAAATAAAATAAAATAAATTAAATTTTAAAAAATACTTTATTTTAATAAAGAAAAATCAAATGTAAGCTAAAAGCAGACACAAAACATACTCAGCATGTTATTTTTGTCAATCATAACTATTTTGCAAGCTAGCAGATGTATACTACAGTCAACATTTTCTTTGATGATGCTAGAGTCCTAATAAAAACTGACAAGTATTTTCTAATATCTATCATTACTAACCTATTAAATGAGAGTTCACTTTCTAAACATTCCAGTAAGTCACTACATTCCAGTAAGTTATTACCTTGCAGAAAGTAAAATAACTATTAAGTATATTGATTTAATTTAAAAATCTGAAAAGTCAGATTGCATTTTTTAGAAAGTACTTTTATTTATAATGCATCAAAAGTACATTTAGTGGACAGCAGGAATATATTTGATAGAATAAAAGTTATTTTCCCAAGTAGAAATTTAAAATTATATTCCTTCAAACTACTACTGATTTTTTGCCATCAGAATTACTTATAAAACATTCAAAAAGTTGGAACTACCCTAAAATACAAAGAATAAAAGCTGATTAAAGCAAATAATAGGCTTTTAGAAAATGGTCAATTAAACACGAGAATAATAATACATTTTCACATACATGTCACTAGAATGTGAAGGGAAGCAGACCTGGGTACACTCAGATCACAGATTTCCATGATTATAATCTATGGCATATTTGTGTAAGTCTACAAATATTATTAGATGAGCAATAGACACAAAGGTGTTATCTGAGTGAAAATTTTTTGAGTGGCTGAAATATGATGCTCATTTTCTCACTTTAATATATCTGTGTTTTCTGTTTATAATACATATACAGTTCTCATAAAACAAATTTTTAATTTTAAAAAAAATAACTGCTTCAGGCAGTCATCATATTTGAAAGAAGTATTTAGAAATGGACTATCAATTCCCAGATGGCTGTCTTTACTAAAGCTTCTATTTATTTTCCTTTTGCCTCTTACTGTAAAAAAAGAGCAAGAACATTTCTGAAGACTGTGATGAGGAAATTTTGTTCACTTGTCTCATGAGCCATTCCCAACAACTTGAAAAAGAGATGTGACGATAAGAATGAAAATTAAATCCATCGAAGCTAAGAACACCAGGATGCACCTGTTGTCTCAGCCACTCAGGAAGCTGAGGCAGGAGGACTGTTTGAGCCCAGGAACTCAGGGCCAGCCTGAACAAAAAAAAGCAGTAAAATTCTTCAGAAAGAACCAAATTTAAGATTCTATCCTAAGTCAACTTAGGCCTCACTTTCATCAAATACATGGGTAAAAAATGAGGTTCTATTCCAATTTTCAGAGAATGAGAGAAATGATTATGCAGTACATGAAAAAATATAAAGAATAAAGTAGTATAAACTTTTGCTGACTCAATTTGGAAAAGTTGATTCTAATTCTGAGCATCTACTATCCATTACATGTACTGCTATGTCCAATAAAAAACTGAACATGTCCTGTGTCAACGGATCCCTTGGCTCTACCTGGGGTTCTTCAAAGTTTTAGGTAAAAATAGTAATTGTAAGCATTGCCTCTCAATTTTAACCAATTCTTGGCTCACTTAAAGATCTACTTATCACTGATGATTATCCATAAAATGAAGTAGATCAGCTAGGTAATTTTTTAAAAAGAATTTTTCAAATATACACAGACAAGATTCACTAAAACAATACATAAAAATGAAAATAGTCATACAAAATGCAAAATAAAAAATAACTGTAAAGTAAGATAATCTAACACTCAGAATTTAGTTTCCAAATACTATTCTACAAAAAAACAGCAGGGGCTTAGAGAAGTGGCTGATTTTAGACTTGCACAGAAAAAAGTACAGAATAAGATGGGAACATTTCATAATACAAGAAAGTGGTCAAAAATAATGGAGACATGTCAAGAAGACAGAGGTGTTCTCAATGGCCAAACCTGGAACAATCAGAGAACATAAAAAAGCAGTATTAGAATAATAAACTATAACCTAAAGAATGTAGACATCCATTCTGACAGAAATATGGGATTAAAAAAAAAAGAAATATGGGATAAACTAATGACTAGGGAAAAGATTGAGAAATGTCCTTCTTATAGCAGAATTACAAGTAAGTGTATATGATGATTTTAGTTACTGTTTCACAACTACTACACTATTACCTACCTCAGGCAAAAGTCACTGATGGATGCTACAATTAATATGCTGAAGTCTAATAAGAAACATCATACACATATCTCAAGTTATCACCCCAGTCAGATATGTATGACTTACAAAGGGAAAAATAGTAACTTTATATTAGAGAAAATGGCACCATCCTAACTAATGATCAAACAAATCACCAGAATTGGGACAGTTACTACCATATAGCTCTGAAGATACACTGAGAAGGGCACAATAATATCACAATTGTGGTACTACTGCTATAAGTCTGTAATGTGTATTTCATCAGAGAAACATTAATCCCAAAAGAGGGACATCCCAGAAAATAACTGGTCTGTACCTTTTTACAAAGTCAACATTACAAAAGATGCAAGATTACGGTATACTGAGAAGACCTGCAAACTTAATGCAACATCTGAACCTTCACTGGGCCTCAGACCAAAACTATAAAGGGACAAATGGGAAAATTCAAAAAGGCTCTAAACACTGGATAATAGTATTTTATTTTGATTTTATTATACTTCACAATTCCATTTTGGAAACTTAAGAATGTAATGTTGTTTAAAAAAAACTGATTTTTAAAAGAATCATATCTGCAATTATTCTCAAATGTTTCAGAAAAACAGTGAGAAGGAATTGAAAATGCAAGTAGGCCAATGTTATTTGAGAAATCTCAGTGAATGTCTTGTCCTATCTTTGAAACTTTTTCTAAAATGTGAAATCATTTCAAAATAATGTATTTGTCTTAAGCTATCGTTTATAACCAATCAAATGTACAAAAACCTTTAAAAGATGGCTACTATCCACTGTTGACCAGGGAAGTTTAAAACCAAGACTAAAAACCTAATTGAGAGAAAGCAGACCAATACAATTTCTCTGTAGGGTATTTTGAAAATTTAGCATGGTTTCTGACCAATAATTCCAATTCAAAACTGTGCCTCAGTCTGAGGATGCTATTCAGTGGTACAGCACCTGCCTAAACCCAAGATCTGATCCCTGGCACCACTAAAACACAAAACAACAACAAAAAAAAACCAAAGTTGTAACCTACATAAACATTAGAAAAATGACATACACGAAAACATATGTGTAAATGCACAAAAATAAGTGTTAGAAGCATACATACAAAAGCACTAAAAGCAGTTAGCCCTGTGGAAAGAAGGGAAAAATAAGGTAGTGGGAGCAAAACATTAATTTTTATACTTTGGTCTTTAGTTTTTTTAAATAATCAACATGACTTTTCTATTTTATAGTTTTAAACAGGAGAAAATAATGAAGATATTAGGTAAAGAGTGAATCAAATGACAAGAAGAGACTAGCACAAAAGGAAAACCAAGGAAACCAGGGTTCACTGAGAATATCTCTGGCTGGGAACAGACCAGTAAGGTCTCTCTAGGAAACACAGGTATATGCCAAAACAGTCGTCTAAAAATATTCTGAAATTCTGATGCCCAATGCAGTAGCCATGAGACACAAAATGTGGCTAATCCTAAATGTGATGGGCTACTCCAATAATATACAAAATGGATTTTAGAGACTTAGTATGAAATAATGGAATATAAAGGAGCTCATTAATACACATTAATTATATATTTAAATGACAGGATTTTCTTCTCTTCTCAGTCTCCCAAGTGCTGGGCTTACAGGCATACACCACCTTGCCCAGCTGAAATGCCTGTATTTTAGAAACGAGTTTAAAAATATATCAACATTAATTTCACCTGTTCCTATTATTTGTTACTATATTTATTGGAACATTTAAAATTACATATAAGAAATTGGGCGTCGTGACGCACACCTGAAATCCCAGCACTTGGGAGGCTGAGGCAGGAGGATTGTTGCAAGTTCAAGATCAGCCTGGGCTACAAAGTGAGCTCACTATCACTTGAACTGCATAGCGAGACCCTGTCTTAAAAAAAAAAAAAAAAAAAAAAAATGGTAATCAAACTATACAATAAATGTTGTAAATTTTTAAAACTTACAGTAAAAGACACATTGTCATTAATTCTCCTCAAAGTGTGCCCTATTTGCTTCGAACACACTTATCCCACTGTCCCTACCACTTTCTGAAGTAGCTCTGGAGTTCTTTTTCATGTCTTTATAAGGTATGATCAAAAATACAGTGAATGCTGCTGCCAAATGCCACTCGACAGAAATGCAGAGTCTTTAAGATATTGCAGTGAGTCCTCATCTACCTTATTCACCAGATATGGCACAAAGTACTTCCGGCTCTTCCACAAAGTCAAAATGACCATAAAAGATAAACATTTTGAATAGATTCAGAACATCAAGGCAGCTATGCCAGTGGAACTGAAGACACTCATGAGAGAAGACTTACAGAACTGCTTCTGAAAGTGGCAAGAATCATAAGGGAAGCATGTTTGAAGCATGTATTTTGCAAGACACTGATGCCAGTATGCTTTTACTATAATATAAATTTTTTAAATTTAAACTTTCACTATTTTTTTATCATACATTATAGACAGCTCACATTTCTGAATCTACTAGACAGAAGTACATAGAGATGCTTAATACAATATTCAACTTATTCCCATCACATGAGACTCTATAAGGGTATACCATTAACTTCAGACACATCATTTCAAAGTAAGCAAGTTCAGTCCTTACAAATGAGAAACAAGTCTCTATTAGATCAAAGTTTTGTTTTCCTAAACAGATATGGAGATAGAGATAAACATACTACACAGGTGAAGATTTAACTTTTCTACAGATCAGACTGTACACAAAGTCTTGAAGTTATTATTTTATAACACGGGGTAAACCTGATAGCTACCACCCATTGCCCAGAGGGGGAAAAAATTTCTTATAAAAATCAGTACACACACAAAAAGATGGACACAAATGTTCAGACACAAATTATGAAGTAAAAGTGAAGGCAACCCAAATATCCATTCCTGATGAACAAATAATGTAAATGAAAGACTATGTGGTACTATGAAGAAATGAAGTACTGACACATAAATCAACTGGTACAAATTTCAACAGACTGTACAGTGCTTGACTCCATTTATGGCAAGTATGTCCAGTCCAGGGGTCAGACACTGGTGCAGAGAGGAGGAACAACTGCAAACGTGTGTTTGTTTATGGAGTAAAGAAAATCTTCCATAACTGAGGTGACAACAGCGCAACTCCATGAATACATTAAAAGACAATTAATTGTACAATGTAATTGTAACTCAACAAAGTTGCATTAAAATGTAAAGTAAAAACTACCACAGAAAACCCCCAAAAAGTTTATTTTTAATCTTACTGAGAACACTCTGAAGTCTTTCCTTTATTCTGATAGTCCATTATACACTGAATTAGATGGTTATTCTCATCCAACATCTGCAACAAAATTAGAAAAAGTTTATTGTAAACCTGCTGTATCAAGTAAAATTTTAAAAAGTAGAAACTCAAAAAGGAGGGCAGTAATGAATGCTGAAGAAATTTAAAGTGGATCCATTAACAAAACACTGTTCCCCCTCAATCATTTCATCATAAAATCATTTAAGCAGAGAAACATAAAATTTTCTTAAAAGTACTTTTTGTTAATGTGCTATTACAAAATATTTTTGTTTTTGTTAATTATACAAGTTTAAAATTACTTTTTACACTGGGCCTGTAATCCCAGCACGTGGGAGGCTGAGGAAGGAGAATGGCTGTGAGTTGGAGGCCAGCATGGACTACACAGCAAAACCCTGTCTCCAAAAAAAAATTTTTTACTTTTTCTAATCTTACAGCCCGCTGCTACAAACTCATTTTAAATTCACTTCAGCAAATTATAAAGGGAATTTCGTAAATTAGTTCTCACACAAAATTTCACTGTTTACCAAACTGTATAAATCTCTTAAAACATGTAATATACAGTTCATAAGGATAATTCTTTTAAATAACCATTTTCCCTTGCAATTTCTAGAAATGTTTTATTTACAAAGAAAATCTGTTGAAGTCTTTTCTGTATGTAATATAGATCACCACTGAAAATTTTTCATACCCTTAAAACGGTAAGTTTAATCAATAATGTTAATATCTCTATTTCAGTTATTCTGCCTATCAATTATTAACTGAGGCCCAGAAAAGCAAAACGGTGTTACTTTTATATTCAAATATTTAATTGCCTCTGCTACCTATCATGGTTGCTTTATGCAGGTATTAATTTTTATTTTTACTGGAAGAAGTACTTGTAATACAAGATTACATTCACTGTGGGAAGTTGCTACATGTATATAATACATTTTAATTCTGTTTAATCCCCCCTACCCTTCTCTTCCCTCATCCTCCTCCCTCTGTAATGTAGTTTAGCCAGTTAAGACAAGAACCTAAATTGGTTTTGCATCATTCTAACACCAGAAGCGGCAGTGAGGGAAAAAATCTGTACTTATCCAGCATGAAGTAAATACATGAAAACTTCAGTCCAGGATGCACGATCAGGTAGCTGGCTAGCTTCCAAGGTTTGTAACAGTACAGTTCTGTGATTCTCCAAATATGGCAAAATAACAATGCAATGATTCCTATGCACATAACTAATATAGATTTTATATATTTATACCTGTATATGTATAGATTTTATATGTATGTATGCTATTTTAGAACTTTAAAAACTAAAACTATACCATTTTATCACTCTATCACTTTATCATAATTCTAAGCAGTCTTGGTTTTGAGGGCTAAATAATTCATCTAAATAAAGTGGCACTGAGAAGTGTATTGACCGTAGAAATTAAAAGGGCAGTTAGTTTTAGTGCCGGCCCTGCTATCCTGAGCATTTAAATTTTCAGAAGATTAAAGATTAAAAGACACGAGATGGTCCCCTGAACCTGGTCTCAACCTTCCAGGATTCAGTGAAAGCAGGAGGCACAGTACCATAATCCACTATTAATGTTAACTCCTTTAATTAAAAACGAAGATCATTTAACATTAACTGTGAGTTTTTCCTGCACATTTACCATAATCTTCTCTTGCTGAGGAACAAAACACTCCCCTTCTCATGAGTGCAGTTATTTCTTAAATACAATCACTGGATTCCAAAAACTTGTCCATAAAATGCACTAATTGAACCCTCAATCTAACAAATTCACATCATCTTTTCCATTACACTCAACCAGCAGACCTGACCATTAGAATGTGTATCTCAAATCTAATAACCCTGACACTGAAGATGAGGCGTTTAATTTTTATTTTTCTCTTTCATCTGATGAAACCTAATTGATCTACATCCTCTGAACTAATCACCCATGACACAATAAATATCTTAAAATTTAGGCCAAAAAAATCCATCGTAGGAAAACAAAACAAAAACAAAGAATAAAGCGACAGGCTGTAGCTTCAGCGCGGTGCATTCTATGAAATCACTGCCTTTCCAGGCACCGCCAGGATGGGTTGTTTGTAACATAAAGCAACAGTTGGGCAAATGTCAAATGCCATGAACCTGCCAGTAAACAAACCAATTAAAGTAATCATCTGTGGACATACAATAGATCCGAGCGGTACTAAAAGTTGAGTTTTCTTCTGTTTTTCATCCTTGAGCCAGTACAGAAAACAAAGTGCAACTATTTAAGGTAACCTACTACAGTAAGCAAGTTAACTTTTTGAAAGTCTAGCTCGCTAAAATTTAGAATGCTACTTTGCTCGTAAGCCACAAGGCAGGGCAGAGCACAATAAAGAAACTTTGTGTCCTCAACTGGCAGCAACACAGCAGCGACTGCGGTAGCACCATTCTCTGAAAAGGACGCAGCTTCTGGTGTTTCGGTCACGACTTACATAACCGTGTCCACACTCCCCACCGTAACCTCAGCGCTTGTCCAGGCACCGCATGATCATTTGCTGCTGATGCAAATGAACAAGGAGAGATCTAGCAAGGGGGCTCGGGGTCACCCTGAAGTGCATCCAGTTGTTTCTCTTAAGAACTCCACTCGGGTCCCCAAGTTCTCCAGACTGAGCCCTAACTCGGCCCGAGTTTTTGCAGGCCTGCCCCCAGCGCCGCGCCGTACCCCCGCGCACCCCACGACCTGGATCAGCAGAGCGCTGAGGAGCCGCGGCACGGGGGGCGGGGCGACGCCGAAGTAACTCGGGCGACGTGGGGCAGCCGCCCCACCTCCGCCCTCCCCGGCGGCCGCGCCAGGCGCCCGCGCCCCGCCGCCCCATCCCAAGAGAAATCGGGCGACAGTTGCTGGGGCTTTGTGCCGGCACGAAAAAGCCCAGACGCGCCAAGGACTCCAAGAAGAAACCGGTTCGTCCTCTCCCGCCACCCACTCTGGCACGGTCGGGTCCGCACACCGCCGCGTCCCAGCAGGCCGCCTCCGCCCCCGGCCGCCCGCCCCACCCCCCAGTCCCGCGCCGAGGCGGGACGGGCCCCGCATCCCCGGCCCGCCAAGTTTCACCTTTTGAATCGCAGCAGGCGTGATCTCCCCTTTGCCTCGCTGCCTCGGGGCCGCGAACGCCACAGACATGTTGCCGCCGTCACCGCTGTGGGCAAGTCCCGAGCGCTCCGGGTGAACGGCAAACTGGGGGAAAGACGCCGGGCCCTCGGGCCGCACCACCTCGGAATGCGCGCAGGGGGGATGCTCCGGAATCCAGCGCGCCGCCGGCCGGCCCGGCCTCTGCGGGGGGCCCGGTCCGCGGAAACCCTACTTCTGAGGGTGGCTGACAAGGGAGAGCTGCGGCAGAACTCCTGCGCCCCCTCCCGCTGTCGCGCCACGCAGCCTGGCCTCCCCCGCACCCCCGTGCCTCGGCGCCAATGGTACGGCCGCGCCCCAGTCCTCCCTCCGCTTCAGCGATTCAGGAAATGGTCCCGCCGCCGCGGGAGAGGGAGAGGCCGGGCAGCGCTGTCACAGGAAATGTGAGCGCCCGGCCGGCCCGCCCGCCCCTCCGCGCCGAGGAGCGTCTCGCGTGCCTCCAGCTGCGCCTCGGCCCCCCTCGGAGTTTCCAACTCCAGCCTCACAGCGCCTGGGAAGAAACAACCTCCCGGAGCGGTCCAGGCAGCCCGGGGAGGGCAGAAGGCTGGGCGGGCTCGGCTCGCCAGTGCGTGCGTGCGGACCGGGGAGCCTGCAGAGGCGCAAGCCCCAAGATCGCCGATTCGCTGGTTTGAACGGCTCGGCTACGCCCCGAAGTCTCACCTCCGAGGCCTCTGTGGCGCACGCACGCTTGTCAAGTCGTGCAGAATAATCGGAAAAGAACCTGACCCGAAATCGGAACGCCAAGACTGTGACCAGGACTCTGGAGCTGCCGTCCAACAAGGCTGTGACGGCTAGAGAGGAGCTGGCCTGCAGGAACAAACTGGCATTGTAGGTCGAGTTCTTCCAACTTTGGATTGTAGAAATCAAGCTTTGAGCTGAAACACCTACACACTTTCTTTTCCAGTTACAGGCTTGTCAATTAGGGCCAGACTGTTGGGCTTCAAATCAGTGTGAGTGGGGAAAGGAAAGTTTTAAAATTAGTAAAGAACACAAGCAAACGTGGGCGACGTGTTGCTGTGGGTTTTTAATTCTGCACATTCAGACTGCCATGTAACACAAAGGGAAAATTTGTATAAAATGTTACCCACCGTTAAGGAGGCTCAAATTTCTATAGGTTTATATATATATATAATAAACTGAAAATAAAAACATTTGAAAAAGGTCCTTTCAGAAGGATGCTTTTCACGAAAGTGTTGCCTTCACTCAGTGAGCGAATACGGTGTATTGCTTGTGCATGGTTTTATGCCAGATACCAGTGATACAACTGTCAAGAAGTTGGACATGGAACCTGCTTTCAAGTATCTTACACTCTAATACAGCATAGACCAAAAAGAAGTAAATGTATATGAAGTCCTAAGAAAGACTAACAAATAAGGAACAAGAATGGCGGGTGTTTATGTGAGTTAATGTAGGAAATCTCCATTATATTTAAACTAAGACCTAAAACATGAAGACTGGAGCCATGCTACGAAAAGGAAAAAACTTTATAGTCCTTCCCTTAGAATGGTAAATATTCTAAATTTATCTTTCACTATCCTAAGCCTTGAAGAAAACTCTGGTATATGTGGACTTAATGTAATCACACCAAATTGGAAAACGTATTGAATTCATAACAGAAACCAAGTCTTCCCTGACTCTTTAGACAGTCTCCCTAAATTGCTAAATTGCCCAGGCTGGACTTTTAACTTTGACTCTTCAAACCTCAATCTTACAGGGTGCTGAAACTGCAACAGAGAGCAGAAACCGGTTGTTGTCTGCCACTAACCATGTGTGTCCAACGCCTGGTATACAACCATGTCTTGTTTACCCAAAAGTACCTTGGTAGATAACAGTATGTCAGCAAGAAAAGTGACTCTCGAGGTGTCCTTCAATCTAGTAGTATCCAGCTGGCAGATAGCATGAAAATCTTAAAAAGCAACAAGAACTAGTAATAGCAGCTGTCTGGATTTCTGTATCCCAATTTAAAAAAAAAAAATTCTGAGAGGACTCTCGTTTCAATTACCCAAAAACGGGTACATGTATAAATTGCACCTTCCTAACAGTGGGAAAGAGAAAGTGACTGAGAACTGGTACCAGGTCTCACTGAGGTCACTCCTTCAGGGTCTAAGGGTGGGGCCTGGAGTCCCTATTCATAGGACCTGTGCAGAATTAACTGGAGCTTTTTCTAAGATTCTGCGTGTGCCACCATACAATACTGTCATTTTCAAGGTGTTCTGTGATATAAAATCTGTTAAGAAGAACTAAGTTCCGGCCAGTAATGCAAATTATTTCCATAAGAGAGGACACTTAAAAATGACCCTCACCCTCCAGCTTCCTTTGTGAAACCCAGTCGCTTATCCTGACCTGAAAGAACAGAAATTCAGAAAAAGGAGATTGAAACCTGAAGGATGCCTGAGCTAGGGGACACAGGGAAACACTAAATCCTGTCTCATTTCACCTTTCCTTTTGAGGGGAATATTGAAGTAGATGGAATGGTGGAAGAGTTGAGAGGGAAAAAAAGGATAAGGGTCTTCAACATTTAGGGACTGAGGAGTCAGTGGTAGAGCACTTTCCTGGCAAACTTAAGGGCCCTGGGTTTGATCCCCAGCACCAAAAACTAAAAACAAAAAAGTCTTTAAGTGTTTAATTAAGAAAGAAATGGAAAATGCATATGAGAAGTTGGCCTAAAACTGATGTTACATTATGAGGTATGGGCAAAGCACACAATGAATGTTAAAATTTTTAAAAATTTTATTACAGTAAAAGGCATATTGCCATTTATTACCCTCAAAATACTCTTCCTTGCTCTGAACACATTCCATCATTCTTCACACTTTCTGAAACAGCTGTGGAAATCTTTCATGAGTGTCTTTAGTTGTGCTGTCCTGGTTGTCTTCATGCCCTGAACTGATTTAAAACCTTTACCTCTCCTGGTCATTTTGCTGAAAAGCCAGCGGTCACACAGTGCCAGATCCTGTGAATGAGGTGGATGATGACACACTGTAATGTTTTTATTTGACAGAAATTTCTGTAAACATTTGATGAACAAAAGGTGATCAAAGTATGTGATGAACATTGAAGTTTAAAAAGTTTAGCATAAGATCTGTTGCCATTAACCCCCTCAAAATCCTGCTCTTTGCTTTAAATACCTTCCATCACTTTCGTTAATGGGTCTTTTACTGTAGTATGTTTTTTAAGTTAAACATTCACTGTATTTGCTGATCATCTCTTGTATTCTGGTGACTTAAAAAAAAAAAAAACCTACCCAGGTAATCATCTTCCAAACCAGAAAAATCAATCTCATTATTTAGATTGCCACTGTATTGATTCATCTGATCACATGACCAACAGGTACAAGGATTTTAGAATAATCCTAACAGGAGAATATATAAAGTGGCTTAAAGTAAGTAACATAACCTGCATAAACAACCCGGTTGAGAGATGAAGCTAATTCACTCAAGAAGGTAGACTAATTTACCACCACCCCCACAAAATATATAGTACTTTATTGTGCAGAAACAGAAAACTTTTCATGTTTGAATTTCAAATATTCCTCAATATTTAATTTGTTTTATATGAATTTGTTTGTATTGCTTAAGTATATTTCAAGGAACTGATGAAATTCACTGCTTCTGGAAAATGTTCATTATTTACTAAAACTACAATCATAGGATTAAAAATTGCCTTAATCCCTCCAAAATAAATCATGCATGCAAACAATGGAGACAACTCTTTCATATAACAATTTCTTTAATATTTATTGTTTTATAATTAATAGGACATCTATACTTCCAAATTTGCTGACATTTTAAGCCACTGTGCTGCAGTAAATTCTTCAACTATGTTGGAAAGGCATAGACCAAGCCTGCCTGCCCATAATTGGGCTCAGAGCAAAACCCCTAAGGTAATATATTTCAAAATATTTCTGCATACAGTCTCTGTGGCATTTGATGAGTCAACTTGAGTTGTGGCTTTCACAGAGTTCAAGAGTATAGTGAGAGAAGTATGCATCTAAATATTTATATAATCCTTATTCCAGGCAGAACAAATCACTTTCCCCAATTCTCCACTTTATTTTTGATATTCCAGAAATTTTCATTCACAGTATAGTATAACAAAGGCTATCTGGGCCATTTCACCTCCTATATTAATAAACACTGAATGAAGTAAGGATGGATTGAATCAATTATATTTTGGGAGTCAGTGATATAGAATTGTATTGCACATTGTGTGTGTGTGTGTGTGTGTGTGTGTGTGTGTGAAAATGGAATAATACTGGACAGTTCATTTCTGTATCTCACCTCCTTGCCTGAAAAAGTTACCCTATCTTAAGATCTATTAGAAAAAATACTGAATGTATGTATATGCGTATGTGAGTATACACATGCACAATCTCACTAGGGATCGAACCCAGGGCTTTCTGCAGACTAGACAAAGGCTCCAAGTCTGAGCTACATTCTCAGCCAGTGTTTAATACTTTAGAATTTATTATGCTTTTATTGCTGTGCTAGTGATTACATTAGATTCTTCAAGACTGTTTCACATTAAAGGTAAAATACATAAAAGCACATGGGTTACTGTAAATTACAAGGATTTGTATGTAAAAATGTAATGAGAAAAATGTACATTTCACCAATGTAAATGATGCAAAGTACTGGAGAGTTCAGTCTACCCTTGGGAAATTTTCTGTCCAGAATTTAGAGATCAAAAATTTTTTTTCTCATTTAGCATATTCTGTCTTTGTGCATGACATTCAGTTACTATGTCCTTAGTAAAGAGTATAACTATCCATGAGCTACTTCACAATTAACAGAAAACACTATATCACCTAATGCCTAATTTCCCTATTAATAAATGTGTCAAGCAGAATAATTTTCATTCCCATGAAGATGACTACCTCTGACCCTGGAAATCATGATTATGTTAAATTACATACCCACGTGGAAATAAAGTATCATATAGAATAATGGTAATGAACTGACTTTAAAATAAGAAGATGAATCTAGATTGTCCAGGTTGGCCTAGGAAAATCTCAGCTGTCTTTAAATGAAGGAATAGTGAGATTGAAGAATCAAAATCAGAAAAATGTCACCTTGAAAAAAACCCAAATAAACATTGCTAGCATTGCTGACACCTCAATTTTAGCACGGTGAGGCCTATTGCAGACATATAACCTCCAAAACTATAAAACAATATAGAAATTTATATTCTTTAAGCTACTAAATTTTTGCTAATTATTGGAAGAGTAATGTAGTTTTCCAATATAATATTTATGTGTGACTATGCAACATGTAGTAAAATATTGATGAATTATTCAACATACTACAAACTATCCAAATATATAGAAAATGAAACTCACAATCACATTTGTTATGTTTTCTTTAAAGAAAAATGATGGAAATTAGAAATGTAACTCAGTGTTAGAGTACGTGCATGAGGCCCTTGGTTCAAAACTCAACACAACAAAAAATAAATAAAATAGAGCCAGGCATGGTGGCACATACCTATAATCCCAGTACTCAGGAGATAGGCATGAGGGTTGCCATGAGTTCGAGGCCAGGCTGAAGTACATAGCAAGACTCTTAAAAAAATAATAAAATAATTGCTGAAGGGATCATAACATAAAATCATTAATAAAATCATTCCATAACATTGTAAGAAATGAAATTGCACTATTGTAAGATACTTATATTTCACACAGAATGGTAGCATATTTGCGAATGTACTCTGATAAATTATACATGCATATCACAAATCCAAGAGTAGCAATTCTCAAATCTATTGGTCTCAGTAATCCTTTGTACTCTTAAAAAATAATACATGCTTCAAAGATCCTTTGTTTAAATGGGTTACGGATCATAATAACTGATCATAGTAACCTACTCAAATATTAAAACTGGAAAACTTTTAATCACAGACATGAAATTAATTATCAGAGCAATGAGATTTCACACTCATCTTGTGCCTTTGGAAAATTATATTATATATTCTTTAAGAGAGAATGATTTTTTAAAAGCAAAGAAAAAGCTCCAAAACTTTAGTACACTTACAAAGATATTTTTCACTTGACCTTTCAAAGGAAAAAGGAAAAAAAAAACCCTCCAAGAACTCCAAGATCTTGTTCCCTAGTATAAAAAAATAAAATGAAATGAAACATTTTAAAACAAACTCGTAATTATAAGTTAAAGGGAAGATAAAATAGAATACTAAAAATTCAAATAAGAGAGAATAGGGAAAGAAAAACAACTTTTAGTCTGGGATCATAACTCTGGTATAAAACATACTTAGCATGTATAAAAACATAGGTTCAACTCCAAGAACCAAACAAATAAAACTTTTTAAAGAACAGAGGAGACAAAACAAATAGATAATAAATTTCAACCCTAGTATAGTGATAGTTACATTAAATAAAAATTATCTAAACATTTCAATTAAGCCGGGTGTGGTGGCTCATGCCTGTAATCCCAGCACTCGGGAAGCTGAGGCAGGAGGATCGTTGTGAGTCCAAGACCAGCCTGGGCTACAAAGTGAGCTCAAGGCCAGCCTGAACTGCATAGTGAGACTCTGTCTCAAAAAGACAAATAAAAATAAAAAAATAAACATTCCAATTAGAAGGCAAAAGTTAAGAGAAATACTTCCTAAATGATAAAGTCAGGACTTCACTTTAGAAAATCCAATCCTCCATAGAAGCAACAAAAAACCTGAAAAAAATGTTTTAAAGCAAAAGTTTTGCAGAAAATCAACCAAAGGTTTGCAAGGGCTATTTTTTTTAAGTGATTGAATATTAAGAGTAGTAAGCCACCAACCTCTGCTTGGTATTAATCTTAAATGAGAAAAGTTCCAAAATATTACCATCAAATGTCTTTTGAGGCCTTCTTATTGAGTCCTTGGGAGATAAGGAAATTTCCTTATATTCTTAGATTATTATAGGAATATTGTGATTATTACACTGGGTTAACTTTTGTGAACTGATTTTATGCATTTATTTAGTAAATCATTTTCCCTTTATTTCTTTAATCAGAAGACTTTTTCTATAAATATTTCTAAATATTTTAGACTTTGGTGGTCATACAATCTCTGTTGCAACTATGCAACTTTGCCATTTTCTCAGGAAGGTAGTGACAGACAATCTAAAGAATAGACATGACAGTGCTTCAATGTGAAATTATTTAAAAGAATAGGCAAAAGAAATGAGTCAGATTTGGTTCTCAGTTTTCTAGCTCTTGATTCATTCTATTAATCTGATAAATTATATTCCTTGATAGCTCCATATAATAAATTCAACTTTATGTAATATATAAGTGACATACACCATTTCATATTTACCTACTTATACTTAATATTCAGCTTAGAACTTTTGTATACATTGATGAGAAAAAGTAGCCTATAGTTTTCCTTTATAATACCGTTGTCAGTTTTTATTATTGTTACACTGCTTCACAGAAGAAACATAAAAGAAGTCTCCCTTTACCTATTTTATTGATGAGATTGTATAAGATCAGTGTTATTTCTTAAAAGTTCCACATACCACGCAAGTGAAGACATTTCTACTCTAGGTTAAGGATTTCTTTGTGGTTAATGTTTTTATTTATCAGCTTTAACAGCTCTACATTGAGACTTTTTCTTGTGTGAATTTTGTTATGCTTGCTAATAATTTGCTCATTTCATCTAAATTTTCTAGTTTATTAGCATCAACAGTTTATTCATAACATTTTAATGTCACCAAGAGCTATAGCAGGGCCAGCCCTCTATTTGTTACCAACATTATTTGTGTCTATCCTTTTCCAGACTAGATTTGGCCATTTTCTCAGTCATTTATTTATATACTTACTTTTTTATTCTTTAAATCAGATCATCTTTTTACTGAATATTCTATTAAACTTCTTAGCTACCTGTGTGTTTCATAGTGTCATTGTTGGTGACATCTAGGATGTCATGAGGGTGCTAGTTGTCCATATTGCAACCCACAGACTGGGCAGTCCCCAAGATTTTTTTTTTTAATGGTTTCAGAGAGTTCTCTGATTAAAGGCCAGTGCTGCATTTGTCCGGCAATGTTGACAGTCTCATCAAAAGTGATGTTTCCTCTGTGTTTAGTGTTTTTCTGCTTTTTTCTGTCTCTTGGCAGTTCCTTGAGGGTTTTGATGGTCAGGGCAGAGGCCGATGGTACCACCTCCATCTGAGCCTGTCCCTTCTGAATGGTCAGCTTCACTGTAATCCTCAGACCCTTTCAGTCACCAGTGGCCTTGGTGATGTCATCACCCACTTCTTTTGGAGCCAGACACAGGGGGCCGATCTTGGGGGCCAGGGCAGACATGGCACCGACTGCACCACTGGTGTACCTCAGTACACAACTTTGACTTTGGTGTAAAACCTGGGCCGCATGGTGGAGGCAGCTGGTATCAGATGAACCCAAATTCCGGAAGACCTAAGAAAGTTTCACCTTAGCCTCCTCCTAGCTGAAAGTCGAAAGCTTTTATTTTTAAACAGGTTCTAGGTGTGCCATCCATACTGGTCCTGAGATTCCTATTCTGTTACAGCCTTACAAGAAGCTTGGATTATATGTGTATTCTGCTGTGTTTGGTAATTAGCCTTTTTCAGTTTACTTTCTTGGAAAAAAATATGTATGTACTATTTCATTAATTTTTATCAGGGCTGATCAGTCCCCCAATCTGCCTAGTGAAGGGTATGGTGAAATAGATTTCTTTTTATTCAGGTCAGATCTTGATGCCAAATAAATAGTAAAATGGTTTCAACTTTGCAGGTTTTCTGAATTTTGAATTGTGGCTAAAGATCTATGGACCAATAAGAGCAAAGAGTTGGAAACAACTGAAGTAGACACCATTAGAAAAACATTTTAAGAAAATGTTGCCTAGTTATATATAGAAAAACTATACAGCAGTGGAAATGAATAAGCTCAAGCTTCATGTATCAAAAAATGCTTTGCCACTTTGTTCAACAATAAAAGGAAGTTAGGATATTTAACTTCATTGCCCTTTTACCCAAGTTAGGTCTTATTTTTGCCATTAATTGTAATACTATGCCTTTAGAAATTCGTAAAGTGATGATTGTTTTATTCAACTTGTATTTATTTAATTTATGTATGTATTTGCCTTAACAATCTTCATTTTTTCCTGTATCTTCAACTTTGACCATTTGCTTCTATCTCTGGTGTTTTCTTTAGTGAGTGTTGGTGACTGGTGTTGTTTTTCTTTGTATGATGAAACCTTCAATAATATTTTCAATTCTGAATATTTTTCACAAGATACAGAGTATTATGTTTGCATTAATTTTTTATAATGTTGAGCACAGAGTTCCTATATGTCAGCATACAAATAAATCAGTCAACATTCTTATCATTAATGCTATGTGCTCCCACCTTGCTCTGCCTTTTGAAAGCTTTAAAGTTTTCCTATTATCTCCGGTTTACAGCAAATATATTGTAGTGTGACTTTTATCCTAGTCTGTGTTGATAGTTTTGCCTACATCTTTTGCTTTATAAAAATTTTACAAATTCCAAAATAAACTGTCTTGTTTGCTTTTCTCTCACTGAGACAAAATATCTGATGCCCAAAATCAAGGAAAAAAAGGTTTATTTAGCTCACAGTTTGTGGCGGTTTCTGTCCATTATCAGCTGGCTCCAAGGTAGGGTGGTATGGTACTGGGGGAACATTCAAAGCAGCAGAAGGCAGCAAAAACAGCAAGAGCAAAAAGTGGGGAACAAGCCTCTTTTCCTGCCTTATATTGTAGACAGGCTACCCACCTGGGGGGAAGGTAGCACTCAGATCACCTCTCTGCTCTCCTCTTGCACAGGCTCAGTATGGTCACAAAATGAGGGTCCCTGTTGAGTCATTTAGTTAAACTTCTAAACTTCTCAAGTTGATACAATGAATCAATAATTACAACATCCTAGACCACAGTTGCCTTAGGGCATGTCCTCTACAAACCCAGAGAGCTAGATAGCAGAGTTACTTAGTTAAGCTTTAAAAGTTCTCAAATTGACACAATGTATCAACTAGTCTATAAACAATTTTGTATACTGCCCTGGCCCTAGGTATTTTTAAAATCATCTGTCTTTATGGCCTCCCAACTATAGTAGATTTTTCAATATAGCCAATGATTTTCTTTTTAGTATACTTTATATTTTTATCTGTCTGTGCTTCAATATATATATTTTTTCCTTTCCTTTTATTTTCTTTCTTTCCTTTCTTTATTCCTTCCTTCCTTTCTTTCTTTCTTTTTAAAACTATCTTACTGTTCCCCCTCTGCCTACATAGTACTGGTGATTGAACCCATGGACTTTGCAGAGAGCCACATCCCCAGGCTTTTTATTTTTTATTTTTTTCCCAAATCCATTTTATTTCAAGAAGGAGGAGGAAGAGGTGGAGGAGGAGGAGGAGGAAGAAAAGGAGGAAGGAGAAAAACTATAACAAAATTTCAATCAGTGGACAAAAATGGTACCTACTTTTTTTTTTTTTTTGGTACCAGTGATAGAATTCACAACCCTGCACTTTCCAGGGAAGCACTTATTTCACTAAACTAAATCCCCGGCCCCCTCCAAAACCTTTTTGAAAAATATTTTTAATTTGAGACAGTCTCTCAAAAATACTAAGTGACTGAGTATTTTTGGCATCAGTCTGAAGTGGTGCAGAGAAAATGAGAGAGATAAGAAGGAGACAAAGGAGGAGGCCTTTAATGTGGGCATGGGAGAGCTTCACCCTGCAGGGAGTACAGAGGCTCTCAAATGAGAACAAAGAAGTGGGACTATTTTTTTTTTTTTTTAGCAGTTTTGGCTGGGGGAGGAGTTTGGGAGGTGGGCAAAATGACATATTAACCACTAATTTGAAGGAGCATCTGCCTGTGTAAAACAGGAGGCAGAAAGATTTACTGGGGGCTGGAGGTGGAGGCTGGGGTGGTTGTGGAGTCTTGGGATTGGCAAGGGCTGGGTGCATGCACAAAAAGGAAGTAGGAGGTTTTTCTCTGGAATGAGGAGAACATAAGAAGTTACTCTTGGAGAGGCAAAATGTTTCTCTGGGTCTGGTACCAAGTTGGGAGGATATAGTCAAACCCAGGCTAGCAGAAGCCATCACTAAGTTGCCCAGGCTGGGCTTGAACCTGGAATCTTCCTGCCTTAGCCTGTCACAGTGCTAGGACTACAGGCATCCACTGTCTTGTCTGGTTTCCATTTTTCTCTTCATATGCCCTTACTCACTTTTAAATTCATTCATTAGACCCTTAACTTTAGTTAACATTTTCATTTTTGTAATTTCCAACTGATTCTTTATTGATCTAATCCATGATAGATTATAGTTCTTTCTTTTAACCTCTTGATTCTAATTATCATAACATTGTAAAAATCTGTATCTGGTAACTTTGTCATTTGGATCTCATACTCTCTGTTTACATTGCCTATTTTTCTCTTGTTTGTTCACATTAATTTTGAGTGTGCATGGTTATTACTGATTGAGAACAATGTATTGCATACAAAAAAAACTGGAACAATTTATGGGGCTCTGTATGATATTATCTTCCTTGAAGATGTTTTTTTGCTCTCATAGGAAGGTAGTCAAAAGGGTTCTAACAAAATTTTATTCAATAGTTTAAAAATCTTGACCTCATGAACACTTCACTCTCCTAAAATTTACTGAAAGACTCACAGAGCCTTTAAAATAATGTGGGTTATATCAATACTTATATTTAAAATTAAGATAATTATTAATTTATGAAAAAAGTAAACTCATTACATATCCACATATTTCAGACAATTGGATGTTCTTTGATACTAGATCAAAACTGAAAAAGTGATAGTTTCCTGAAGATTAGTTGAAATGTGTAATCTAAAATTATATTAATGAACTTTTAATATTCTGTTTCATTAAAATGTGTTGGCTTATTTATCTCTTTTACTTCTGCATCGTTATGTATCATCTTTTAGTTAGTGAAAATACTGGCTCACAGAGTGATGCATATTTTGCAAATATACTACATCAAAAAAGATATTTGATGATTTCATCCACTCTTTAATTATTTAAAAATTTTCAATTTTATGGTCTCCAAAAACACTAATTTTTGCTGGAATTATATCTTCACAAAGGAAAAAAATCTGTTATCTGTTGTTTTTCTTGCAGTGGTAGGCTCATTTTGCTTATCTTCAAACATCTACCTAAGTATTTAAATCTGATTTATCCAGAGTTTTGTCATTCTTTCAAAAGGGCTGGTTCAGTCTGCACCTCAAAACTTTATACACTTGCTTTTTTTCTTTTCAAACTAACAATGTTACTTTGAAGGCAGCCAAAGTGCTTTATATGTACTTCCCACTTTGCCACTCTGAATAATAAGATAGATCTTCAAATTTTAAAACAATGTAATTAAGAATTTACTGCTTATTCAATGACATTCTTAAAATGAAATCTTTTCCAATAAGTGCTCAGTGATAAAGGATGCAATATATAATTACATAAGTTTAGTGCTACTGCCTTGATTCATATTAAGGCTTCAGTAGTTTTATCTACCTTTGCTTTTGCATTTGAATAAAAAGTCTATGCAGTGAGAAGGTAACTATAGTGTTAGTATTATTAGTATGGTTTGATATTATGAAATTCTTGAATTTTTTTGAAATTTTATTTAAAGAGAAAAAAAAAGCAAAGCAGAAAAAAGGGTAGAAACAATACAGAATTTCAGAAAAAAATAGTTAGAAATCACTGGTTGATAAATTACATATTGTCTTCTTAGAAATAGTTGTTCAAGTTACAAAATCAAAGCATGCAAAGTGGACATTCAAATAGTGAGGCTGCAAACAGTTCTGTTCAATGAGCCATTAAAAACTTAGCAACATGGTTATCAATCATACACACTTAAACATATATGCAGTTATATCCTTTAGAGCACTTTCTTTTCCTCCTTTTGCTTTTTAAGTCCATTATCTGTTCAGTTATATCATGTTTCAGCTTGCTCAGTACTTTACTGATCTGTTTTGTTGTTTTTACTTTTTAATCACCTTATATAATTCTGTTGCTTTGTTTTTGAGTTTCTCCTCACCTATGCCCCATGCATCAGCTTTGGTAGAGTTGGGAGTTTTTGGGGGGTATATTGTTACTTTATTATCTTTTTTTTTTATTTTGAAGGTAGCAAAATACAGAAGAACAAGACAGAACAAAGCCATCCAAGACAGTGCAGTGAAATTGGCACAGAACCTCACAGCAGTTCACTAGGACAACAGCAATAGGCACAATAGTACATCCCATTCTCCTCACAATAGATGTTCTTTCAATCATGTAGAGCAAAATGGAATGGAATACTGAACTTATAAAAACAGAATATTGAATAGAGCAGTACCATTTATCAGAACTGAGTAAAAACAATAATAAAAATATTTGCCTTCAAAGAGATGGTAGAAGGAAATCCCTCTTATTTGCCACACTACATATGTTCATCCTTCCAAGAGATACTCAGACCTCTGGCTCCCACTTGCTAATGGGGGGCACTTGTCAGGCCACAGCTGCTTGCTAGAGCAGTGAGCTGGCTGCTTGTTTCCCCAGCACCCCAAGTTCCTTCACAGCGTGGAACTCAGGAAACACCTGTAGTTCTCACCCTGGAGCAGCTGGGGCTTGTCAGGCCACAGCCGACTGCCTGAGCGGTGAGCTGGCTGCTTGTTTTCCCAGTGCTCCAAGTTCCAACATGGTGCGGAGCTCAGGAAATTCTGGTGGTTGATTGAATGTTTTTTAGATACCTCCACAATTTTTAGATACCTCCAAAAATTTGGAGACTGTTTGCCTCCAAAGAACTAGGACTATAGTTTGACAACTACTAATGCTACAGGCAGTTGAGTTAGAAATATTGTAGGCAGCCAAACAGGTTGGGGCCCTAAGGAGCCAGTGTAGAAGAGTAGTTACCTTGTAACGTTGGAAGAGACACACCTCTGTTAGTGGCCTAATCTCAAAACAAAAGGCAAAACAAATGCAACCACATCTTAAGCATAAGTATCAGAGATTGATATTTTAAATAGGTGTCCATTACCTTGAGGAAACCAAGAGTTATTACCCCAACCCCTTACCAGCAAAGACCATATTCTGTACTCATGCCTGCTGACCCACACCCCTCATTTGATTCCAACTTAATCAATTTTACCTGAGCAATTATGCTCATAATCCTATTGGTTGGCCAATAGGATTATGCCCACCTGCCATTCGAGTTCTGTTTTCCTCACCATGGATCCCTTTCATCTCATGGTTTTACTCCATTAAAATGCCTGGAAAAGGCCAGATCCTAGGAAACCCATTAAGGACTTCTGTCTCTCTTTCAGACAGACACTGTCTTTCAATAAATATATTTTATTGAATAACCTCTGTTGTTCCTAAAATGCATTTTTTGATTTTAGAGAACATGAACTTGTACTGGACATCTAGTAGGTCAGGAGTTTCATTTCCCTAGTTCATTACTTTAATCATATACTATCATGTTTTAAAACTTGGCATCAGTTTAAGCAGGAATTATTCTGATTTGATCTGTAAGAAAACTGAATTCTAGTGATGTGAAATGTACTTACACCAAACCAAAAAATTGTTAAATTGTAGTTTCAATGTAAAGCCTGAATGTGCTAGTCTTTATCAATATATCTGAAATATATGTTAGAATACAATTTAAGAGTTACAAATATCTTTTGAAGCTACAAACACCCTCCATGCAAATATCAATTTTCCAGATTTTGTACTGTACTATAGTTATATTAGAGGTGGCAAACAGGGAAAACTAAGTCAGCAGTAGAAGGGAACACTCTGTACTGGCCCCTTAACTTCTTGTGAGTCTATAATTATTTTAAAAGTAAATATCAGAAATCCTTGCCTACTAAATAATTCCACCCAGATAAATTGTTTCAAAATAATAAAATTATAGAGATGAAAACATCAGTGTTTTTCAGGAGTGGTGAAGGTATAGAGAAATGGTTATGTTTTGTAAGTAGACATTATAAGGGATCCTTATGGTCACGGAACAGTTCTGTGTCTTGATTGTGGTGGTAGTTACACCAGTCTACTCACAATAAATATCTCTCTCACACACACACACACACACACACACACACACGGAACATAAAAATATTGATGAAATCTGTAAAATTTATGTGGACTGTACCAATGTCAGTTTCCTGGTTTTGTTATACCACTGGACCATACTAGGTGAAGGATACATGTGACTGCTCTCTACTATTATTTTGTTTTGTTTTTTCAGTTATTATTGTTTATTATCTTTTTTCCAAATCTATTTTATTCAACCATAATCTCTCTTATTATTTTGAAACTTGCTGTGAATCTACCATTATTTCAAGACACAAAAAGAAAAGCTGATTATTTAACGAAGATAATGAAATACTTCTCAAACAAAAAACATCTCCTGAAAATGTTGTTTTATTATAATTGTTTTAGTTAGGTATTACTGTTTTTCTTACTAGAACCAAACTTTTCAATAGTTTCTAATATTGAAGAAAGGACATGTGGCAGTTACTACATCATTCAGGAGTCAACTACATTCTAGGTTTTTGGAATTGAGACCAATGAATCTTCCTCTTTTGTGGTCTTGCTTGCTTGCTTGTTTCCCCCCCTTAACTTAAGGTTCATTTCACCAACTTCAAGATCCTCTCCAGTGGAAAATAGCACCTAATAAACAATACATGGAAGTAATAATAGACAGATTTGCCTGGTTATTACCCACCTGCCATCATTTTA
Source organism: Hydrochoerus hydrochaeris (assembly GCA_004027455.1). Lineage (NCBI taxonomy): Eukaryota > Metazoa > Chordata > Mammalia > Rodentia > Hydrochaeridae > Hydrochoerus > Hydrochoerus hydrochaeris. The sequence goes on from PVLA01001902.1 coordinate 93,419, forward strand.
AGTTGTTTTGCCTATAAACACATTTTAACTTCAGAATACATACTTGGTTGCAGAATCAGAATATATGCTTTGTTGCAGAATTTTTAATATTCCCACTTTACTGACGAGGACTAATAGTCACAGTTAGTAATGATTTCCCAGGTAATATAAGAGTTTCTTCTATACTTATATGTTCAGACATTTTAGTCACATTTTTGGGCTTTTAAATTTTTCTTCAGTTAAAAAAGTATTACCTTAATTTCTGTGGTTATCATTATTTGATGGGCTATTTGTTCTTGTTGATGAATCTTGCTCATATGCTCTGTTTTGCTCACAAGGAAAAAAAAATGAAAAAAATCACTATTTAGAAAAGCAGAATTTTTTTCCCTGGGTTCTTGTTAATGGACCATCTTGCTCATAGGCTCTGTTTTCTTCACAAGGAAGAAAAAAATGAAAAAAACACTATTTACAAAAGTAGAATTTCTTTCCTTGGGTTCAAACAACAAAAGATGAGAGGGAGTGACGGTGAGAGAGATTGGTTGAAAGAAAGAAACTGGAAACCAAAGTGAAGAGACTGAAACATTACTCATATATTTGACTTTTGTTGACCTCATTGTAAAACCTTGATTTTTTATTCGTTTTAATAACTCAAAGGCAACACTGTGGTGGGAAACTGGAAGATATGGGTCAGGCAGAAAAGACGGGATGAACGGGAAAACTCTCAAGCATTGCTGGGGTTACACAGGTTGTCCAGTGTGAATATCCGGAAGTCAGTGAAAGGCCCCAGTGCAAGGACTCCTGGGAGGCCGCGAAAAGCATGAGTGTGAGGAATTCTGGGAAGCAGTTTGAGGCACACTTCCGGTGCTAGTTTGCAACGGTGCTTGTGCTTCCCCTTGAGCCTCAGCTTGGCGCTGTCTGAGGCGCAACGGGAATCCTCGTAGTCCTGTGCCATGGCTTCTCAGTATGATAGGGCCATCACTGTATTTTCCCCAGACGGACATCTTTTCCAAGTGGAATATGCTCAAGAGGCAGTAAAGAAGGGATCCACTGCGGTGAGCCAGCAACGTCTGTTGTCACCCCCGCGCCTATTCAGACTCAAAATTAGGTGGTGTGTGTGTGTGTGTGTGTGTGTGTGTATGTGTTAAAACCTTGACTCTCCAAGATCAATTAATGCTGTGTCTGATGAGAATGAATATGCCTAGCGCAGCCCACCTGAATGTTCCTGGCCCACTTCCCTAGGTATTCACATAACCATGGAAAAGTTAGCAGTTCCTTTATGGTGGAAACCATTTTTTAATTAATAATTTTGTTAAGGATTGAAATCAGCTAGGCCTGCCTCTGAATTACAAAATGATCAGTATAATGAGAATTTAATCCTTGTAGCAAGGAAATGGTTAGCTGTGCCACTCCACATGCACCTCTTAAAATGTGTAAAGACCCTACCCCAGTGTTTAGTGACCTTTTAGAACCCAAGAATCTCTACTCTTCTGCCACTTTTCATTTGTTTTGTTTTAAAGCAATACTGAAGTTTTATAAGAAACTGTACCCTACTTTTAGACTTATATATCCACATTACTGAATAACTTTTAAATACTCAAGGTAGTTGTAATACTACTGCCAAATTTTAACTACAGCCAATAATCTTGGTGATTTATAAAAATTAAAAAGGACAAAGATGCCCTAGTGACCAAAGATCTATTACTTCAAGTTTACAAGTCTTAGCTTGTGAACTCAAAAGAATCTGATTTTTTAAAAATCTCTCTTAAATTTCATGAGCATGGTTTTTTGTCTGTCCTGGAAATTGAGACAGTAGTTATGAGAATACACAGACCAATTCTAAGTCCACAAGTGTCTGTATTTTTTCTGACTTTTCATAGCAACTTCATAATGGAAGGAAATCATTCACTTGCATTATAAATCTATCAAATGAGAAGTGGCAAAAAAAAAAAAAACCACTGGAAAGAAGAATCATTTTTAAAGTATTCTTCTATTTAATTGGGCCCACTAGTTTTGCTTCTGTTTTATAAGTAGTTTTTTTTGAATTGTAAATTTAAGAAAAGCCTGATGTAGTGTAAACCAAAAGGGTACCATTCTGATAAAAACAAAAAGTTATATAATCCCCAGCTTGGTATGTAGCATATGGTTAGAAAATAATGCCCAAGTTTTAGAGTCTAAAATAAAGGAAGTAATGGAGGAAGACAGGGGTGTAATAAGAAACCACACTGGCTCATTTAAAATGTTTTAAGAATGTTATAGAACTGATTGATAGTTCCTTTGTAATGAGCTGTAAAAGGGTAAGGATATAAAAATACCTATAGTGGGCATTTTTAAAGATACATTGGAAAGGTGAGACTTCTGTCTCAGGATTCTGAAATTATAATTTGCATCTTTTATGGAGTTATTCATTGTGTTTCCTTGAGGGTGCTATGGCCTTTTACATAGGGTAAAGTTTATACTGGCACTTGTTAATTACAGCAGTTGGTAAAATAATCTATCTATGAACTGTTGATATGATGAGTTATAAATAAGCCAGGGTTGACCAATGTTGACCAGTGCGTGGATGTGATATTATATAATGATTGAAAAATTATGTGAGCCATAGTTAGTGGGTTTGGGTTCTACTTTTTTTTTTCTAGCAAGTAAAGTAGGACCAGAAGGCTATTTTGTTTTTGCTTTAGTTTCTTTTTCTGTAAATTCATATGTTTGAATAACATTTTAGGAAGGTAATGCCTTTCTTCTTAGGGAAAAGAATGAATCATGATATTCCCATGAAAAAAGCTAAGATTTGTTATCACTCCTCTTTCTCTGTTTAACCTTGAATCCTTGTTGGCTGTATATTTCCTACTTTATTGATCTCAGCTCCAGAGGCTGGCCATGCAAGTCTTTCATGCACCCTCTTTTAATGAAGGGGCAATTTCTTGGTTTCACTAACATATGATTCTAGCCATGTAAGGGAAGAGAGGAAAATGCATCTCTTTCTCCTGCTTTATACTTTACTTATCTTTACTTATAGAGATAGATAGATAGATGTATACAGATATTTTTTTCAATGCCAAGCACACACTGTGTCCCTGAGCTACATTTTCATCCTTTAACTCATGTTTCTCTTTCTTTCCTTTGTGAAATGTTTTTTCTTTGTTTCTTTGTTTTTTTTTTTTTTTTTTTTTTTTTTTTTTTTTAAATTTTTTTTTTTTTTTTTTTTTTTTTTTTTTTTTTTTTTTTTTTTTTTTTACTGGAAATCAAACTTAGGACCTTGCACTTGCCAGGCAGGTGCTTGTTCCACTGAGCTATCTTCCTAGCCCATGTTTTTTTTATCTATTCCAGTCATTTCAGGTCTTTTTCTTTTTATGACTTTATAATGCTGTAGCCGGGTATTTGGCACTATTTATTACTTGATTATTTGGTATCAAATTCTCTTTAATTTCAGGTATACTCTTCTCATTCCAACAATATAGTAAGATTTTCGAGGATCCAAATGGCATAATTCCTGTTATGTATTTCTGCTACACAGAATACAGTAGAGGTGCTAGGAAAGAAGTAACTAACATTTACGTGTTACTTTATAACAGGTATTTTATATATGTTATTTAATATTAAGGATATTATTTAATCCCCTTTTTACATATGTAGAGCCTATAATTTGGAAGCATTTATAGCTCGTGAAATGTACTTAGCTAGAAAGTTATAGAGCTCATATTTGTATTTAAGTTTTTCTGTGTTCAAAGCCTATTCTCTGTGTTCAAAGCCTATTCACCATGCATTTTGTTCAATAAATATTTGAATATTGACCGGATGTCATTATCATGAATGTGGAAATAGATGTGTTGCTTAAGAAAACTTGTTTTCTAAGTTTCAGTTTATTTAATAGAGAATAGGCATTAAAATAGCACCTGTTTCATAGGGTTGATATAAAAATTGAATGAAATTCTAATGTATTTTAAACATCTTTTATAGTATGTAGTTCAAAGAAAGTAGTTAATAAATTGTAGCCCTTGTTATTCACCTTTTTTTCTTTTTCTTTTTTTTTTTTTTTGCAGTAGAAGGGATTCAACTCAGTCTTCGAGTTTTTATTTTTCTTTCACCTTTAACTTTGTCTGCACTTTGATTTATTATCACAAGACATTTTAGTTGCATACTTACATATCCTAAACTGGGTTCTGGGCCCTATGATTTTGCTATGAACAATGTAGACTTGGAGACGTTAATGTCTAGCAGAAAAATTAGATGATTAAGAAAACAATTCCTAAAAGGCCTAAACGAGTATAGTAACAGAGAAGATATGGACATTATGGGAATTCTAAGTTGTAAGGGAAACCCTCCCTGAAAATATAATATTTAAATAGCCACTTAAAAGATGAAAGGTAGCCAACTGCAAAGAAAACAACAAAACAAAACAAAACAAAACAAAACAAAACAAAAACCAAAAAAGTGAAGTTGGTTTTAGACAGCATTGATACAGCATTTGGGAAGACAAGTAGCAAACAACAGCTATGCCTTAGGAACCAGAAGGCATTCAGGAATGATGAAGTGATGGGAAAGTAGGAAAATCTAAAGCTAGAAACCAGAACCAGATCATATTTAAACTATTTTATTGAGAATATACTTGATCTGGAGAAATAATATTGCCACTCTCTAGAATCTTGTCACTATTCTGTATTTTCAGTAGCAGACTGCATTTGTCTAGCCTTTAAAGTATTTGCATGACCCAAGTAGAATCGTGTGTAGTTTCTTTCCTGACCACAGTCATGAACATGTAAATCCACCATTCAGTGTTATAAGTCCACCCTTAGGATTTTCTTGCCTGGAGACAGTGCTGACTTTTCTTCATTAAGAGAACTGTTGTCATGTGATTTTTTTTGTTTTGTTTTTGTTTTTAATTAAAGAGAAAAAAACCCAAAAAGGATAGAAATATTACAGAATTTCAAGAAAAAAAGATAAACATTAAGAAATCACTAGTTGATAAACTACATATTGTTCTTTTAGAAATAGTTTTTCAAGTTACAAAATTAAAGCACACAAAGTGGACATTCAAGCAGTGAGAGTGCAAACAGATCTGTTCAACAATCCAACAAGAACCTAGAAATATTGTTATCAATCCCACACACCTAAACATACATGCAGCTATATCTTTTATAGCACTTCCTATTTCCAATTTTTTACAATAGCAATAATACATTTTAAAAATTTTAATTAAAGAGAAGAAAAAAAGCAAAACAGAAAAAAAGGGGTAGCAACAATACAGAATTCTAAAAGAAAGAAAAAGAAAAAAGAGAAAAAACCCCACTAAGAAATCACTAGTTTATAAATTACATATTGTCATCTTGGATGTAGTTGTTCAAGTTACAAACTTAAAGGATACATAATAGACATTCAAACAGTGAGACTGCAAACAGTTCTGCTCAAAGATCCAAAAAAGATTCAGCAATATGGTCATCTATTTTATACACTCAAACATACATGCAGTTATATCCCTTAGAGCACTTTCTTTTCCTCTCTTTTTTATAATAGCAATTACACATTTTGGTTTTATTACACTTGTAGTTCTTATTTACTTTTTAAACTAGAGACACAATATGATATTTATAAATATGATTCTTGTATATTTCATAATGAGGATAGTCTCAAAGTAGCACTATGAAGGCCTATAAAGGCCTCAAGATCATCCTTTTTTATAGCTGAGTAATATTCCATTGTATAAAATGCCACATCTTTTTCATCCACTCTGCAGTAGATGGGCATCTTGGTTGTTTCCAGGATTTAGCTATCACAAATTGTGCGGCTATGAACATAGGTGCACATACATCACTGTGATATGAACTTTTCAGTTCTTTGGGGAAAATACCCAGGAGGGGGATAGCTGGATTGAATGGGGCTTCCAATCCTAGTCTTCTGAGAATTCTCCATATGGATTTCCATAATGGTTGCACCAGTCTACATTCCCACCAACAGTGGAGCAGTGTTCCTTTTTCCCCCCGCAGCCTCACCAACATTTGTTATCAGTTGATTTCTTGATGGCAGCTATTCTTTCAGGAGTGAGGTAAAATCTCAATGTTGTTTTAATTTGCATTTCTTGAATGACCAGCGATGGTGAACATTTCTTCATGTATTTATTTGCCATTTGTATATCTTTCTCTGAGAACTGAGTGTTCATCTCAGATGCCCATTTTTGGAGAGGGTCTTTGAATTTGGGGAGCTTGATGCTTTTCAATTCTTTATATGTTCTGGACACAAGTCTTTTGTCTGAGGGGTTGCTGGCTAAAATTCTTTCCCACTCTGTGAGTTTTCTTTTCACTCTGTTGGTGATTTCCTTTGAAGTGCAGAAACTTCAATAATATGGGAAGGGATGTGATTTGAAGGTGGTTGTTGTCCTGTGTTTGTTTCTCTACAAAGAAAGCCTTTGTGCTTTAGGAAATAGCAACCAAGTGTTTGACCTGAACATTTGAGTAGATGGGTATTCATTTTCTGCGATGACCTTTACCTCTTTGTAAAACTTTTAACAAGTTGTGGGAAATTGTTTTCCTGTTTTTCTATGTTTGTAAATTAGGTGTGGATATTGAGTTTTATCAAATGCCTTTATAAGTTTTATCATTTACATTCTTCTCTATTTAATGTCATTGCTATAATTTTATCTGTACTATCAAATAACTTAAATAGCATAGGAATTAACTCATAGAAGAAAATTAAGATTAATTCATCAACAAACCCTCTATCTAAATCAGACATCTGTTTTTGAGGAATCCTTTTTGGGGGGAGGTGGCTAATGGAAATTGAACTCAGGACCTCATGCTTGCCAGGCATGAACATCATTTTTTGTTCTGTTTTTCTGAAGTTATTTCATGTTTGTTGATGAGATTATGTTTTTCATTCTTTCTTTAGTCAATGTAGGCAATAAAAGTTTTTCTATTTTTTCATCCTTTTCAGTCAGTCAACTTTTCAAACTTAGGGCTAGAGTTATAAAATTTCTACTTTTTCTTATTTGTATGCATTTATTTTAGTGTAAGAGGACTTAGCTAAATTAATTGAGAAATTACTTTCAATTATTAAAAACACAACCCTTAGTATTAACAATTTTACTATTTTCTCCCTAACCTTGTAATATTTGGTTCTTTCTAAATACTTTTTTCTTTTTTGTATTTTTTGAATGATTTATTAATTTGTTTCTAATTTTTATTTAATCTAAAAAGAAAGATTATAAATTTTCACCTGAACATAATTTTGGCTACTTTTAGTATTAATATCTTAATTATCAATATTTTCTAGGTAGTCTACATTTGGAGTTTTAATTTCTTAATTAATTAAAAAATATTTAAGTGAATTATAAGAATTACTGAGTTGCTTTGTGGTAAAAATTTTGATTTTTTTTAATGTGAGAAATACACTGAGATTTTCTTTGTATCATAATGTTTGTGAAATTTTTATATTGTCCTATGGCTTAATAAGAAGATGTATCATATGTAGTATACAAAGGTAAACTTTTGTTCATTTGATGAAGGGATGTGTAGGAAAGATTGAAGATTTTAAGTTGGGGAAATCTCAAACTGACAGATTTTAATGAAATGAGGGAATAATAAAACTAAATACCTTGATAAATTATTTACATTGTACTTAACTGAAAAATTTAATTTCAGGTCTAGTTTCCTATTTAGTTTGTTCTGTAGTGTTACTGCAGTAATGCTAATTCAAACCACACTTTTTGCATACTGTGTTACATTAAACAGTACTTTTATCATCATACTTGCCCAAATTATAAACAGTACCTGTTTTTTATATCCAAATTTCTGTAATACAGAAATAAAATTCTCATATTGATGAACTAACAGAGATTAGTAGAATAGTTATCTATGTTGTATACACACACACATATATATATGTATACCTATGTCATCAAAAAGAACAGTTTGTGCTTTCATTGTTTGTTTGATCCTTTTTTTCATGCCTAAATCTTGAAGCCTGAGCAACTATTTCTAAGATAAAATATGCACTATATTAACTAGTGTTAATTTCCTACTATTTTTTAAAATTCTGTATTTTTATCCTTTTTTGTTTTGTTTTGCTTTTTAAAATAAAAAAAAGAAATAAAATTCTCATAGATTGCTCTCAGACTGCAGAGAATATGGCTTTCTCTATAAGTTCCTGCTTGAAAACTGGTAATATCCTTGTAGATTATTCTTCAAATTTCTTCCACTTCCTACCATAAAAAAGGAAAAAAAGGAAAGACCAATTATTATTTATTGTCTCGTCTCATTTGAAGTGAGGTTACTTCATCGATACATAGGATGTATTAGTCCATTTTGCATTATTATATCAAAACACAATAAGTTGGATAACTTTATAAAGAAAAGTTTAACTCATGGTTCTGTAAGTGCAAGGGGATAGCACCAGCACCAGCTTGGGTATGATGAAGATCTCATGTGGAAGGTGAAGCGTGTGCAAAAGATAGCAATCACATGGCCAGACGGGATGCCGTATCAATGAGAGGGGTGACCAAGCTTGCTCTTTTTATGACAATTCTTTCAAGAGCATTAACTCTAGAACTCTTTTTTTTTTTTTTTAAACTCGGGGACCCTTAAAAACTATGTTAATTCCTTCTGAAGTCAGGGTCTCAATCACCTAAGACCTCCTATTACCCTCTTACCTCTTTAAAGGTCCTGATACCTCAGAGCAGCCACAATGACATTGAAGGCCATGCTTCTACCCATGAAGCCCTGAGTGCATACTCGGACTAAGCATGCCATAATAGTTCATTTGGACTGTAGTAACTAACATAAAATAGGTAGCTTATAAACAACAAATTTATTTCTCACAGTTTTAGAGCCTGAGAAATTGATGATAAAAGTCTGGTATCTGGTGAGGGCATAGTTCCTGGTTCACAGATGATGCCTTCTTGCTATGTCCTTACATAGTGAAGGAGGCAGATGAGCTTTTTTGAGCCTGTTTTATAAGGGTACCAGCCCAGTTGATGAGGACCCCACCCTCATGTCCTAATCCTCTCTGATTAGTCCCATCTTCTAATGTCATCACTTTGGGGGTTAAAATTACACCATGTATATTTGGAAGGGGAAAATAATAAGGGTTAGAATACAATATAAACATTTGGAAGGAGAAATACACTTTTATGCCATAGCAGTACTCAATTACTATCCTTTCAAATTGTAAGATTCATGGGAGAGCTTTTTTAGAATTTTATTTTCTTGGGCAGATGCTTTAGCATAGAGGCCTAAGCACCTACCTGACAAGCGTGAGGTTGCGAATTCGATCCCAGGTACCAAAAAAAAAAAAAAAGAACTTTATTTTCTTTCTTTACTACTTCCGTTATCAGTACTGGCACTGCCACTCTATCAGTAATTCAGATGGATTTCCAGCATCTTTCATTTGAGTTAAAATCATACTATATTCATATAGCACTTTTTCGTGTGTATTGTATGAGATTAAGACATTTATGTTATGTTGGTATTTTCTTTGCATTTTCTATTTGTCTTCTTTCCTTTGACTGTGGGAAATGGGCTTCCAATAAGCCAGTACCTATGTAGCTATTTTCCTAGAATTCTTCTTTTCTTATTTTCAGTGAATTAATGTCTAAGGAAAGCTTTTTCCTTTAAGTTATATGATAGGATAATGTGCTGTTTTAAGTTTCAATTTATTATCTTTTAATGACTTTACAGGTTGGAATTCGAGGTACCAATATAGTGGTGCTTGGAGTAGAAAAAAAATCTGTTGCCAAGCTTCAGGATGAAAGAACTGTGAGGAAAATTTGTGCTCTTGATGACCATGTTTGCATGGCTTTTGCAGGTACCTAAGTCCTACAATAATGGTGCATAATGGTTAGCCCTACTACCTTAGTTTTGCTTTATTTATGTAACAAATATACTGCATTCTAATTAAAAACAACCTATTTTCCAAAGAAAATCATAACTCTCTATAAACAGATTTCTGATGAACTATGATGGTAAACCATACACATTAAAAGATGTGTATTAGATTACTATGTTTACAACTCTAGGGTGTTATTTTCTTTAAAACTTTTTTGTGAATATAGTTCTCTGTGTGTATTTTGTTTTGGCTGTGCTAGAGATAGAACTTAGGGCTTTACACATGCTGGGCAAGTCCTGTACTGCTGAGCTACATCCCTACTCCTAAGCTTTTTATTAAGAAATAATAAAGATTCACAAGAAATATGTTACTTTTTATAAATTTGCAAGAAATATGTCCCTGTTATGTTTCTTTAGCTTTGGATTATAGTCACATTGTACAGAAGAAATAACTTAAAATATTTTACCGAAATAATTGAAATTTTAATCCAGCAGGTAGACTGAGTGTCTTGTCATTTCTTTCTTTTCCATAACATTTGCAAAGAGAAAAAAAATTAGTTCTTTTCCTTCAACTGAGTATCTGATTGGAATTATACCCTCCCTAGGAGTGTTAGGCTGATTGAAAAATTGTGGCATTTTCAGATACCTTTTTTATTTTTGACCAGTACTGTCCACATAGACTGAAAAATCCTTTAGGTCTGCAAAAATAGATTTGAAATAATGAAAGGAAATGATTTTGTGAGAGCAAAAACCAAAGTAAGAAATAACTACATTTCCAAGATTTAATGAATGAGTGTTTTGTCTAGATAGTTAGTCTTAAGAGAATGGGGAAGGAAATAAATAGCCAGAGAAAAACAAATGCCAAAGTCCTTAATACAAATGTTTCCAGCCACTGAATCAGTTAAAGTTTATGGTCAGTTTATTACTCTTTTGCTAGAACACATTCTGCCTCCTTATGGAAGTGTGGAGAATTAAGCACAAGATGTTGGGAATTACATAGCAAGGTCAAATGTTTTCCTTTTCTATTTTAACATTCTTGAATTTCAGTGCTTCATCTTAGACCAAAAAAAAAAACCCACCCTGAGATATGACATATAATACTTTTATTAAATGAAGCTTAAATTCAGTGGATATAAGTTTGACAGCGAAGTAGCACATTTCATTAAAAGAAATCCAGTTTACTATTAGTATTTAAACCATTATTCTTTGAAAACCATTTTCTTTTCAAAGTAATACGTTAAAGTAAGTTTTAAAAGGAAATAAATCCAAATTTTGGTGAAAAAAACAATTCCTTTATAAAGGGCATGTACTGCATGTGGAGGTGTTATAAGAAAGCTTTCATGGTGGCTGAAACCGTTTTGACAGGAAAAATGTATAGTGAAAAATGTATTTTTGTAAAGTTTTGACTCTTTCCCAGGACTGACTGCTGATGCTAGAGTAGTAATAAACAGAGCCCGGGTGGAGTGCCAGAGCCATAAGCTTACGGTTGAGGATTCAGTCACCGTGGAATATATAACGCGCTTCATAGCAACGTTAAAGCAGGTAGGTTAATATTCTAACCTATTAATATTCTATTTTAAAATTAATATTCTATATTAAAATAAAAATTCTATTTTAAGGTTTCTCTTTTACAATCATAATAGATTCTATCATAGAAATCATATAATCTGGGGCTGGAGGTTTAGCTCAGCAGCTCAAGTGCCTGCCTGGTTAAGTGTGAGGTTGTGAGTTCAAGCCCTGGTTAAAAAAAAAAAAAATCATGTAATCATTACAAGTGGTCAATTTATAAAAACTTCTAAATTCTTTATCCATTCATCTATTGATGGGCATCTAAGCTATTTCTAAGATTTAGCTCTTACAAATTGTGCTGCTACAAACATGTATGTGCATAAATTGCTATTACGATGCTTTTAACTCTTGGGAGGATACCAAGAAGGGGAATAGCTGAGTCAAAAGGAACCTCTAATGGAGTACTACTACTCTGCTTTAAAGAAAGATAAACTTGAGACACTTTTAGGTAAATGGATGCACTTTGAGAGCTACTTTTAAGTGAAGTCAAATACCTGTCTGTGTTTAAATATTGCAAAGTCTCTGTGAAAAACCAAAAGCATAAATAAGGACTAAAATGGATGATGGATATTGGGAAATAGGAACAAAATGTTCAGATGGGAAGGAGAACTAGGAAGGGGGAGGGGGAAGGGGAAAGGGAAAAGAGAAAAAAAGAGACTAGAAAGAAAAAAATGTAAAAATAAAGGTTTTGTAAATGAAGAGAACAGATTGGAGAGTGGAGAGAGGAATGGAGGGAAAAAACAAAAGAATTAAGATGTATTATGTACAGGTACACATTCCCTCTGATGAATGTGATTAGTATGTATAACAAGCATGCACTAATAAAATATATTCAACAAACAAAGAACCTATTGACATACACACTTTCTAGAATCTTCTGTTGGCTGTGGGGTGAGGACAAAAACAACAGAATTACTAAATTTCTTTCTTTCTTCCTTCCTTCCTTCCTTCCTTCCTTCCTTCCTTCCTTCCTTCCTTCTTCCCTTCCTTCCTTCCTTCCTTCCTTTCTTTCTTTCTGTCTTTTTTGAGACAAGACTTCACTATGCAGTTCAGGCTGTGTTGAACTCACTTTACAGCCCAGGCTGGCCTTCAATTTGCAGTGATATTCCTGCCTTAGCCTCTGAATGCTCAGATTACAGGTGTGTGCCAGCACACCCAGTTTTATTTATTTATTTATTTATTTATTTATTTATTTATTGTTACCAGGGATAGAACTCAAGACCTCATGCTTGCCAGGCAGGTGCTTAGGCCACTGAGCTAAATTCCTGACCCCTGCCACACTTAGTTTTAAATTCCTTATTCTTTCTCACAATTGCTTCATAATCACACTCCTATCCAGGTAGAAATTGATTGATTTAATTACTAGAAGTTTCAGTCAGTTTAATTTTATATATAATGTAAAAGAACAATAAGTCTAATCTTCTAAAGGAATATTCTAGAAACACAATAATTCTTTAAAGTTTTAGAAAGAAATAAACATTATTTTATCTACAAACTTAAATAGAGTTGATCAGGTTTAGATATGATTTTTTCTGAATCCATGCATAGATACATGGTTTAACATTTAAATATAATTGTGATATACATGAGCATTATGTTAAATGTATTTTGTATTTTCATCATATATGGCAGCATTATTCTTTTATTCCTTTACTATGTTAGACTGTTTATAGTTGCTATTAGAAATTTTACATTGTCTTCAATTTCTTTAATATTTGTTTTCATTCTCTCTGCCATCATAATATTATCTTGGTCATGGCTTTTGTTTTTCTTTCTTGAGTTGTATTGTTAATTAATTTTTAGTAAAGGATTATAAGATTATAGATTGTAATTTAAGGCTCTGGTTTTATGGAGATAAATTACTTCCTAGAAAGACTGAACAAAATTTTACTATGCAACTAACTATCTCTGAGGAACCATCAATTGAGTTTTTCATTTTTCTTTGTTTTGCAAAATAAGTATTATATAGTACTGCAATAGTTGTTTTAATTTGTGTTTTATAATTAATGGGGTTGAGTTTTTCCATGTTAATCTGATATTTCTGTTTCTCCTAGTGTGAAATATCTTTTAATAGGCAACTGAACTTTTAAGCATGTGCCTGTGACAGCCAGAATTTTGCAGTTCGAATCCTGGCCTTACTACTTCTTAGTTGGTGCTTCATAAATATTATTTAGCTCACTTTTGCTTCAATTTTCTTACATATAAAAAGAGCATTATAGTAATGCCTACCGCTACTTGGTTGAATTACACTATGGATGAAATGATTTACTGCATTTCAAGCATATAAAATATTTTCTGGCATGGATGTTACTATGGATCTGTGGAAACAAACTTCATGTATTCTAGACACTAGTTTTGATACAGGGGAATGAAATTCCCTACATACTGTATGTCTGGAATGAGTTCGTGTTCTCTAAAATCGAAGAATGAATGTTAGGAACAACGGAGGATAAGAGCAGAAGTATTTATTGAGAGAAAGAAAGCTTCTGTCTGAGAGAGAGATAGAAGAGATCCTGAGTGGGTTGCCAAAGATTCTGTATTTTCTAGGGATTTTTAAAGAGTAAAACCATGAGATGAGATGGGTGTAAAGTTGGAAAAACTGGGAACTCACAAGGCAGATGGGCATGAGGTGGAACAGAGCTATGGTCAACCAGTAAGTTTAATTGTTCATGTAGAACTGACCAAATCAGGGACAAATGGGGAAGCAAGTCATGTAGCAAGTGAGCATTCTTACAGATCAGTGACTCTTCCTATAGGGGGTTGGAATGGTGACTCCCAGTTTCTCAAGGTGATCCATACTTAATCCCTAATGTTTATACTTAATGGTGTGGTTGCATTTGTTCTTCTGTTTTGAAATCTGGCCCAAAGCAAGAGGCGTGTGTCTCCTCTAACTCACAAGACATTTTGGTCTGTGCTGGCTTCTTCAAGGGCCTAGCCCTGTCTGACTGCCTGTAGTATTTCTAACTAGCTCAGCTGCCTGTAACAGTTAGACTTACAACAAATGCTTCTTTTTTAATTTATTAATTTATGTTGAAAGAAAGTACAGTATTTTTATGTTATTCTACTTTTTCTATTTTCTTTGTTTTGATATTCCCAGTTGTTAAAAAGGCATCCACCAAAAAACAAGGGACGGAAGTATATATATAAGGTTCCTAATTGTGGTTTTAGGGTAGAAATATCAATGCTATATGTGCAATATTTATGGAAACACAGTTGTGAATCTGTAACATCGAGATTGTTCTGAGGAAGCCTAAGGCTCCAGGGCAGAAGATTGATATCTCTTGTGCACCTTCTGCACTTTTAAATCATTTCATGTTGTTTGTTTGTTTCTTTGTATCAGGGATTGAACTCATGACCTTGCACTTACCAGGCAAGCTCTTGAGCTGCTAAACTAAATCCCCAGCCCACTTTTAAATCATTTTAAGTCTGGGAATGTATTACTTTTTTATTTAAAAAAGTTGTTTCAAGCTGAGTGTGGTGGTACATCCCTGTCATCCCAACATTCAGGAGGCTGAGGCAGGAGGATCACTTTGAATTTGAAGCCAGCCTAGAGCTATATAGTGAGTTCAAGGAGCAAGACCCTGTCTAAAAAAAATGTTTATTGATCAAGTAAAGTAAAAAAAAAATCTTTCCTCTGAGTCATTTTACTTCATACCTGAAACAGGTTATTTGTATACATTGCAAGTGTTTGCATTTGAATTTTGAAATGGTTCATAAAAATGTATATAATAAAATTGAAAAATAAGAAAATAGATATATACAAAAATAAGACCAGGAAATAAGGTACATTAAGCCACAGAGTTATATACACAGTTATTTCCAGCCATAAAATTATGTACAGTTATATAAAGTTGCCTTCATATTAGTCTTTTGCTTTTGTCAGTGCTTCCTCATTACATGACACCTAAGAACCCCAGTTTCATTGTGAATTCCTGGCTTGGAACACAAATCCAGAAAGTTCTCTGATGCTAAAGAAATAAGAACTATAATTGGTTTCCAGTGCCCCATTATCTATGAGGAAAAAAAGTACATTTTTTTTCTTTAAGAGAAACAAAACATCATTTGTTTTGGGGCTGAAAGAAATGTCTCACTTGGACTTTTAAGTAGAGACAGCTTAGTGTACAGTTAGCAGAAAATATCTGATAATAAAGTGTCAACTAAGAATACTTGACAATCGTAGTAACCAAAATATATGGTATAAATATACTGTTAACTACTGCATTACAGAAATTACAGTCTAGTTATATTACCAAATATACACAAAACAGAAAAAAATTTTTAAACTATATAAAAACAAATGTCATTTTATTTTACAGATTGTATATAATAATTTCTTTAAAATTTCATTATGAATTGTGGTTAGTGTAGAAAGGATTCTAATAGTATGTAGAAGAATCAGGAAAGTAGATCCATTTACCAAATGCTTTATTATTAAAATTTTTATTTGATAAGTAATAATGTCATCCTAAAGCTAAATTTTACTTTTTAGAAATATACCCAGAGCAATGGAAGAAGACCTTTTGGTATATCTGCCTTAATTGTAGGTTTTGATGATGATGGTATCCCAAGATTGTATCAGACAGATCCCTCTGGTACTTATCATGCTTGGAAGGTGAGTCACAAATTTGTTAACTTTTTTAGAAGTTGAGTTAATGTATTCACTGTAAATTTTTGTTTGCTTTCCAGGGACATGAAAAAATTACATTGTAGTGAAATATTGATCATGGCATAAATGATAAAAAGGTAGTCGTTTACTTAGAGATGATGATTTTGGATAGTGAATACCTTGGTGTTTATTAATTGAAGGATCTTTTCTTTAGTTTTGAAAAGATGTGGCAAACACAATGTCTGTAAATGTCTGTAACAGACCAAGTAATAGAAATGTTCTCCAGTTCCTATTCAATCTAAATTCTTCCAAATTAGTTTTGTATCATGTAGTTGCTTGCTTTTAGTAGAAATCGTCCTTTTGCTTTTAATAAAAGAGAACTAAATGGGCATTTAAGCCTAACACTGCATTATTTACTGTGTCTTCTAGGAGAGTCAGGGCACTACAAACTATTACGTATACTTATGTGTTAGTGTATAGCAGTGATGGTGAACCTGTTAGAACTTTCAATCATATAGACAGCCTAGAATAATCATAAGTTTGCCATGCCTAGGATATAGCTGTGATCTTTATGTAATTCATCAAGCTTTTCTTGATGAATTATTACTCTTGTTTTGACATTCAACTACTTACTTTGTCTAATGGTGGACTGAACCCAATATAAACAGTCTAGAACCCAGAAAGTAGTGGCAATTGTGAAAAGTAAATGCTTTCTTTTTTCAATTTGCTTTTATCAGTACATGTGTTAGTACAAAATGATTACATTTCTCATGGGGAGTTGGTACATAACACATCTTAATTTTCTTTTGTCTTTTTCCCCTTGCCTTCCTCCCTGGTTACACGTCTCTTTACAAAAAAATCTATCTTCCTTTCTTTCCTGTTATATTTTTTTTAGTATGCAGGCTTTAAACAAGTTCACTTGTTGCATGGTGTTTATGCTTGTGTTAAATAAAGATTTGATTGGAAGTCAACCTGTCGGTATAAAGTTAGCACCTTGTGAGGCTGAGGCCACAAGAAGTTTGAGCCCAGCCTGGGTCACTTAGTGACTTAATGAGACCCTGTTCCAAAATAAAAAAATAAAAACTGAGTGTGTTACTCAGTGTGAAGGACCTAGGTTCAGTCTTCAGTACCACCACTAACAAACAGAGAAACAAAAGGAAAGATTTGATTTCATCTGATCATACTTATAAAATACTATTTTATAAACTGTTGAACCAAGCCAGTTGAATAGTGTGTTATAATCTTGCAACAAATTTCAGAATACTTGTGTTAACTATACATCTTTTAATCTATTAGATAATGCAATTGTTAATCAGAAGATATGGATTTACCAGCTACAATATCAAACTTTTTCTTGCCAGTTAGAAACCTTTTACATATACAAGATTTCTTTTGCCTCTCAAATCAATGACCTAAACAAAATTATATTCAATCTTTAAATATTTTGAAGCCTGCCATCTTCTGTTGGCATTTGTCATTACATTATTACTGTTCATTTCAATTTCATACCACAAGTTTGAAGTTTATATAATTTTTCATTTTAATTTGGTTGCTTACTGGGGTGTATTTGCATTGTATCTCATTTAGGAAAATTATCACATTTTGAAATTGTTGTAAATTTCATTCATCATCTTTGTCTAAACTGTGCTCTGCTGTTTTATCTTTGAGTCATGTGGTCAGGTCAAGAGGATGTGAACTGTTCATATGTACCCATACACAGGTGTGCCCCACTCTCTTCATCTTATGTGCTGTGCTTTCTTATGATATTTTAATTGTGCAATGTAAAACATTTAAAACCTTTTCATATTTATGTATTAAGATTGAAAGATTAAGTGACTTGTTTTGGCTCATATCCCTCATAAATAGCAACACTAGAATTAAAATTTAGCAAATACAGTGAGGTTCAGGATTCAAGATGACAAATTTGAAATATCCAGCACTCACTCACTTCTCCATGGTGTAAAATCAAAGTAGAGAGCAGCTACTCATAGCAGACAGACAAGACACTTGGAAAAACCCCAAGTCTCCAAATAGTGTAAAAGGAGAGACAGAGCTCCTCAGTGGCGCAGCAGTGTGGGAAATCGGGTATAGGTAGAGAAGAAAGGGGGCAAGGCCCACTAAACACACCTAATGCAGGAACTGGTATCAGCAGAAGGGCAATCTGAACATACAGTGGATCTGGATCTCCACTGAGAACGGCACTGAGAACTCACTGGACTTCCCAGCGTATACTTATAGTGCTGTGATAGAGAGCAATCTAAAAAAGGCCTGTCTAAGCTTGCTATTTTGGGAGTCAGTGGCCTCTGGAGTTTTCTGTCTTTTAGACTTTACCACAAACATTACTATCCTCACTCATCTATCATTTGCCTTGAGATCCAGTTTAAACCATATGGAAGGGAATGGGGCTTATTATCTCTTTAAGTTCAGTATCTTGGGAATGCAGGAGTTCAGGAGCCTGGGGAGGCACAGGACCTATGTGTTGGAACATCAGAGCAATAGGTAGTAGATTGTACCGACCCTCTCTTTCCCATTTAGATAGTTGTAATTCCATAACCTTCTACTCTTGAGGTAGTCATCACTAAAGGTATCATAGGACTCAAGCATGGCAGAAACTGGCATGCCCCTGACCTTGGAATGCATACAGCAAATATCTCTGGAATAAATCTCTGCTGAGTTAGCTTTGCATTCAGTACTAGCTTGAACCGTTGAGGAGGGCAGAGAAGAACTCCTTCAACTGGCTGTAGTCACAAACCAGTGTGCTAAAGACTAGTGCTGGTCTCCTGGGGAAGCAACACAACAGTAAAAAGAAAGGAGTAAGCCCATGCTTCTATCCCTTGAAGAGATCATAGGCTGAGAAGACATATGGAAAAGATCTGATTGACTTACCATGCCAGCATTCATTCTGGTCTGTAAAATTAATAATCTTGACAGAGAAGAAAAATTTACCTCAGTTTTTGATTCTGGTTTATCATATATAATTTTTACCTCTACCATTTCTTTATGCTGGTATAGTTGTTGGAGTTTTTATTTGGTCTCTGATTTGCTTTCATTTGCCATTATTATTGTTGTTTGTGTTCCTCTTTTTTTGTAGTGCTGCAGATCATGCCTGACAATTTGAGCATGCTGGGTTGAAGCTCTGTTCCTGAGCTATACTCCCAGTCCAACTAACAGAAATTTCACTGTACTCCACTCATGATCCAGTGGCACACAAGCCTTAACATGTAGTTCAATTTAAAGAGTAAAGGAAATAAAAGTCTTAGCCTGTGAGCTAGCCCCAAGTATGTATGCCTAGGGAGCCCTGCAGACCTGCTGCTGGACATTTTGTCTCATAACAAAAGGAAAGAGAAATAATACAAAATCTGTACTCACCACACCTGTGAAGGACCTTGGCACTGGTCACTCCCGTGCCCTGTTAGACCACAACTGCTGACAAGTCTGAAGAATAACCACAGAAGGTATGTGCAATAATATTCTGTTTTCTATATTGCATCTGCCTGAACCACTAAAAGGATCCCATTTTTGTGAGACATACAGAGAGAGCTGGATCCTCAGGCTTTGACATAATATACGTTATGTCAGAACCCACTAATCACAACCGAAGCACCCACAATGAAAGTATGCTATGAAGTCCAAGTGGAATGAAACACATCATTAAACAGTAAGTCAATAAGCTATGAAACACCATAAAGAGAAGTAATGTAGAGATGCCCAACAGATACACAAAGCTTGACATAGATACACAGTAAATATCCTGGGTACAGTAACACATACCTGTAATCTTGGCTATCAGGAGGCTGAGACAGGAGGATCATAGTTTCTGGGCAGCCTAGGCAATTTAGTGAGACCCAGGCTCAAACTAAAAAGGACTGAGAATGTATCTCGGTAGTAGAAGACACCTGAGTTCCATCACCAAGAAAGGAGGGTATGAAAAACAAGCAGTATGAGATCTCACAGAGCTCATAACTTTATAGTGACATATTTCAAAGATATCAAAGTGGGTGATAAGCCAGACAAAGAGCGAATAAGTTAAGGAAGACAGTGCAGGATATGAGAGCAGAATTCAATAAAAATATAAAGATTCTGGGGGAAAAAACAAATAGAAATCTTGCAAATGAAAAGCTCAGTATGTCAGATAAAAATCTCAGTTGAAAACCTCACCAATAGACTAGTCCAAGCACAGCAAAGAACGTCAGAGTTTGAATACAAGGTGATAAAGAAAAAGAAGAATTAACAGAAGAAACAAAAAAAGACAAAAAGAATTGAAATGTGTTATGTATTTGTACCAACTTCTCACAAGTAATGTGATCATTAGGTACTGCAAATAAATAAAACCAACCCCCTCAAATGAACAGTATGTGCAATATCTGTGGAACACCTCCAAAAGACCAAATGAACTTATAATTGTAATAGACTAAAGAGAGGAGCTATAAAATGAAGGCATAGAAAACCTATTTAATGATATGACACCAGAAAAATGTCCAGATATGGAGGAAGATACAGATATCCAAATACAGGAGGCATTTAGAGCTCAAAATATGCGGCCAGAAAAGAATCTCTCCATGATGCAGTTAAATGTCAAATCTACAGAACAAAGAATATTAAAGCTGCAATGGAGAAAAACAAAGTCACATTTAAAGAATATTAGTGGTCTCATCAGAAACTCTAAAATCCATGAGGGCATGGAATTACATATTTCAATCCCTATGGGAAAATAATTATGAACCTAGATTATAATAGCAAAATTTGTCTTCAGTATCAAATACCTTCTGAGATAAGCATAAACTGAGGGAATTCATGAGCACCATACAAGCCATACAAAAGTAATAATAAAAGCATCCTGTATCCAGAAAGGGAAGAAGGACAAATACAATTTCAAGAGTATGGAGAAAAGTAGTTAACACTAGAAGAGAAGAGAAACATAGGAGAATTAGGAAAGGAGAAAACATTTTTAATAGCATGAAATCATCAAACCTGTAAGATGAATATGAGAGGAAGAAATGAACATAAAATATTCAAAACAAGTAGAGATAAGATAAAAAATGACAGGAAGAGGTACATACCATTGAATAATAATCCTGAATGTAAATGGTTATAGTTCTCTAATTAAATGATTGACTTGGCTGACTGCATTCAAAATGACCCCTAACAAGCCTGAAAGAAACTCACTTCACTGGCAGTGACATATATAGACGGAAGTGAAAGGAAGAAAACATGATATTCTAAGCAAATGGAATCTGAAAGCAAGCCAGAACTGCAATAAGCATAACTGAAAAACCAAACTTTAAGTCAAAATTAAAAGGGCCAAAAAAGTCTCTGCATATTAAAGGAATAATTCATCAAAAGATCTATGATTATAAATATATATGCACTAAATGTGTAGAACCCAACTGTATGAAATAAACAACAATTGAACAGAAAAGGAGAGATAAACCTCAATATAGTAATAGTGGCTAATGTCTGTATTTACTCTTACCAATAGATACATCATTTTGGCAAAAAAGAAAACAAAAAACCCAGCATAGTTAAATCATGTTAAAAATTAATTTTAGTTTTATTTAACAGAAATGTATAGACTATTTCAACAACTACTGACTAAACATTCTTTTTATCAACACATAAAAGTTTTTTCAAACTAGATCATATAATGTCATAAAGAAAATTTTAACAAATAAAGCATAGAAATAATTCCACACATCTTATCAGATCATAATGAAAAAACAAGAAATCAACAGAGTAACCAGAGAAATTATGCAAGCACATAATTGATAAGGGCATCTTTGACCCATGAGTGGGTCATGCAAAAATTAAAGGGGAAGTTTAAAAATTCCTGAAAACTAATGGAAGTAAAAGTGCATTATACCAGAACTTTTGAAATACATTAAAAACAGTAGCAAGAGAGAGTTTTAAGAATACATACATTAATAAAATAGAGTTAGCTAGATGTGATAGTCTCTCATCCCAGCCCTTGGGAAGCTGAAACAGGAGAGTGACTGAGAGTTCAGTGAGAGACCCTGTCTCAAAACAAACACAAAAAACAGAGACTCAAATACACTAATGATGTATCTCAAGACCTTAGAAAAACAAGAACAAACTAAACCCAAATTCAGAAGAAAGAAAGAAATAATAAAAATCAGAGCAGAAATAAATGAGATAAAGACTGAAAGAATGATATAAAGGATCAGTGAAACAGAGTTATTTGAAAGGTTAACAAACCTTTAGCTAAGCAAACCCTTAGCTAAGCAAACCAAAAGGAAAAGAGTAAAAAAAAAAAAAACCTAGAGGTTAAAAAGAGCATACTATAACACATGCCACTGAAATCCATAGGATTAATGGGGAATATTTTGAAAATTGTACACCAATAAATTAGAAAATCTAGAAGAAATGGGCAAAGTTTGGACACATGATCTACCAAAACTGAGCCAAGATGATATTGAAAAACCTAAGATGGAAGCAGTAGCAAAAAGTGTACCAACAAAGAAAAGTCAAAGATCAGATCTAAATTTTACCAGACTTTTAAAAAGAACTAAGCCAGATGTGGTGGTGCATACCTGTAATCCCAGCACTTGGGAGGCTGAGGCAGGAGGATCACTGTGAGTTCAAAGTCAGTCTGGGATACATAGTGAGTTCAAAGCTAGCCTGAACTACAGAGTGAGACCCTGTCTCTTAAAAAAAAAATGTAAAAAAAGAGCTAACTCTTCAAAGCTAAGACAGAAAGGAAAGAAACTTTTTCAAACTCATTCTATAAAGTTGTATTACTCTGAGCCCAAGACCTGATAAAGATACAATAGAAAAATACCCTGATGAATGTACATACAAAAATCATCAGCTGGGCATGGTGGTGCAGGCCTATATTCCCAGTGCTCATTAGACTGTGAGTTTGAGGCCAACCTGAACTATACAGCAAGATCCTGTCTCCAAAAATAAATGAATAAATAAAATTTTCAATAATACACTTACAAATTGAATTGAACATTAAAATCACCATACATCATGATCGGCTTAGTTTCATTCCAGAGCTGCAAGGATTGTTCAACATATATGAATCAGTAAACATGGTACAGCACATAAATAGAATCAAGGGCAAAAATCTCCTGACTGTCTAGATAGATGCAGAAAGCACCCTTTATTAAAATTTAATATCCCTTCATCGTAAAAGTCTTGAATAAACTAGATGTAGAAGGATCATACTGCAACATAATGAAGGCTGTATATGACAAACCTACAGCCAACAGCATTCTTAAATGGGAAAAAAACGAAATGTGTTTTCTCTAAAATTAGAAACATGACTAGGATTCCTGCTCAAATCACTTTTAGTATAGTTGCAACAACAAGCAGAAACACCAAAACAAAACACCAAAACAAAACCCAAGATTTGGAGACAGACTTACTTTATGTCAGTGGGTACTGACTGATATCATTCCCAAAGTATCAGGCCCTGATACCTGGTGGTCTAGGGCTTACATAGATAAGCAAGCAGGAAGTAAAGAGGCAGAATGACTTGTTAATTGGGAATTGGTTCTTACAGTATGCATCATAGTGACCAGCTATGCATTACAGTGACCAGCTGTTTCTAAGAGACAGAAACAACCAGAACTGAAACAAGAACTGTCACCTGGGCAACTGAAGTATACTGGCTAGGGGGTGCATTTTCTGTTTCATAGTAGTACTTGAAATTTTAGCCAGGGAAATTAGGCAAGAGAAAGATAAAAGTGGTAAAAATAGAAAAGGAGGAATTCAAATTATCCTTGTTTGCAGATAAGATTCTATGCTTAGAAAACCCTAAAAGTCCCACGGAAATTCCTAGAACTGGTAAAGTCTCAGGCCAGAAAAATGAGTAGCTATCTAAATGCCAATAATGAGCTCACTGAGAGAGAAATTAGGAAGGCAATTCCAGTCACAGTAGCTGCAAATAAATAAATAAAATACTTGTGAATGAATATAATCAAGGAAGCAGAAACCCTATTTTATGAAAATCACAGAACAATGAATAAAGAAAGTGAAGAAGACACTAGAAAATGGAAAGACTTCTCATGTTCATGGATTGGGAGAACTAATATTGTTTAATTGGCCAAATTACCAAAGCCATTCTATGAATTCAATGCAGTCCTAATCAAAATACTAATGATATTCTGTACAGAACTAGAAAAAGTCCTAACATTCATATAGAAGCACAAAAGATCCAGTAAGTAGCCAGAGCAGACCTGAGCATAAAAACTGATGTTAGAGACATCTTTGTACCTGGTCTCAAAACATTACAGAGCCATAATTAAAAAACAGCATGACATTGACATAAAAACACACTGAGAGACCAACAGAACAGAATAGGAAACCCAGAAATAATTCCTTGTGTCTTCAATCAACTGATTCTTGATGAAGGTAACAAAGACATGCATTGGAGAAAACATCCTCTTCAACAAATTGTTCTGGGAAACTGAACATCCATATGTAGAACATTGCAGCTGGGACCCTCTCTTTCATGTTGTACAAAAATCAATTAAAAATGGATCAAGAACCTTAACATAAGTCCTGAAACTTTGAAAGTAATAGAGGAAAATATAAGGAAACACTTCAAAGTACCAGCTCATACAATTATTTCCTGAACAGGACTTTACTAGCCCAGGAAACAGCAGGAATTGACAAATGAAATTGTATCAAATTAAAAAGCTTCTCTACAGCAAAGGGAACAGTGAACAGATTGAAGAGACAACTTACTGAATGTCTTTGTCAATCATTTATCTGATAGAGGATTAATGTCGAGTATATAAAGAATTAAAAACTAAAGTAATTCCAACAAAGTGGGCAATTGATCTAAGCAGATACTTCTCAAAAAAAGTACAAATAACCAATAAGTATGTAAAAAATGCTTACTATGCTTAGCCATCAGAAAAGTACAAATCAAAACTATGTTGACATTCTGTATCATCCTAGTCAGAGTCACTGTAATAAAAATTAACCAATGCTGGTAAGGATGTAGAGAAAAGGGAACCCTATACCCTGTTGGCAGGAATGTGGAGTTTCCTCAAAAAGCGATCAGTTGAACCACTATCTGATGCAACAGTCCCCCTCCTGGGTGTTTATCCAAAGGAAATGGAATTAGCATACAGAAGAGAGAGTTATATATCCATGCTTATCACAGCACTCTCACAGTAGCAGTTACAGAATCAACCTAAGTATCCATCCATGGATGAATGGATGAAAAAATAAGATATATTGTTCCTCAGCCATACAGAAGAATAAAGTATGTTTGCTTGCAAGAAAGTAAGCAAAACTGGAAATCTTCATGTTAAGCACAGTAAGCCAAATAACAGAAAGATAAACAAGATTTTTCTCATATGTGCAAACTAAAAAAATACCCCAAAATAAAAGATGAACTATTAGATTGGGGAAGAGGAAGAGTAAAGAGGAGAGCAACAGAAGGTGGAAGAGAAGCATAAGCAAAGAATAATAAATACAAGTTTGGGAATTGCACTGTGAAACCCATTAATTTTTATAATAACTGCATTAATATAATCTTATGTTAATAAATATTACAGGCAATACTGGAATTTATGGCTTTGAGAGAAATTAAAATTGGAGCATGGTTTAGGACACATACGAGAACTTTTTAAACAGAACCCTAGCCTTACGAGATATTGTCACCAAGCAGCTGATGTAACTAAGTCTTCATGATTTTTTCCTACTGGCTATTTCAGGGTGATAGAGAACATGATAAGAACACTGCATCTCCTGGTTGTATACTATTCCCTTACTGTCTCACAAATATGTTTGTTCTCAGAATCAATGTGCTGTGGAATACCATGATGTGGAATATTTAGAGCAGTCAGTAAGCCGGCAGTTAGGAAAGCCAATAGAAGCTTTTGGCACAGGTAAGGGAAACATCCAGTGTAGGTTCGTCTTCCAGTGAAAGCAAACTGCTACCCCTCCGATGATAGGAGAATCCTTTGAAATATGCTAGTTGGCAGGTTGAATTTTATGTTTTTTCTTTAATTATTTAATGATGAAGAAACTATCTTTTAATTTTTTAAATTGACAAATATAACTGATTATAGGTTGTACATGAAATATTTTGATATATATGTGCACTGTGGAATAATTAAACCAAGCTAATAAACACTTCCATCATCTCATATACTTGTTTTTTGTAATAAGAACATTTAAAATCTATTGTGAGCAACTTTCAAGTATACATTATTATTAACTAGTCATCAAGCTATACAGATCTCCAGAACTTACTTCTTTTAACTAAAACTTTGTTCCCTTTAACCAACAGATTTCCATTCTCCTGCCACCTTCCAACTCCCTTACACACACACACACACACACACACACACACACACACACACACTCTGCTAGCCACCACTCTTCTCTGCTCCTATGAGTTCAGTTTTTCAGATTCTACATATATGTAATATTATACACTGTCTTTCTGTGTCTGACTTAGAAGAAAATATTTTTGATTAGAGTAATAGCTTCTGGGATATGGCAAATTGCAGTAAATAAAAACTGTCCTGTTTTAAACATCTATAGTGCTAAAATGATTATTATCAGTTTTTCAATGCATAACTGAACTCACAAGAAAGAAAATCCTAAAGGGGCAGAAAGAAAGAAGGAATCAAGTGCCAGAGAAGTAACTTTGTAGGTTGAGGATACCTTTGTATTTAGGGATATTATAGTTCAGGATTCTCAAAGAATTCAATATCAATAAAGGCAAGGAACAGTCTGGGAAGTGTGACCTTTTCTGATGATGCCAGCAAGTATATCATGTTTGACAAACTAGTCAGCCTGTACAAGTCCTTCATCAAGGACTAACCAGTATTGTCTAACAAAGATTCCTTTGACCAGGATCCTCCCTTGTGGAAGTTCTCAGGTAATGCGGTTATCCAAATGAGGTTGGGAATCTTACAATGACCAACCCAAAGTCAATGATCAGGGTCTGCAAGCTGGCACAAGTCAGTGATCAGGACATCATTGTGTCTCATTATTCTAAGGAGACTAAAGAGCTTCAGTACCAACCTGGTAACAGGTCTTTGCACTGAGAAGAACAAGATTGGCACCTTGCTGATCTCAGGAGTTAGCCGAGTATAAAAGGAACTGGGCATCAAGACTTAAGTTTTTAGGCAAAAACTTGACAAATCTCCTGGCCAAGTAAGCTGTGGACATGTGAGTCCCTGAGTCCTTCAGTCACTACCCAGCTAACTAGACCCTGGCCCCTGATGTCAACTCAGGAGCTTGAGGCTTCCAATCAATATGTGCAGGGATCTCTTGTAGTTAGCTTCCTTCTCAAGCACCTGTGATGTTCTCACTGTTTCTTCACAACTTCTATAAAATCCAGGATTGACCACATGGAGGTCACCACATGCCACTAACTTTGTAATCATGTAATCATGTGACTGGCCCAAATTATTGTTTTTATTACGTGGCTTCCTTCCAACTCTCTGGAGATGGATATGTCTTCCATGAAATCTTCGAAGTGGCCATAGGAAAGAACCTCAGTGGTTTTGTGTGCAAAATGGAAAGTCTCAATGACCCAAGAGGGAAAAAACTATTTTCATAAAAATAATACTATGACAGTTTTTTCCTTTTTCATCTGTAGACATGTGCACTGATATCATAAAGCAATGGTGAATAAAATTGCTGGTTCCTTAGCACCCAACTGTGTTAGTACTCATTTTATTCTTTACCATCACGAAGGGCTAGGGATTTAGCTCAGCAGCGTAAGTGCCTGCCTGGCAAGCATGAGGTCACATGTTTGATCCCCAGTACCAAAAAAATTTTTTAAAAAAGCATTCTTACCATCATGAACGTGCAGTAAATGAATACATTCAGCTTTCACATAAATTGTCTTTGATAAAACAGTAGAAGTTACTGATTCTATTAAATTTTAACTCTAGTGCACCTTTTTTGTAACATTCTGTGTGATGAGGTACTCATGAGGCATATCTATGGCAGGTAAGAAGATAATCGCTTTTAGAAAAAGCAGATATACAATTGTGTTGCCAGTTGAAATCACGCATTTTCTAGACTACCTTTTTACTTGATAGAACAGGCAATGACTATGATTATGTAGACATAGAGATTGACAGAACATGCTCTTAGTGATGAACGAAGCAAGTCTGCTACCTTAAGGAAACAAGTATGTTACCAATGATAAGTTTTCAAGAAGTTTGGAAAACATTTATATTTGCCACAGTGAGCATGACAGTTTCTCAGTACTTAAAGACTTCTTGATGAGATTTGTGGGGCAATTAATGAGGATGAATTTTAATATTTTAAAAATCAGAAACTCAAAAAAAAAAACAAGAAATCAGAAGCTTTGCACAGTGAAGTGAACCCTAACCTGATGTTGCAAAATCTTGCAATATAAAAGAATTATTCAAATCAAATGTTGTGTAGGTTTTACTAGTCCCTGTTGACTATTAGCAATTAGAACTGAGGAATTTAAAATAGTAATTTATTTTGAAATACTAAGCTAAGAGACTTTAATATAATAGTTATATTATAATATAAAAAGTTCACCCATGTGATTGCAAATTCCAAGATGCAATTAGCTTTTTAGAAGCTACTGCCTTCTAATTGGAATATTTGTACTTTTCTGAGAAAAGCATTAAAATACTCCTCACTTTCATAACTGCATATGTGCATATGACTATACCCCAGCCAAAATAACAGCATTGTAAAACACTGAATGCAAAATAGATGATGGTGCATACCTGTAATCTCAGTTATTCAGGAGGCTCAGGCAGGAGGATTGAAGGTTTGAAGCCAGCCTGAGCAATTTAGCAAGACTCTGTCTCAAAAATAGGTAGATGGATAGATAGATGACAAGAATCCAGCTTTTTCTTATAAAGCCACACAGTAAAATTATTTATAAAATATAAAAAAATGCATTCCTCATAAAGTCAATTTAGAAAATATTTTTTCATAAAAACATGTTATTTATATTAACATATCTTAAGAACTGAATTATATTCCCTACAATTCAATAAGTTGAAACCCTAATCCTCAATGTGACTATATTTGAATATACAGTCTTTAGAGAGATAAATGAGGCTGTAAAGATGGGGTCCAAACTTTGGCACTCTTGTAAGAAGGGAAAGAGATGCCCTGGAGCACTGTGTTTTGCATGCACATGCACGTGGATGCACAGATAGAAGGAAGGCCACGTGAGTACACAGTGAGAAGGCAGCTGTCTGCAGTTAGCAAGGCAACCTTTGCTGCAGACCAAAATTGTCAGCACAGTCTTGGATTTATAACCTCTAGAACTTTGAGGCAGTAAATTTCTGTTGTTTATGCCATCTAGTCTTTCATATTTTATTATGCCAGAGCAAAGCAACTAGTAGAACATGTAATGAGTTTATTATTTTTAAATGAATTAAATATTTTAAAATTTTCTCAGTTTTACCTTCTAATTAGTGGGTCTGGATTTGATTGTACAGTTTAATACTTACATGCTAGTAAATTAGCCTGCTGCTATTTCATGGATATGGCAGAAGATACAAGACCCCCCTGGGTCAGAAACAAAGGGCTTTAGTACGCAAGGCACAGCAAGTGACATGAGTATCACTATATTTGCATAGATTCCTTTTGTCCTTGTGTCCCTCAGGGTTGATGTCACATCTCCTGGTTGAATGCTGCATAAAAACTTGGTTTGCTTCACAGCTGAATAACACTGAGCACAGACAGAAACTGCTACATTTATAGAAAACAGTAAGCTAGTTTGCCTTTGTCTGAAAAGGATGTTACTGCATCTCAAGATTATCAGCTGTGGAAACCCTAAAAAACAGCCTTGCCCACGGACTCAAGCATGATCTCTTTCAACAGTAATTACGTAAATATCAATAGTATAACACAAACAGAAGCATTTTAAGTTCTCAGTAATTTTTAAGGTTGTAAGCTGATCTATAGCAGGAATCAGCAAATTTTTTCTTGAAGGGCCAAATGACACATATTTTATCCTTGTAGGTCACAGTCTGTTTTGCAACTAAGCTCTGTCATTGGACTAGTGAATGTGGAATGAGCGTGGCCACATGCCAATAAAACCTTATTTACAAAAAAAGAGAACTAGCCCACATGCTATAATTTCTGACCCCCTGAAATATAGCATAATTTCTGGTTATAATATAGGCTATAATTTCTGATCCCTGAAATATAGCATAGGTGCATATATCTATTACAGAGTGATATAGGCTTTATAGAGGAAAGTTCCTTCGGAACATGAATTTAAACTGTAGCCGGATTTTTACCTGGAGAGACAGGACACTGAGGTTCTGTTTAGGAAGTAGTGTTTATTTGTGCCAGCACTGACAGTGGATTCACATCTAAAGGCTGATCCCCAAACATGGCAGAGTTTTGCCTGTTTTATAATTTTTGTGTCTTCGTCTCTCGTATATGGTAGCACACTAACAAACTTTAGCCTGATTGGGTATAATCTCTGTTATAGAACCCTGTTAGAAGTATATGTGTGTAAATAGGATCTAATTACGTCAAGTTGAATTTTTTTAATTTTTTTGAGAAGGCCCCCGCTTTCTTTTGGGGGGTAAGTGTCCTGCCATAAGGCTGTGTGGGAGCAATCTTTCTTGGAGATTAATTAGGAAGACATAAACCATTTGGGATAATCAATCTATTATTATTTAAAAAAAAACAATCTGAATTTACTCGTGTGTTTATTCTTCAAAAACACACAGAGCCTCAGTTGATCAGAACAACTTCCATCTCATCAAACTGACCACAGCAAGCATCATGAGTTTCAGTATGGTACCAGTTCCCCATCACCTCTAAATGCCAGGAGAGGAAAACAAAAGAACCCAAATGGAGGCAATGGTTTATTTTAGTAACCAAGAAAGTCTGAATCCACTTTCATAGGAGGCAGTGAGGAAGGAAGTCTGTTTTTCTTCTGCAGGAAGACACTACTACTCCCTCAAGTTTGCTGCATACTAGCACAATCCTGAGGAACAGCCTATCAAGTGAGGTCAGCAGCTTGCTTTCTTGACCTTTCAGTCTAATTGTCAAGAAGGCAATTCAGTTAAAATTTAAGCTAGATGACATCACCTTCTTTGGAAAATCCCCTTTGCCTCCCATGTAACTCATAGTAAACACTAACCTCCTAACACTGCCTAGAAAGCCTTATGTTGCCTGGCTCGCCCTTAGCTCTGCACCCACACTTTCCTAACTCTCCCCTTGTCTCTCCTTAGGAGCCACATTTGTGCCTTCACTGTTCTTTAAAAGCCAGGTGTATTCCTTCCTCAAGGGTTTCTCCTTTGACCTCTAACCTTCCCTTCCCTAGAGCTTTCCTCTCCCAGTGTCTGCCAGGCTGCCAACTGTACCAGACTTTCCAGCATTGCAGTCAATGCCAATGCTTTTTCTTCCCTTTCCTGCTTTTATTTTCTGCTTTCCACAAATACAGCATTTATTTTACATAGTATTTTATTTTATTTTCATTTTCTGTCTTTCCCCTCCTCGACTTTAAGCCCAAGAATGCAGTGGGATTTGTCTAGTATTTATGCTATTGAGACAAATGCCTAGAATAGAATCTTATATACCTCATCAGCATAAATATTAGCAGTAAATAAATTTAAAAAGGAATACATAACACTACTCAATTCTCAGCTGAAATATCTCTTCCTTTGAACTTTTTAAAGTGTTAGCAATTCTTACAAAAAAGTGGTTCTTATGTGCTCCTTTTATTAACAACTTAGAGAAAGTTTGTTTCTCAAGCATTCAAGGCTTATTTTACAGTAAATGTTAATCATGGATTTTACAGCAAAAACAATATAGCTTTTTATAATAATAATAATCTACTTTGAAATGTCTTTTACTATAATTTTATTTTACTGATTTTTCAAAATAATATTCCATAGACATTTGATTATACAAATTAAATATGTTCTTGCTTAATAGTTCTGAAATATAGGTAATGATATATCTACAAAATTGTACATACTTTACGTATGTCATTTGCCTGGACTCCTGTATCTTCGCTAATGCCCATTATTATTATATTGTTGCTCTTGGCATCATCATGAAGCTTCTGGATTGTTATTTCATGCTGCTTTGTTATTTTTAAAAGTTCTATCCTTTCCTGATCACTAATTGTGATTCTGTCCTCAAGGTTCAAAATCCTATCCTCAGCTTCCTTTAGGCGATTTTGCACGCTTTCAATAGAATTTTTTGTTTCTTGGATGTCTCTTTGAATTTGTTTCATGAATTATGCTTGATTTCTATATTGTTCATTCAAAGTTTCAATCAGTTTCCCATGCTCATGTACCTTTTTTTCTATTTCTTCTTTAGCTGCATTCAACAACTCCTTTACTGAGGTTGTTATTTCTATCTTTACATGAGAGAGTACTTCTAATTTGATTTCCTCTATAGCCTGATGGAGTTGTTTTTTTATTTCACTCCCTATCTTTACAGAGATTCCCGGTATGTTACTTTTGGGGTCCTCTATTTCAAAGTCTCCTATACTTGCTTCTGGTGAACTATATGTTTGAGACTGCATTTTGCTTTTTCGTTTTGTCATTTTCACTCTGCCTGATATTTTCTATGTGTAGGAGGGAATCACACACACTTGTTTCAGACTCACCAAAGTCTTACAGTTAGTTGGAGGGGGCTTTATTACTGGCCCTTTTTATCCACTGTACACCTCTATTTTAGGGGCATACTTACCACACTGAGACAGTTAATCTGCTGTAGTCCAAGGTTCACCGCCTGGGAGCAAAGTTTCAAAGTTTTTCACACTAACTGGAGCCTGCTGAGGTCTTCTGATGTTCCAGGTGGGAGGGCTGGCCCAGAAGAAGCAGTCCAGGGCAGTTTTCAGTCTTGGGCGTACTTCCGAGATGTTCCAGGTGGCAGGGTGCACCCACAGGGGAGGTTCCAGGCAGCCTACGCCTGAGGTGGGCTTCTGCTAAGTTCCCGGTGGCAGGGCGGGCCCACGGTGGAGGTTCCAGGCAGCTTACCCCTAATGTAGCCAAAATTGTACATACTTGTAAAAGTTTGTTTTCTTTCATTTATGATACAACTTGTAGATTTGTAAGGGTGCCAATCTGGCCATTACCAAATTTTGTATTCAAATCTTTTGTTCACTGTTTTCTTTAAAAACTTGCATTTAAAAAAATAAAGTAGCTCATAGTGAGCAGTAATGTAAACCAGCATCTAATACTATGTGAGTGAAGAGGTCACTTGATTATTTACTGCTTTAAGAAGACACAGCCATAGACTTAAGGCCCACTCTGACTAGTGATATTAATGACTTAGGGAACATGTTTTGTTGCTGTTAAAAGAGACCACAATGCCTAAAAATGAGGAAAACTTTACTGTGCTGTATTTAAGAGTA
This sequence comes from Hydrochoerus hydrochaeris, assembly GCA_004027455.1. Taxonomy (NCBI): domain Eukaryota; kingdom Metazoa; phylum Chordata; class Mammalia; order Rodentia; family Hydrochaeridae; genus Hydrochoerus; species Hydrochoerus hydrochaeris. The sequence goes on from PVLA01001902.1 coordinate 126,711, forward strand.
GTGTTTCTGAAGGTGTTTTCTTTTGATAATAAAAGGTATAAACAAGCTCTATAGCTAAATAGTTTGAGGAGATGCTTCTCTAAAATATCTAAGTTCATCACTGAAATACTTTGTGGGTTTTCTGAAAAGCACTGAAAAATATTTTTAATGCAGGTAAAATAGTCCCCCAAATTTCTGGAATTTAGAACCCTTTTACCACACATTCTTTGTTTCCACTTGTATTCTGTGGAATATATTTTTCTTTCTTTTTTTTTTCTTCTTTTTGAGACAAGGTCTCACCATGTAGTTCAGGCTGGTCTTGAATTCACTTTGTAGCCCAGGCTGGTCTCGAACTTGCAATGATCCTCCTGCTTCAGCCTCCCACCCAATTGCTAGGATTACAGGTGTGTGCCATCATGCCCGGGTATGTGGAATATATTTTTAAAGTTGCTGCCATAAAGATAAAACCTCAGGGTGAAAAGATAAAGAGTATTTCATATACTGATCCAATTCACTGTTGTTGGAAACACATGGCCTATTGTGCGTTTTGTTATTAATATTTCAAAGATAATGGAAATTGTTTGATTTTATTTATTATGAGTAAAGTTTTCTAGTGTCACATCTCTTTTTTTCTTAGTATGGAAGAGCCCATTCAAGATTTACTCTGAAAGTTAGCAAACCTTCAGATAGGAAAAGCAGCTTTACATGTATCAGGATTTGTCTTTCCAAGGTAGCACAGACTTAAGGGAACATAGCGGGTCAGGGGATCTGGAATTGATTTCCTTAATATGAGTCTCTTAAAAACTGTGATCACTGAAAAGATACATAAAGCCAAGATTATCTTAGTTACTTAGCTGAGTCAGGAAGGTTACAAGTTGGAGGCCAGTGTAGGCAACTTAGTAAGACCCTGTCTCAAAAAATGAAGAGTTGAGGATATAGCTCTGCAGAGTGCTTGCTGAGTATGTGCAGATCCAGGTTTAAACCCCAGTAACTCAGAAAAAGGTGTGGGAAGATACTAGGAACTTGGCCTGAACCCTCAATGTCCTAAAATGAGTTGTAGTGAAGGATTATAAAAGAGACAAGAAATGTGATTTAGGGGCATTCAGGAAGGTCAGAACACTCTAAGAGCTAAGACAAGGATTTCTCTGAATCACTTGTATCTATTGGCACCTTCCCAATTTAGAGGGGTGCAGGAAGCAGAGGGCATATCTGAGGTAAAAGCCTGCAAAACTGAGCAGGACCATGAGAATTTAGAACAAAGGCAGTAAATCTTGATAATTAAGAGAACCATTCTAAGGCTGGCAGTTTATGGCTGTGGAATAGAGAGTGAGAGCCCATGTATTTGGCTACCTCAGCTGTGGTGTTATCTTGTCTTCAGAGCATTCTAGCCAGCAATTTAATCCTTACACAGTTGGTTCCCAAGTATTCCTCCTTTTTGCTTTTGTAATTGCAGCATTTGAAACACTGAAACTTGAGGTTGGATAGGTCTAGCCACTGTCAGGTTCAGTGATCCATGTAGCAGACTAGGAACAAAAATAAAAGACAGAAGCATATAAATATAATGAATCTAGTGCAAAATCCAAAATGGGCCTGGTGGCAGCAGACTTCATCATGGGTTTGAAGATCTCTCTCCATGGCTATACATTCTAGATGACACCCACAATGGTGTTTCATGACCTGCTGATACACAAACATACATTCATTCCCACATTATTAACTGTACTGGGCCGTCTTACTTTCTTGAATGTCCTTTTACAGTACTTGAGCCCTTGGTATGCTCATAGATTTGTCCTTTTGCTAATGAAGTTCTGATGGAGTGTATTTATTTTCTGTAAGCAGATTTAAAAATTTTAAAAGTATTAAGGTCTGATTGTGCTTGAAGGAGGCAATTGTACTCACCTTTGTTGTTTAATTGATCTTGGTACCAAGTATCGAACTCATGAACTTGTACTTTCCTGGCAGGCATTTATGCCACTGAACTAAATCCCTGGCCCTTGTTTAATTCATTTTTAAAATATAGGTGTATTCTTTTTCTTAAAGTCTGGTCTTTACTGAATATATTTTTGGCCATAATTGTTTTTTGTGTTGAAGGCCAAGCCTTGTCTGTAACATTTATAAGCATGTTAGCTGGATACAATAATTCCCCTTCTGAAGATCTAGCCCTAACTACAGTTAAGGGAGACTGGGCATAGTTTCCATCTTAAGTGCCTTGAGCTGAGAAGAGTTGATGTAAGGATGACTATAGTCAGAGGCCTTCTCCAGAAAGCTAATCTAAAGGGCCTCTGATCGTCTTATTGTAGTTTAGCAGTTACAAAATCTCTTTACAAGGTCAATTGGTGGATCCTGGTAGATAAAATCTAGCACATTGGTTCCATTTGTATAATTACTTGGAGTTTGGCAGCCACAAGGCAAGAATAAACAGATTTCCTGAGAAATTAGAGCATGTATAATCAAAGCATGAGTGCTAGAACAGCAAAGCAGATTTGGGGAAAGAACCAAGTCTGGAAAATGTTTTTGTAGGACTGGAATAGCAATTGTAACCTACTAGCTCTTAGTCCACTCTGCTGATGGAGTCTGATATTTTGTCATGTCTCTCTAGTTTTAGCTGGTATTAGCTAAGGAATTTAAGGGTTTTTGTTGAGTTTTCATAGATTTTATTGTAATTTATTCTCAATGACCCATAACAGTGGTCAGCTCCTGGAGTAGCTAGAAATTGATGGAAGGCGTTAGTGATTGGAGCTTCTTTTTATATCTAGTTTGTTATTATGACATTGTTTTTTTACATCTTTTGGCTATACTTTTCTACTGAATGTTCAAGACCTAAAGTGAGGCCTGTGGTAATTAAAATTAACCTCTTACTGTCTATTGAAGTCAGCTAAGTCTCCTCAGACATTACTTTAGAACCATGTATAGAGCTTCTTAGCTCTTGTATCAGTGTCAGTCATCAGGATGGGTCATGACCTTGCTTGAGCATGTTTCTTTCTGTGAAAGTTTGGGAGACATTTTCATCTAGTGACCCTCCTTTGACACACTATACACTATTGAGTCCCATCCTATGTGGTCCAACAATCTCCCTAGTCAGGAGACTGGGTGACTCACCAGAGTTGCAGGGTCTTATAGAAGGCCCTCATGTTCTGGGTTGTCATTGACCTTGGAGGGCCAGGGCCAAAATATTGACTGTCATCTTAGCCTGGCTATCTTTTTAGTTCTGGCCTCTAAACTTCTGTTGTTGTATCCCTAGAAGAGAAGATCAGTGACATTAGTACTGTAGTGAAAGCACTGAGATTATAATTTTATCAGAATACAAAAGACTTTGAAATAAACACATAAGCACTGGACAGTTATTCCTTACCACCCATGGTTGTCCCAGTAGTTGAATCCCTGTAGAATGTTAACAGACAACAGTTATATATTTTACAAAGAAAACTTGATATCAAAAGCCACATGTAGTATTTCAGCATGGCAATCAGGATGAGATTACTTTTGTAACAGTTAAATATCTATCTTAGTACAGAAATAATAATACATATACACATGATATAAATTTTTAAAGGGTAATATTTTATTGGTAACCTCAAGTTAATTTGACATGTATCTCTTAATACAAGTGTCTGGAACATGATAAAAAGGTAGATGTTTGAGTCTAAAAGAAAAATTTTATCATCATAAAAAATGTCTTACACCTGTACACCCAAAAGGCATGAATGTATTTATTACACTGTGGAATCAGCAATAATGAATGTCATAGGTATATGAAAACTCTTGACCCTTACTTTAGTTTTGTACCAAGAACATCTTTTAAAGAGGAAAACTTACTGTTTCATTTGTAGGAAACTTAACTTTTTGGTGATATAAACATATCACATTAATATATTTAACAAGTTTTAATGGGGTATGTCTCCCATAAGGCTATGGAAATTATTAGGGTCTCCATAATGAACAGGAACTAGAAAAATCTTTCCAGGCTGTTTCTTCCTCATTCATCAAGGGGAGTCCTGTTCAACAGTTTATCCAAGCCCAAGAGATCTCTGTTTAATAATTTTGACAAATTTTTGGTCACCTATGAGAACCAAATCATAACAATTGACACATCCTTTTTGTATCAATGGAAGATTCTCAAGATATTGTACACAGATAATAATGTACATTTATAAAACAAATTTTAACATCATTTGGATTAACTGGCAGCCTATGTGGAAGCATATCTTTAATTTTAATAACATCTATCTATAAGCCAATTTAAATTATATACAAATGTTTCAAAATCTGAAAATGCAAAAAGAAGAAAAATTTGTTGAGTTCAACTACAACAGCTGTTTACAGATTGTACACACACACACCAATTTGTTTATAAAATCAGAGTGCACTCAGATATATTTGGTCAAATTGAATTATAATATTTCTTATAATTTTTAAGTTTGTAATTATAAATAGATTAGTCAGAATTTTTTGTAGGTAAATTAACAGATCTCTTTTAGTAAGAATTAGAAGGAATAAAAGCCTTCTTTTTATAATTAATATTTTGTTTTTAAATTTTATTTTGTCTTAAGAATATTGGCAACTCGGGCTGGGGATTTAGCTCACCAGCATAAGCGTCTGCCTGACAAGCGTGAGGTTGTGAGTTTGATCCCCTGTATCACAAAACAAGCAAACAAACAAAAAAAGAATATTGGCAACTCTGTGCTTTTCCCCCTCCTCATCTACCCTCCATCTCAGTCACCTTTACATCTTCTTTCACTTACTCAGATCTTTTTCTTTTAGCAGCATTTTGGGATCTCTGTGTAAGACAATATAATTTGTGTTAGTATTACATCTGGACAAACTTTTAGATGATTTTTAATATTTTGTTGTGGCCCTGACCTCCAACTGATCTTGTTGCTTTGGCCTCAGCCAGGACCATGCCCATTCCTTGGCTCCACACCCCCACAGCTCCTCAGCATCTGTTCCAGGCATCCAACTGTAATTTTTATTTATATTCCTAAAAGTCAGTTGAAGTATAATTTCTTCCAATGGAGAATGAGTAATTTGTGGCTGCTCCTGTTGTTAGGACTGCAGACACATTGCCATGTCCACAAAATTCTGTCTGATGCTAGTACTGTCCCCATTTGATGACGTAAAAGCATCAATCATGTGTGTGCCCTGGGATGCCATGTATGCAGCTGGGAAGAGCCCCATTCATGGTACAGCTTGGTTTCTGGGCCATGGAGGTGGGCAGACCCATAGCCACACCCTGCTCTGGTGTAGGACAGAGTCCCTGCCATCCTGTGCTAGGCTATAAAGTGTGCTGCAGCACAGTCAGTTCCCTGTCCTGGCCCAGCTCCAGGATCTGTGGGTTGCAGAGCTTGCTGGGTCCCTGTGCCACTGGCTAGTGCTCACTGATCCAGCTCTCTCCCAAACCCTGGGTTTGTGAGAGGTGATAGGAGGAGCACTACAGAGCAGTTTCTCTCTATTGTTATACTTTTGGCTCCTAGTGGCCCCTTTAAAAATCTGTAGGATCTAGATTGATTTGTGTGGGTTTGTTTTTTCCTGAGCCTTTCAGATCAAGTTTATCCTTCCCCAAACACTTCTGGCAGTGGTGGTGACTGACTCCTTTGTAAAGACTCTGGTGCACGGGGAGTCAGTTCTTCCCACACAGGCTCTGCCTTGGGGTGTGGGGGGGGTGTGAGGTGTGTGGAAGCCTCTGCTGGGAGCATTGCTTTACTCTGTGCCTGGAGGAGCTTTGATTATAAACTTGTAATGGATTTAAGACTGATTGAACTGATTTCCAAGTTGAAAAGATCTCAGAGGAAACTCTGACAGATCTCAGACAGAAACATTTTTCTTCTGTCATGTGCCCATTTAAGATATTCTCCAACTCTCTCCCAATTATCAAGATTTAGGGTGCCTGCCTGAGGAAACCATGGATTATATTTTGGTTTCCTCTTATAGCATTTTTAATAAATTTGTTGTTGACACATGAACTGTTGAGCATTTTAGCAGGACTTTGAGCAATTGTGTATATCTTTGCTCCACAGCTTACACATTTTACCCCATACTCTATTTGTGGGTAAGTGAATACTGGCTACTTGCGGTGGGAGTGCTCATCTATCTTCTTTATAAAAGGCATTTTGCTCCCTCTTTTCTCCAAGCAACCCAAAGTCATACTTTCTGTGAAGTCCTTCTCTGTCTTGCACATTTTTCTCTCTGAGTGGATCTTACCCATCCAGGCTTTGAAAGTCCCAGTTCTGGATTCAGGTCCTTGTTCAGGCATCAGTTATCAGAGATTTGGCCTGAGCCCCCAACCTCGTAAAACAAGTTATGGCAAAGGATTAACTAAAAGAGACAAGTAACATGATTTGAGGAAATCTAGGAAGGTCATAACTCTCTGGGATCTAGGACAAAGTTTTCCCTAGATCACCTCTATTTATTGGCTCCTTCACAATTCACGGGAGTGCAGGAAGTGGAGGGCACATCTGAGACAAATGTCCATGAAAATGAACAGGGCCTTGAGAAGTTAGAACAAAGACAGTAAATCTTGCTAACTAAAAGAACCACTTGATCTCTAATACTGGCAGTTTATTGCTCTGGAATAAGGAGTGAGAGCCCGTATAAGTGGCTGCTTTAGTGGTGGTGTTATCTTGTCTTCAGAGCACTCTGGTCAGCAACTTATTCCTTACACAACCTAGTCCCCAACAGGAAGGGGAGAACAGAGAAGAAAAAAGTAATTTCTAGACTTTTAAAGATTATTACAAATTAAATTCCATGAAAAATCATCTTTTAGATAGAGATTATTTTTAGCAAGGGTATTAGAAAATGCTACTGGTATCAGCATGTGTCGAAGGGCAGAGGGAGCAGTTGCTCTAAGGCAGGTCTATCTGAAGGCCTCAGATGAGTCCACAAGAAGCTCTAATTCTGAGTTGAATCTTCCAAGTTGTTCCAAGTTGAGGTGAAGGCTGCCCCTCAAAGCACACTGCCCTGACATGAGGCCATTCTTGTTAATCCCATGATCTTCCAAAGAGAATTAAGAGCTGAGGGCTGCCTACTATTGGCACTTTTATCAGCTACAGGAAGCCCTCCATCCTTGTCTTTTTTCTTTTTTCTTTTCTCTTTTCTGTCCTAGCCTGCCCTGCCCTGCCCTGCCCCACCCGGCCCTGCCCCGCCCCGCCTCACCCCACCCCGGCTTCCTTTTCTTTTGTGGTAGTGGGAATTAAATTCAGAGACTACACACTGAGCCACACTCCATGCCCTTTAATTTTTTTTTTTTGTTTTGTTTTGTTTTTTTGAGAGAGGATCTTACTTTAATTGTTCAGGCTGGGCTGGAACTTGTAGTCCTCCTGCTTCAGCCTCCCAGTGCTGGAATCAGATGCATCTGCAATCATGCATAGCAGTTTCAAGAATTTCTAAAATGATTTGTGACATCACATCATAGGATCAACTCAGAGATATATCAATGAGCTATTGTTTTGAGCCAGAAAGCCTTGACAATGATACATAAAGACTGACTTTTGTCACATAATGAGAAGTTTAGAGATCTTAGCATTTGTCTCTTTTATTCTTAGTTTTTCCCCATTCCCTAAAGGTATCTTCTAGATCTCTGGCCAGCAGAAGTGGGCTGGGTTGTGTGATGAGTATGGGAGGCTGAGAATATGAGTCTGTTGATAACAGAGTTTTAAGGAAAGTAGTTAGAAAGGTAAGAGTTAAAGAATTTCAACATCAGCAACTGGAGACAGTAAATTTTTTAATAAGTCATGCCCTTATATGCCTCTGGGCATATAAGGCCATTGGCCATTCTTGTACTGGGCAGCAAACAGCTACCAGAAACAAACAAACAAACAAACAAACAAAAAAACAAACTCAAGGAAAACAGACTTCGCAGTCATGCCAGGCAGAAGCTTTACTTTTTTTTTTTTTTTTTTTGGTACTGGGGATTGAACTCACAACCTTGCACTTGCCACACAGGCGCTTATGCCACTGAGCTAAATCCCTAGTGCTAGAAGCTTTACCTTTGATCTTAGTGAAATTTCTACAAAATTTACTGAAAATTTTTTATTTTTAAAAATTTTTAAAAGTTTTTACTTAAAGAGAGGGGAAAATAAAGCAAAACAGAAAAAAAGGGTAGAAACAATACAGAATTTTTTAAAAAAATGAACAGTAAGAAATCACTAGTTGATGCATTACATATTGTCTTCCTGGATGTAGTTGTTCAAGTTACAAAATCAAAGCATACAAAGTGGACATTCAAACAGTGAGGCTGCAAACAGCTTGGTTCTCTGATCCAACAAAAACTTAGCAGCAACATAATTATCAATCCTGCACTCTTAAATATACATGCAGTTATATCTTTAGAGCATTTGCTTTTCCTCCTTTTGCTTTTTAAGTCCATTATCTGTTTAGTTATATCATGTTTCAGGTTGCTCAGTACCTTGCTGATCTGTTTTGTTGTTATTTACTTTTTAAAATTTTTCATTTCTTATTATTTTTATTTTATTTTGAAGGTAATAAAATACAGCAGAACAAGACAGGACATAGCCGACTGAGGCAGTGCAGTGAAACTGGCACAGAACCTCACAGCAGGCCACCGGGACAACAGCAATAGGCACAATAGTACATCTGGTTTTCTTCACAATAGTTGTTCCTTCAATCAGGCAGAGCAATATCGAAGGAAATACCGAAATTACAAGAACAGAATATTGAATAGAGCAATACCATTGATGAAAGCAGAGCAAATCAGAGATAAAAATATTTGCCCTCAAAGAGATGGTAGAAGAAAATCACCCTTATTTGCTATATCACATATAGTCAAACTCACAAGACATGCTCAGATCTCCGGTTCTCACTTGCTAGCAGGGCGGGGGGCATGGATATTTGATTCTTAGCCCGCTCATTGGTAGGCTCACAGCCGCCCACCAGAGGGGTGAACTGGTTGCCCGTTTTCCCAGCGCCCCAAGGTCCAACATGGCAGATCTCAGGAAACGCTGATATGGTTCTTGCCCTGGGATGGCTGTGGCTTGTCAGGCCACAGCCACTTACCAGAGCAGCATGCCTACTAAAAAATTTAACAGCTGTCTATTTTAACCTTCTGTTTTAGTTACTTTTCTCTCATTGCTGAGGTAACATGCCTGACACTCAAAGTTAAAGGGGGAAAGGCATATTAGCTCACAGTTTGTAGAGGTTTCAATTCATAGTCAGCTGGCTTTAAGGCAGGGTGGCATGGCAGACAGGCATTGCAGAGGACAAACAGTCCATGGTGAGCAAAATGTAGCAAAGTAAGCAAGAGTCGACCACTGTTTTTTTCTATCTGTTATATATCTTATCCACACTTCTTAGGACAGGTAGAACTCACATCCTTAATCCCAGTGCCCTTGATACTAGCACAATACCATGAATTGATCCCAGAATCACACATTCTAGATCCAGCTACCTCTGAAAAAGCCCCACTAATGTCTGCATGAGGCTTTTGGGGGACATCTAGACACAAGCCATAACATCCTCTGAAATCTAATAGCATAGAAAAAGTTATAAGAACAGTCTTCTGCTGGCCAGAAAATATATTCTCATGACTACAAAAGCTGACTTTTCATGCCCACCTCTTAGGCTCTTTGAGATCACCATAGTAATCACATCTTTCTCCTTGAACCACTAGTGATAGGATGGGCTTTTCTGCTGGTTCTGCCACTGTCTGGATCATCATAGCAATGTGCTATGAGGCAGCAAGAAGTACCATTTTAAATGCTTAGTTTGCTGATCCACACCACGTGGTTTCAAATCCCATCTCTATGTGATCTTGAGCAGCATTACTTGAATCAGTAGCTCACAAATAGGGCCAGTTAAGAAACATTTGCTGGCTGGGGATTTAGCTCATTGGCATAAGCACCTTCCTGGCAAACACGAGGTCATGAGTTCTGTCCTCGGTAACAAAACAAAACAAAACAAAAAAATTTGCCATTTGCCAACATCTGGATATGTCATTTTCACAACTAGGGTGGGGCCTCTACTTGATAGAGGCTGGTAAACATAGGTTTCACAGACAGACCACAAAGAATTACCTGGCCCAAAATGTTAACAATGTTGAGGTTGAGAAGTCCCATTTCTTCATCCAGAATTGGGGTTTGTAATAGTGACTATTTAATCATTTTCATGATGGGTACATGAAGTAATCCATTTGAAATAATTAGCATAATGCCTGGTACATACTTTATTAGTATGACATATGATTGAAAAATATGGTAATTAAAAATTCTTAACAGTAAAATACACATTGCCATTAATCCCTCTCAAAATAATCCTTCTCACTTCCTAAACACACTTATCCCATCATTCTTGCCACTTATTGAAGTAGTTCTGAAAGTTCTGTTTTTGAGTATCTTCAGCTGTACTCTGATGTCTGCTTAAATTTCCTTAATCACTTCAAAATGTTTGTTTTCATGGACATTTTGACTTTAGGGAAGAGGAAGAATTCTCACAGATCCAGATCTAATGAAGAGGGTGAGAAAATAAAGAATTTTAAGACTTTTTTCCCCCAAATCCTTTTTATTCATAGATAAAAAGAAAGAAAGAAGAAAAAAAAACAACAAAATTTTAAAGCACGTCAATCAGGGGCTAACAATGGTACATACATTGTTCAGTCATTCCCAAATCATTCACTCAGAGCACAAGACATCTGCTTTCAGTTGTCTGAACAACACCAGTACAAATCTTTCTGTTCAGCGAACTCAGAGGAATCAATAGAATAACTATCTTAACTATTTTTATATACATATATATACACATATACATGTTTTTTATTTCAGTTTATCACACTAATGAAACAATATGATGTTTACACATGTATGTCTTATTTATTTCACTGATGAGTATGTTCTCTAGGTGCATCCATTTACCTATAAGTGTCCATTTTATCATTCTTTATGGCTTTATACTCCATTGTATAAAAATACCACATCTTTTTTGTCCATCCTTCAGTCAGTGGGCTTTAGATTGTTTCCGAGATCTGGCTATTATAAACTGTGCTGCTATAAACATGGGTGCACATATATCACTGTGGTATGATGTTTTTAATTTTGCAGGGCAGATACCCAGAAGGGGAAAAGCTGGGTAGAATAAGATCTTCAATTCTAGTTTGAGGAAATTTCACACTGATTTCCACAGTTGTTGCACTAGTGCATTCCCACCAACAATGGAGAAGGGCTCCTTTTTCCCCACAGCCCCTCCAGCATTTATTATTGCTTGATTTTTCTTTTTTTTTTTTGTGCCAGGGATCAAAGTCGTGACCTTGTACTTGCCAGGCAAGTGCTTATGCCGCTGAGCTAAACCCCAGGCCCCTATTGATTTCTTGATACTAGCCATTCTTTCTGGGATGAAGTGGAATCTCAGTGTTGTTTTAATTTGCATCTCTCAAATGACCAGTGATGCTGAACAATTTTTCATGTATTTATTTGCTGTTTGTACTTCTTCATTTGAAAAGCATGTATTCATGTAAGATGCCCATTTTTGGATTGGGTCTTTAAATCTGGGAGGATTGATTTTTTTGAGTTCTTTATATGTTCTTGATAATAGTCCTTTGAGGAACAGCTGGAAACATTGTCTCCCATGTTGTGAATTGTCTCTTCATTCTTTTGGCGGTTTCTCTTGCTGTGCAGAAGCCTTTCAGTAGGGTGAGATCCAAGTTGTTGATTCTTTGTAATAGTTCCTGTGCAACTTGGGTTTTATTCATAAAGTCTGCCTACACCAATGTCTTAAAGTTTTATCTATTCTATCTTCCATCACATTTAATGTTCCTGTTTTGATATTAAGATTTTTGACCCATTCTGGTTTTAGCTGAGTACATGGTGAAAGATATGGGTCCAGTTTTAACCTTCAGCATGTGTAGAACTGGTTTCCCAGGACAATTAACTAAAGAGGCTGTCTTTCTTTCAGTGAATGTGTTTGGCACTTTTGTCAAAGATAAGGTGGCTTGGTGTGCCTGCAGTTGTTTCTGCATTTTCTAATCTGTTCCAATGATCTTTGGGTCTGGTTTTTTTTTTTGCCAATACCACACTGTTTTTTATCACAGTAATTTTATAGTATAATTTCAAGTCAGGGATTGTGATGTCACCTGTCTTGTCTTTGTTGCCCTGTATTGCCTTTTCTATTTTAGGTCTCTTCTGGCTCAGATGAACTTTAGGATTGTTTTCTCAAATTCTGTGAGATATGCTATTAGAATTTTTATTGGGATTGCATTAAATCTGTGTAACAGTTTTGGAAGTATGGCCGTTTTCACTATATTGGTTCTTCCTATGCAAGAGCATGGGATGTCTCTCCATTTTCTAATATCCTCTTTAATATGCTTTTTTAGAGTACTATAGTTTTCAATGTAGAGGTCTCTTACATCCTTTGTTAGATTGATTCCTAGATATTGATTCCTAGGATGCTATTGTAAAAGGTTTCCCTGATTTCTCTCTCAGTGAGATTGTCATTCGTATACAAGAAGGCTATTGATTTTTTGAGTGTTGACTTAGTAACCAGCTCCGTTACTGAATTTGCTTATTAAATCTAGAAGTCTTTTGGTGGAGTTTCTGTGGACAAATAGAGTACTATATTACCTGCAAATAATGATAGTTTAACTTTTTCCTTTCCTATCCTTATTCCTTTTCTTTCTTTCTCTTGTCTAATTGCTCCAGCTAAAGTTTCCAGGACTATGATGAATAAGAATGGAGACAGTGGACATCTTTGTCTTGTTCCTGATTTTAGAGTAAAAACTTTCAGGTTTTGTTCATTTAGTATAATGTTGGCTTCTCATAGATGGCTTTTATCAGATAAAGACCATCTATTCCAATTTTCTGTAGGGTTTTTACCATGAATGGGTGCTGGACTTTGTCTAAAATTTTTTCTGCATCTATTGAGATGATCATATGATTTTTGTTCTTGGCTCTGTTAATGTGGTATATTACATTTATGGATTTACATAGGTTGAACCATCTCTGCATCCTTGGGATGAATCCCACTTGATCATGGTGTACAATGCTTTTGGTGATTTGCTGCATTATGTTTGCCAGTATCTTTCTGAGGATTTTTACATCAATGTTCATTAGGGAAATTGGCCCATAATTCTCTTTCTTAGTTGCATCTTTCTCTGTTTTGGAATAAGAGTAATGATTGCTTCCATGAGTGAATTTTGGAGTATTGCTTCCCTTTCAATTTCATTAAAGAGTTTGAGAGGTAGTGGTGTTAGGTCATCACTAAACTTCTTGTAGAATTTAGCGGTGGATCCATTAGGGCCTGGGCTTTTATTTGTTGATAGGCTTCTAATTGCATCTTTGATTTCATTTGTTGATATTGGGTTACTTAAGATTTTCATATCTTCTTAATTCAGCTTTGGTAATTCATACGTATTTAGGAGCCTGTCCATTTCTTCTGTATTTTCTATCTTATTAGAATAAAAGTTTTCAAAGTGGATATACATGATTTTCTGCAGGGTCCATTGTAATTTTACCCTTTTCATTCATAATTGTGTGGATTTGAGTCTTTTCTTTCCTTTTTTGATAAGGTTGTCTAAGGGTTTGCAATTTTATTTAATCTTTCAAAGAACCAACTCTTCAATTCATTGATTGTTTGTAGTGTTTTTTTAGTTTCCAGTGTGTTAATTTCTGCTCTGATCTTTGTAATTTCCTCTGTCGTATGAGCTTTTGGTTTAGCCTGCTCTTCTTTTTCTAGAATTTTGAGGTTCAACATTAAGTTGTTTATATGTGCTTGCTCTATTTTCCTGATATGGGCATTTACTACTATAAAATTCCCTTTTAAGACTGCTTCCATTATGTCCCCACAAGTTCTGGTATGTTGTATTGTTGTTGTTTTTCAACTGTAAAAACTATCCAGTTTCTTCTTTAATTTCATCTGTGACTCATTGGCTGTTCAGTAGAGTGCTCTTTAATTTACATGTGTTTATGAAGTTCTTGTGGTTTCCTTGGGCATGAATTTCCAATTTCATTGCACTGTGGTCTGATAGTATGCATGGGACAATTTCAATGCCTTACATTTACTTAAGCATGTTTTTTTTGTTTTGTTTTGTCTTTTTGAAACAGGGTCTCTATGCAGTTCAGGCTGGCCTTGAGCTCACTTTGTAGCCCAGGCTGGCCTCAAACTCACAACAATCCTCTTGCCTCAGCCTCCTGAGTGCTGGGATTACAGGCATGAGCCACCACACCTGGCATGTTTCATGAGCCAGTATATGGTCTATTTTGGAGAATGTTACATGTGCATCTGAGAAGAATGTGTATCTGATGTTGTGGGGTGGAACACTCCATAGACATCCACTAAGTCCATTTGCTTACAAGTTTGATTTAGTTCTAACATTTCATTTTTGATTTTTTGTGACAGTGGGGTATTTAAGTCTCCCAATACAATTGTATTAGGGCTTATTTAATTTTTCATGTCTGTTAGTAATTGTTTCATATAGTTGGGTGAACTGGTATTTGTTGCATATATATTTATGATTGTTATCTCTTCCCCTTGGATTGTTCCCTTTATGAGGATGTAGTGACCTTCTTTATCTCCCTTAATCAGTCTTGGCTTGAAATTCACTTTGTCTGCAAATAGAATAGCTACTTCTGCTTTTTTTCTGGATTCCTATTGCATGGGGTATTGTTTTCCATCCTTTGACTTTCAGTCTATGAATTTATTTTTTAATTAAATGTGTTTCTTGTATGCCCCATATTGTTAGATCTTCCTTTTTGATCCATTCTGCCAGTCTGTGTCTTTTGATTGGTGAATTGAGACCATTAACATGGATGGTTAAAACTGATTTTATATATATATATATATGTATATGTATATATATATATATATATATATATATATATATATATACTTATCATTGACATGTTATTTTCTTGTTGGCTTGCCCTACTTTTTTTCCTTCCTTATTGTTTGCCTTTCCTGGTGAATTCCTTTGGTTGAGGTTTGTGGAGCTATAGTTCTTATTTATCTCTTTCTAGACTGTCCTTTAGAGCATTTTAGAGTGCTTTTTTGGTCATAAATTTCCTCAGATGTTCTTTGTCATGGAAATATCTTATTTCTCCATCAATTTTGAAAGATAGTTTTGCAGGATACATAAATCTGGGTTGCAAGTTGTTTTCCTTTAGAACTTGTAGTACTTCACTCTAAGCTCTCCTTGACTTGAGAGTTTGTGCTGAGAAGTCAGCTGTGATTCTGATGGGTTTTCCTTTATAGGTGATTTGTTTCTTTTCTCTAACAGGTTAAATATTCTAGTTTTGTGTTGAGTTTCTGAAATCTTGACTATGATATGCCTCGATGTAGACTATTTTTTGATCATTGCTAATTGGAGTTCTATATACCTCACTTATTTGTATGTCAAATTCTTTTTCTCTACCAGGAAATTTTTCTGTCATGATGTCTGTGAACATGTTTTTAATGTCATTTGTGGTATCTCCTGCTTGTTAAATTGACTCCAATCAATCTTAAGTTTTTCTTCTTAGTCTCATCTAGCAGTTGCTGGATTGATTTCTCATGGTCCCTTGCTAATTTTGAGAAATCTTTCTTTTTGTGGTCACTAACTACAATCCTGCCTTCAGTATCTGAGATCTTGTCCTCACATTGGCCTAATCTATTTCAAATACTTTCAATGGAGTTTTTATTCTCCTGGATATTTGCTTGAATCTGCTTTATGGATTCCATTTCTTTCCTATGTTGTGCTTTCATAATTCACTTAAGCTAACCTAATTTTGTGTTTGTGTCTGCTCTAACATCACTAAGCACAGTGTGCATTTTGGTAATCTCTATAGTTATTTGAGAGATTATTTCTGATTTCATTTTTTCCAGAGCCTCATTCAATTGCTTTGTTGTTAACACTTTAGAAAGACCTGGTAGGGGGCTTTCAGACTGTTCTACCTCATTGCTCCCTGGATTTGCCTTTGGTGAATGAGGGTTGCATCTTGTTTAAATGTCTTCTCATTTCTTTCTTTTTAAATTTAATTCCTGGGGTGATGCTTATAAGTTGCCTGTGGTATGTTGCTTTATTGGTTTTATTTAGGACAGTTAGGTGATGATTACTTCTCTGAGGTGTCTTCCAGGTGTAGCTGTATTTTTGGGTTTTGAGGCTGTTGGAAGATCTTACCTCTTCAGTTTGTTGGAGATGAAAAGTTGTTGCTCATTTGGCCTAGTCCCTTGTTCTGTGGCACTGTGCCACAGTATTTTCTGTGACACTTATTTAATCTCAGTCATTGATTATGAGGGCCAACAGCTATTTAGAACAATTATGTCAATTTTGACAATAGCATCAAACACAGCCTATAAAACAGCAAATTGAGCTAACCCTTAATTTGCAACTTTTAACCATATGAACTAGATTTGTGATTATATAACAAAATGTAAAACAAACCAGATATTTATATGCAATATGTAAATCCATAATATGTCAATTTTGCCTTCAAGGTTAAAATTTAAAAGGGATTAATGAGAAAATAGAGAAGTGGAGAGAGGGAAAGAGATTACAAGTAAGGTTGGAGGACAAAGATGGGTCCCACCAACTTGGGGAAACTGGTACAGAAGATTGACGGAAAAGAGAGGTGGAAGAGAAAAAAGGTAGAACAAACCAGAACCACACCCACAAAGAGGTTGGGAACCATTCTCACGCTCATAAAAAAAAAAAAAAAACACAGTGAGAGAAAGAAAAAGAAAAAAACAAACAATAAAACAAAACAAACAAGAAAAGAAAAAAATTTTTAAAAAGAGTCCACTTCCAGGATTCTCTTTGGGTCCCCTAGTAGACAGCCTGTGGAGACCGTCCTGAATCATGCCACTGTATTCCAGCAAGCCAGCCATTGCTTTAAGGCAGAGTAGTAGATAACCTCATTGGGTTGCCACAGTCCAAGCAATTTCCATGGGTCTGTACCCAGCTTGGAGCTTCTGGAGGAAGCCAGCAGCAGTTCTGGTTCTGGGCTTATCTGGCCTGGCTCCAAAATGACTCCCAGCCAATTGCTCTCTCCCACAGGAGGCCTAAGTCCTCTGCACTCACTGCCAGCCAGTACAGTCCTCCACATGCGCTGCTCCCATCCACTGCCAAGTCTATCAGCTGAGCCCTCTGGGGTTGCCAGCCACCACTGTCACCATGACCCCATGTTCCCAGGTTCCAACAGCTCCCTTCACACAGTGAGTCTAGCTCCAGGTGAAGGCACCACCAGCTACGGCCTTCTTCTTCATTGAAGTTTTTCTTTCTACGCTCTCTGTGAGCTTCAATTCACACTTCAGGTTCTTTCTGGGTCCAGGGGACCCACTTGCTTCCTTCCTTGTCTTTCTCACAATGCTATATTACAACGTCTGGATAGTGACTTTCAGAGAGGATGTATTCTCTGCTGTTTACTGCTCTGCCATCTCCCTGGAAGTCATGTAAAGCATTTTGAACATAACTGTCTGGTAAATGGCACTTAACAGCAGTATTCACCATATTTTTTTTATCACACATCATAAAAAGAAACAAAAGAGGTGTTTTAAAACTGTTTCAGAAAGTAGCATAAATGATGGGGTGTGTTCAAAGTAACGGGGGTTATTTTGTAGAGGATTAATGCAATGTGCTCTGCTGTGTGTTTTTTAATTTAAGCATTCACTGTATGTTTTGACCAACCCTTGTATAAATCATCCTCCTCACATCAGCCATACTTCTTGGGATATTTAGTCTGAATGAAAAGAACATGCTCTGCTAACTATGCCATGGAAATCCATTTGTCTCTTTTTTTATTGGGTGAAAATTTCTAAAGAATAAAGAAAACAGGGAAAGGATAGAAATCTTTCTTGTTTACAGAGTAAAAGATAATGAATCAATATTTAGGTGAGAAGGAGAGAATCCAAGATGGCCGACTGAGTGGTAGCACAATAAGAGTGCCTCTCTGAAAAGAAAACAACTCAGATGCTATAATCTAACCACATGGAGAAAGCCAGGCAAAAGGAGAGGAATTCTCACAACCCAGGAAGAAACTGAGGAAAAAGAAAAAGAAAAAAAAAGAAGGAGAAGTGTGGACAGAGGGCTGGAGCTGGGCAAGCTCCGGTCGCAGTACTGGATGCATCTTAGAGTCAGGCTGAGTGGGAGTTGGTGAGCTTAAGACCCTCCGCTGGAGGAGGCGCTGCAGCAGGGAGTGGAAACAGTGAACTTTGGTGAGTGACGGGAATTGGATTCCCCAGAGTGGGATGACTGTCTAGATGACATTTTGGAGTTGGGCAGGGCCAGCTTGAATCAAAACCTGAGATGGTGTCAGTCAACAGCTCCTGGTCCAAAGCAGATTGGTGGGATCTGCTTGGGCTGGGCCAGGCCCCTGGTTGTAACCCAATAGTCAGGGATGAGGCAGTCCTGAGCCAGTGGCATCCCCAGGGAACACACAAATGTGCTGAAGCATCCCCTGGGTGACTGATGTAGGGGGAGGGGCTGGCTCACAGCGTGCACCTTGCGGATTGGCAGCAGACGGGGTGGGGGTGGCACTTCCCTAGCCAGTGTGCTGCAGAATAATAGGGTACAGTGCGAGGGGCCCAGAGACCTCCACCACCCACCTGTCTGAAGGGAGCCCAAAACATGACAAGACAGAGAAGCAGCAAAAGGCCTCCAACCACCAAACCAGAGAAAGTGAGTCCAGTAGAGATAAATGCAGAGGAGGTTGAGGGCAGCAAACATGTAATATCAGACATGGCCTCATCAGAAATAAAGAAATACTTCTGTGACCTCATTGACTAATTTAAATCTGAAATTCTAATTCAGGTGAAGCAAGATATAAGAAGATTAATAAAAGAAATCCTGGGTAATCCTCAAGTAGACAGAAATGAAAGAATGGAGGAACCCAGAGAAAGGAGAGAAGCCTTTGATGAAGAATATATACAAAATCTAGAATACATGAAACAGATCCAAAGAGAATATTAGGAAATTAAAAACTCCATTGAAAGCTAGCAAAACTTTTTAACAGAAACTAAGGACCAACTTTCAAAACTTGAAGACAGATTTGCAATGTATGATAGCAAAAGGAAGGATCTCTTAAAAATAACAAGGAACCAGGAACAATGCAAAGGCTAGAAGATGACAAGAGGATTTATAACCTAAGAATAAAGAATGTGAATGAGGATGCAGCAACAAATACAAATGAAATAAAAAGTCTATTT
Source organism: Hydrochoerus hydrochaeris (assembly GCA_004027455.1). NCBI lineage: Eukaryota > Metazoa > Chordata > Mammalia > Rodentia > Hydrochaeridae > Hydrochoerus > Hydrochoerus hydrochaeris. Next base: position 145,803 of record PVLA01001902.1, read on the forward strand.
ACAAAAATAATTAAGGAAAACTTCCCAAACATAGGTAACCGAAGTGAAGTTCAGATAAATGAAGCATACAGAATCCAGCCAGCTACAACCAACACAGATCTACACCCAGATGTATAACAATCAGGATCCCAGAAATCCATCACAAGAACAGAATATTAAAAGCAGTCAGAGAAAAGAAACAGATTACCTATAAAGGAAAACTCATCAAAATCACAACAGACTTCTCAGTGCAAACCATCAAATCAAGAAGAGCTTGGAGCAAAATATTCCAAGCCCTGAAAGAAAATAACCTCCAACCCAGAATGATGTACCCTGCAAAACTGTCTCTCAAAATTAATGGAGAGACAAGATATTTCCACGACAAAGAGGAACTGGGGGAGTTTGTGACTGCCAATCCAACCCTGCAAAGAATATTTAAGGGCATTCTAGAGAGAGAGAAGAAAATCACCAGGATTTCAGGAACAATGGCAGAAAGGCCTCAAAGAAAGGGACAGACAGTGGAATGAAGGAGAAAAGTAAACAAACAACGATAGAAAAATAGCATAGCAGAGATTAGACAGAGAAGATTGGTTATACCGCTGTTTTATCTTGACTGATTTTATTTGAATCTGGTATGCTTGAGAGTATCAAATCTGAAAGTAGAGGCAACTACTCTGAAGATGACAAGATTCAATAGGATACCCATTCTGGTTTGATTATTAACTGCCTTTGAAGTCCTATAATGTCTCCAATGTTTAGTTTTTATTAATAGTGTAATGCAATACTAAGTTTAGTTATACTATGTTTGGTGATATAGACAATTTTATTGAAAATAACAAGAGACATCATAGTAACTACCATAGATCAGCTAGTATTGTGGTTTTATATGTCCTTTTCATTTTGTGTCTCTCTAGGAATTTGTACTGTTGACTTGTTTTGATTTGTTTCTCCCTCTAATACAGAAAGGCTAGGTATACATGTAGAGACTTATAAATGTGTAGATCTTCTAAGTAGTTTATGAGAATGGATTATAGTTATTGTAGAGAAAAAAAAGAGGAAAAGAAAGTATTCTAAAGGATATAACTGCATGTATGTTTGAGTGTGTAGGACTGATGACAATATTACTAAGTTTTTGTTGGATAGATGAACAGAACTGCTTGCAGTCTCACTGTTTAAATGTCCACTTTGTAGGCTTTACTTTTGTAACTTGAACAACTACTTCTAAGAGGAAAATATGTAATTATCAACTAGTGATTTCTTACTGGTTACTATTTTTGTTTGGTTTTGTTTTTGAAATTTTGTATTATTTCTACCCTCTTTCTGTTTCAATTTTTTTCTTTAAAATAAAAAAAAATTAGGTGATCACCTACTTTACTTATCCTAAGTAAATAAAGCTCAGTTCTATTTATCTAAGTATATTTTTTACATTGACATTGATCCTACTCTCCTCTCCTCCCCCTTCTCTCTTCTCCCTTTTGTTCCCCTCCCCTTTCCCTTCCCCTCCCCTCTCCCTTCCCCTCTTCTCTCTTTTCTCCTCTCCTCTTTTTTCTCTCTACATTTTTACCTTCTTGCAAAATTATGCCTCCTCTGCTTTTCATATCTTTTGGACTTTCACATTTTTCACTCTTTTCTGGTTATCAGGATTTTGGAACCTTTAAACTGATTGAAATCATTAACCAGAACAAAGCATTGGTATATTTGCAAGTAAAAATTGGGTTGCCATTGCAGATTATTCATGTAATAATCAAATAAGTTCCTGAAATGGTTGTTAAGTGTTCAACTCAACAATTTTCACTTTGTAATTCTATTAGGAAATACTGTAAGTCCAAAATTTTACTTAGTAACCATACAGTATTTCATGTTACAGTGATATTTATAGTTATTTCTTATTTTTCAAGGCAAATGCAATAGGCCGAAGTGCTAAAACTGTTCAAGAATTTCTAGAAAAGAATTACACAGAAGATGCTATATCAAATGACAATGATGCTATCAAATTAGCAATAAGAGCCTTACTAGAAGTAAGTGATAGACACATTCATAAAAGCATGGATTATTTTCCTTATTCATCTTAATTTATTAAACACAAATGTTGTTGAAGAAGTAGTCTTCTCTGTGTGGTTAGGCACACGCTGTATCACTGAGCTACACCTCAAGCCAGCTTAAGCAGTTCTGATGTGTACTTGTTCTACGTTAGGTTGTCCAGTCTGGTGGAAAGAACATTGAACTGGCTATAATAAGGAGAAATCAACCTTTGAAGGTAAGTCATTAATTAGAGAGGAAAAAATATAGTGTATTTTAATAAAAATTTAAATAATACTGATACCTATAAATCTTCATTATAAGGATTAGATATCCCCTCATACTGATTGATACCATGATGACTTTTGCTTCTGTAGGCTAGTAAACATCAATTTTTATGTGCTTATTTCAGGCAGTTATCAATCCCTGTCTCTTTATGGATGCTTGCAAATGCTGCAATCTCTGAAGAGAGCCTACCCCTTTAGTGTATTTTGCTGTGAGGAGGAACACCTAATTAGTCAGTCTTCTGCGGGGTCAGTGTAGTATGTCCCCCATGGAAATTCACTGCCAGCAACACAGAGAGAGCAGTTATTCTTCCTGTCCTTTAGATCTTCTAAAATCCAGATGTGCTTCTAGGCAGAATGATTCAGCTGGCATTTTTATATAATTGTTTGTCCTCCAGTTGTGTCCTTCATTATATCCAAGCCCTGCACTCCTTCCTGGTTGATGTCAGGGTTTTATGTTTGTTTTTGGTGGTCGTAGGGATCAGACAGAAGGCCTTGTGCATGGTGAGTACACTTTACCACCGAACTGCAACCCTAGTCCCTGTCTGCCGATTTTGATTGTTTTCTTTACTTTTCATTTGAAAGTGCCTTGAGCATCTGTCAGGCTTACATTTTAATCCCCAGCATGATGACTTATTTGTGGTAAGTCTAACATTATTTGGTTGCTTTTTCAGTTATTAGGATTAAAATTTCTAGATCACAAAACTAACTACTTGTAATATTGTAATAGAGGATAGCTAAAGACCATTTAAAATAGTTCATTGTTGTTTTAGGTAGAATTCTGTACAATCTGGTTGCTAATTAGTTCTCTGTAGTTAAGAATGTACTAAAGCACTCAAATCATGAGAAACTGTATTACAAATACTTGCAGGGCTGTTGTATGTATTGTAATATAGTTTCTATTGGTTTTAATGAAAATCAGTCTATCTCTTTCTCTTTCTCTCCTCTCTCTTTCTTTCTGTGGCATAGGGAGTGAATCCAGGAACTCTGTACCAACTACATCCCCAGCTGTTTTTATTTACTTATTTTTATTTTGAGATAGGATCTCATTAAGTGACTAAGTTGTGCATGCCAGCATTGAGTTTGTTATCCTCCTTACCTCCTGTACCAGAGACCAGAGATGACTAAACAGATCTCTCAGCCTGGTTCATGCTGTTTCTGGAACATATTATTTTCTTCTCTGATTTATTACCTGTCTGGTTGCTTTCCTAAACTGTAGATTCCTTATTAGAAGGCAAGAACTGTACTGTCCCACTTTATTTTCAGAGCCCATGAAACAGTGAATGCTTGATGGGTAAATTTATGTCATAATATCAGATAATATACATATATTGTTTCCAAATACATATTTTTTGGCATACATATTTTCTTATTTTCAAAACAAAGTTTCTGGAGTTAAATCAGGAGTCAGGGTCTTAATTTTTAAACCCTCTTCAATTTTGGGTTGATTAAATTAACTTAATGACTCTCAACTTCCTTATATGTAAAACTGGTAGTAGGTAGACTAATTGCTAGAATCTCTTCCTTCCCTATCATCTTTAAAAATTTGACATCATAAAGTTTATTACTTTATCAGTTTCCTTGATAGCTCTTTCATTATTGAGATAATTAAATTTAGATCTCTCAGATTTATATCTGAGATATAAATCTAATATAATCTTTATATCTGAGATATAAACCTAATTAAATTTAGATCTCTCTCTCTCTCTCAGATTTATATCTGAAGATATAAATATCTTCAGTTAAATGTTTTTTAGCATCAGTTATATAATCTTGGATCTGGTCATGAAAAGTAAAATTGCAAATAAAATTATGTTGCAAATTCTTAGAAGAAAAAAAATCTCTCTTTACTTTCTGCTAGTGAAGGAAACAAAAAAAGCAGTGTAAATCATTTTTTCCCATCTGTGTTGCCTATTCTGTGAGCTACTGTAAAATAGTTAAACTCTATCAAAGAAGCACTCAATAGGGTGAGGGGTGTGTGTGTGTGTCTGTGTGGTTCAATAATGTATTTTTTGCTCATGCATAGCAATAAGCCTTGCACTAAAATATTTACAGAGTTACATGCATACATGGGATGCATAATTTAGTATCACATTTTACCCCGCTTTCTTTTATAGTACAGTGATAATGGAAATGTTAGAGAGCTGATTTTGTCCATAATTACAAGTGTGCTGCTTTTGAAATGTTTTGCTGTATATTTGAAGTTATAAAACAAAGTCACAAATAGAAAATATAAATTTGTAAAAGGTGGAATTTCTTCATATTGTCATTATTTAAATATTACTGTAATTAAAATTTGCATTTAAACATTTTTCCTTTTTTTTTTAGATGTTTAGTGCCAAAGAAATTGAATTACAAGTAACTGAAATAGAAAAGGAAAAGGAAGAAGCAGAGAAGAAAAAATCAAAGAAAACTGTTTAATTCTAAGGATGAACATTTGAAACAGTTTTGTTACACTGCTTGGAATTACTTACTTCAGTTTTAGAGGAAATAAATTTTCAGTGTTATTTTTAGCACTTCTATGTGCTGCTTTGAAAATGCCAGATATGTTGCCATCTTTAATCTATTATACAGTCAAACATAGGTTAATGTGAAGATTTTCTTGAAAAGGAGATTCTAGTAGCTGTCGACAGCAGTTCTCATTCTACATATGCCTGAAACTATATAGCTTGTCCAGTGTGTTATTTTTCTTCATATAAGCAAATTAAGAGAAAATTTCTAATTTTAAAAAATCAGCAATGTAGTGAAGTTTAAATATTCACTGTTAGTTAAGAAACTCTTTCAAAATACACTAAATTTAACATTGAATTGCATTTGTTGATGAATGAAAAAGCATCCATATGTTGATAAATTGTCAAAATTTTGTCAGACTTAATTTTTAAACAAATATTTTGGTTTTGTTTTTACTGTTTTTATCTTATAAGTTGCAATGTATTGTCTTATACATGGAATATCAAAGTCCTAATCCAATGGGCAGGTAAAGTGTCATAGAGCTGATAAGGGCATCCTACCTAATAGGATGCTAGTTTGAAATAAGAGAAATTAATACCTGTAATTTTTAGTTTAGGCTTTATTTCATCTCAAGTGTGTTCAGTATGTTAGGTTCATTACATGTTCTGTAATGTTCACTACATGAGTGCTTATGTTATGCCTAGCATTGTGCTGAGCTTATTAGGAGGGACAAGACAAGTATATAAACTGATTCCAGCCTCTTAACTGAAGGTCACCTATAAAGTCACCCTTGGACTAATCTTGGACTCTGATGAGTGTCACATCCCCACAATCCAATCACCTCCCCAAAGCCCCACCTATAACACATGAGGCTTTGGGGAGTCATCTGGATATAAATCATAGTAAGAGATGACTACTATCTGACTTTTGCATACTGATATATGTCAACACTTGGGAGACCTAAATAACTCAGTGAGCCATATTTTCCAAAAATCTTCATGGTATGATAAAGTCATGCATAAATAAAAGATTCATTGGAAGAGGTCTAATATAATCAAAGGTCTCTAAGTATCACAGCATGAAAAGTTAACTGATATGATTTCAATTTCCATATTATAATTCACCTTTAAAAAAACTACCACTTGTCAAAAGTTGTTGTAGCATGAGGAAGAGCTGTAACAACCTGGAAAAGCTATTAAAACACTCCCATGCTTTCCAGCTGCGTATCTGGGTGAAATCAGATTTGCTTCAAATACAACACTTGAACCAGAACAACATATGAAACAGACTGAATGCAGTGTCCGTGCAATCCAACTGCCCTGAGTAAAAGCAGACATTGAAGAAAATTTGCAACAATGTTATTCTCCCTACTGTGGGGGAAATTTTTGATTATTTTTCATTAAAATACTTATGAACTATTATAAAATCTTGGTAACATGGGTTCTAGTTATTGATTTCTTATCTCTCAGGTATAAACCCAACTTTCTCTTGCACTGTGACTTGAATACTTTTACCAGCTGATGAAATACTGAGTTTTATCAGTAGAGGGCACTGAACTGACACTATGGAGCTATAGCAATCATGGATCCTGGGAGGCTGGCTCCTGGTATTCCCTAATTCCCCAGAGCAGGTGAACTCCAGGGTCACCCCAGGCTACACTTCCCCACCCTAGGTGGGCCATTCCCTCGAGCAGGTTTCACCATGCAGCCTCTGTGTGAGGCATCTGACTTTCAACCCTGCAGAGGGCTCCTCTCTGTCTCCTACCGTCCACTCTTCCTGCAGAGTGCATGGCTCTCTTGCTGCTTGTAACAATATCACAAACTAGATAATTTATAGTGAGCAGAAACTTCCTTGGCTCACAGTTCTGGAGGCTGAGATGTCCACGATCCAAGGGTTGCATCTGGTGAGGGACTTCCTCTTGCCTCTTGCATAGTCCAGCACTTTTTTTCTTGCTACATTACCCAAACTGTCCTCAAACTTGGGATCCTCATGCCTCAGCCTGGCAACTAGCTGATGCCACCAATATGACTAGCAATGATTTTCTTGCTGATGCTTCTGGAAAATTTGGAATTCTCTTTTTTTTTTTTCTTTTTCTTTTTTGGTCAGTTAGCCATATTATATTACCTAACAACTCTTTCTTTCCCCCTATAGTATTAGGGATTGAACACAGAACCTTTACAATGAGCTACTTTGCCAATTTTTTTCTTTCATTTTTTACTATGTGATAGAGCCTGAATAAATTGCTTAGGTGGGGTCAAACTTGTGATCCTTCTGCCTCAGTCTCCCAGAATGCTGAGATCATAGGCCTGTGCCACCACATCCAGCACCTAATAATAATTTATATTAAAATTTCCCTCTTCAATAGCTAGTGTGATAGCTGCCTCCTGATTGGACTCTAAGATAATGTGTAATGAGACTTCTATTGTTATTTTTAAATAGACTAATAAGTAGCTTATAATTTTCTCAATTTTAATTCCTTCCTCCCTCTTACCTTACCTCTCTCCTCTCTCTCTCTCTCTTTCTTTCTCTTTCTTTCCTTCTGTCTTTCTCTCTCTCTCTTTTCCCTCTATGTGAGTATTCTTGGCTTTTTTTTTTCTGAGAGTGTGCTGCTAAATTTGGCTAAGTTTCAACTTGTGATTCTCCATCCTCAACCATATCTGGTATTACAGATGTCAGCCACCACACCTGGATTTATTTCTAAAATTATAAGTGCTTATTTTTAAATACACTAATAATTTGTAATTTTCTCAAGTTTTAAATCCCTCCCTTTCTCCTTATCAGTCTCCTTGCTCCCTTTTCTCTCTAGATATAACCCATGTAACTGGAATATTTGAAGGTTCCTCAGTGTGTTAGTTACTTTCCTGTCACTGAAACAAAATATCCAATGCCCCCAATTTAGAGGAGAGATTTATGTGGCTCACAGTTTCCAGAGGGTTCAGTCCATGGTTGGCTGGCTCCAATGCAAAAATGGCATAGTGCAATGGTACAGCAGAGGAGAGCTACACAACTACTATGATTTAGGTCTAAAATGTCCCTGAAAAATTTCATGTATTTGGAAAGAGATTGGATCATGGGAATGCTATAGTTATCAATGGATTTATCAGTTGATGAATACAGTAGCTGAATATGCTATTAGGAGATGGCAACTGGTTGGAGGTGGGCTGTCTTAGTTACTTTCTCTTTACTAGGACAAACTATCCAACACTCATGAGTTAAAGAAGGTGAGGTTTATTGTAACTCACAGTTTTTAGAGATTTAAGCCTATAGTTGGCTGGTTCTGAGGCAAGGCAGCATGGCAGAGGAGAAAGAGTTCATGACATGGCATGAACTTCCTCTTTCACTTTCTACCCCATCCAGTACACAAGCTTGTTGGTTGGTACCATCCACACCCAGTGTGAGTCTTCCCTCTTCAGTAAATTCATACCTGCACCCAGAATCATGCTAAACCAGTCACTGGGATAATCCAGAATCACACACCCGTGATCCAGGCACTTCCCAAAAGCCTCATCTATGAGGCTTTGGGGTGACCTCTAGATATAGACCAATAACCTGGGTCTTGAAAGGTGTGACTTGGAATAGTGTATTCTTGTCCCCAGCTCCTCCTTTCTCTGCTTTCTGCCTGCCAGGGGATAAGCACCTTTTCCTCTTCCATCTGCCTTGGCCATCCTGCTTTGGCTTGGAACCATGGATGAAACTGCTAGTCAAAATAAACCTCTCCTCCTCTTAAGATGTGGCCCAACAATGGGAAAGTGACTAAAACATCAACCCCCTGTCAGAGAGGAAGCAGAGAGAGGGTCCAGGGGACAAGCATGTACCCAGCTAGGTAGTAAAGTGCTTGTCTACCATATTTGATACCCTGGGTCTTATCCTCCAGACTAAAAGAAATAAACAATTTTTAAAGGTCAAGAACCACTACTTTACTGCAGGTCCTCAGAGTTTCAATATATGAATGCTCATTGGAAATCTAAATTTAACCCAGGTGGAGTGTGCATAAAGCTAAGGTTTCTTTAGGAAAAATAATAGAGGCAAAGGAGCTCACACCTTACCAACTGAAAGAAGAGTTGAAGTGTAATCATACACTGGTATCATTTGGTGGTAAAGAAGAGATAAAATAAAATTTTACATCTAAGAGTGAGGGAAGATCTCTGGGAAGACTTACCTGGAAAAAAAACACAAAAGAGGTGATGATGAGTGGGAGGTTTTAGCCATTTCCCACAAAATAAAGGAGCTGAAAGTCAAATGGTGAGATAACATAGATCCTTTGACAAGTAACTTAGAGTCTATTGGAAAGACATCACTAGAATAGGAGGAAAAAAGAAGTATAGTGCAGGTGTTGGTCACAGAGAGGGGCCCTTGGGGAAAGCTCTTCTCCTCTCTCTGCCTGACAAAGGAGCAAGGAATCATCTAATCAATGCACTGGTACTACAAAAACATGAATTGTAAATTCATTCCTTCAGTCAACAGATATTCATAAAGCATCTACTGGGGATCAAGCCCTGTTCCAGGGTATATGGGTACAGCCACGAACATCAGGATTCTTGTCTGCATAATCATTCTGGCCGGATGTGCACAATTACAATCCCAGCAATTGGAAGGGTAAGGCAGGAAGATTGTCAGTTTGAGGGCAGCCTGGGCAATTTAGCAAGACTCTGTCTCAAAAAATGAGCAAACAAATGATATTCTAGACAAGAAAAATAATGAAATCTTACTGGTTTGTTGTATTTCATCCAGCTGAACCCTTCTGTCATGGCTTCCTGGCTTCACCCAATGTGGCTGTTTTTACCTATGTCCGCAGCCTCCCTTTTGTCTCTTGTTCCCCTTATTGGTTCCTTTTTCTATGCTGCTGTGAAATGCTGAGGTTTGATGTGGGTTCTTCTCCTTTTACAGTACTTTCTCTTCCTCAGTGATAGCATTCAACCCCATCATTTTACCCTTTGCCAGGAAGTGTGGGTTCAAAGGTAACACAAAACCTAGATCACATTTCCTTTTCAAGTTCCATTTGATCTTCTCTGTTTTCGGTTCTGGTGACTAAACCCAGGGCCTTCACTGTGAACTACATCAGTGGCCATTTTTTCAGGTTTCATTTTGAGACTAAGCCACTAAGTTGCCCAGGCTGGACTCAGCTTCACAATTCTCCTGGCTCGGCCTATCAGAGTGCTACTGGCTCTTTCTTGATCCTTCATATCAGAACTGCTTCATTCTCAACTTTCCTCATGAAATCACTCACCATTTACCCAAGTTCTTAAGCTGGAAATGTAACAGACATTCTTTTTGGTTTTTAAAGGCAGAGTCTTGCTATAGAGTCCAGGTTCCTGCCTCAGATTTCTAAGTGCTGGAATCAATCACAGGCATTTGTCACTATATCCAGCAAGAGAAATTCTTAATGCTTCACTCATGCAGCTACTTCATTCAATCTGCAGAGAGGGTCCAGAGTTTTACATCTAAAATATGTTTCAAATATTCCCAGCTTTTCCATTGCCACTACTGCCACACCCATCTTCAACAGGCCTGTTGCAGGCATCATCTAAATAGTCTCTCACTTCCTTTCCCAAGCCCATGCTCCATGCAATTAGAATGAGAGTAATCTTGTAGGAATGACAGTTACTCAGAAAAATGATGGGGATATATCGTAAGGATCCAGGAATTCTGGGGCATAGCTTAGTGGTAAATCCTGCTTGGAAGGCCTTGGGTTCAACCCCCAGCACCAAAACCAAAGAAGTGATCACATTTAGCACAAGCAACCATAAGGCAAATTTATATTATACATTGCCCTAATGTGATTCAGAAACCAAAGCCTCACTTTGATTTTACTTCTGTCAAAATGAATAAACTAATCCCAGCATTCTGGGAGGCTGAGGCAAGAGGACTGCAACTTTGACCACATACTGGGTAACTTAACAAGACTCTGTGTCAAAATAAAAAATGGGCTAGGGATATATCTCAGTTGGAAGGCCCAGGGATCAGTACTTAATACCGCCCCCCACACACACACAAGAAAAGAAAAAAGAAAAAAAAGCATAACTGGAATATAATCATGAGGAAACAATAGACAAAACCAAATAGAGAACATTCTATAAAATGATTAACCCATTTTTCAAAATACCAATATCATGAAAAACAAAGGAAGGTTAAATGCTTCACTTATATTTATCTCTACATATTGTGTGTGTGTGTATACATATATATATATATATATATATACATATATATATATACATATATATATAAAATTTTTTTGTGCTAATATTTTGCAGTGCTGAAGAGTGAACCTAGGGCCTTATACATGCTACACGAGTTAACTATCACTAAGCTACATCCCTAATCCTGAGTGCTTTATATGAAAGGAGACTAAAGCGATATATAAAGCTACATGCAATGCATGATTCTTGAGTTGGATCTTAGACTAGAAAAAAATTGCCATAAAGGACTTTATTGGGGCAATTGGCAAAAATTAAAAAGCTTGTTGATTCAAGATCTCTTGAATAAATAATGTTAAATTTCCTAATTTAGTTTCCTAATTTTGTTAAATGACACCAAAGCTGTGTAAGTGAAAGCCTTTGTTTCTCAGAGATACAGAGCCTGCAAAAAATGTATATAGACTTTAGGAAAAGAAAAGCTGGTATAAATTTAAATTTAATACTAAATTTATTAAGACATCATAAGATTAATACAAATTACCTTTGGCTTCTATGATTACAAGAGGTGCACAAAGTGGTGGCTATGAGCTTCCAGGTATTTGTTAGTAGGACAAACTGCTGCATAGGTAACCTTGGTCATCGAGATTGTTGCATATGCATTTTTAATTTTTCTCTGAGGGCTCGCGGTGTAGTGGGTTTTCTGTGATACATAACATCCTTTGGGATCTCCCATACAAGGATAACACCATCTATTAAAAAAACATTATTTTTCTTTTTCTGAGATGTATACATTTTGGAAGACTCTGTGTCTATTAAAGTATTTAGAGTTAAAGGAATGTGTCTGTGACTTTCAACTTTCAGGTGAAAAAAGCATATCCAATCAATTCTCCTTACTCAGCACAGTTAAGTTCTACAAGTCTACAAATTCTGAATTAGTACACACTCAACTTTTGCTCATAGGAGAAATAGAGGGTTACGTTCCTTCAAGCCTCTAGTCATAGCTCTTTGTCCACTGACCAACATAAAGCACTGTTTTATGTATATTAGTGTTTGAAGACATTTTATTTAATATATATTGCTGACCCATTAACATTGTACTCACAGCCATCAGCCCTATATGTAATTCATGCCTGAACAGAGATTGTTTAAGCATATAATTTGTTTGTAAGTGCAGACTCTTCACCCTAGAGATCTCTGTAATGCTATACTTGTAGTCCATATTCAACAGCAAAGTCACCAACAAGTAGAAAAAAATATTTGAGTGGGTGAGGATGTGGCTCATCAGTAAAGCACTCACTTAAGCCCTGCGCTTGACACACAAAAGAAAAAAAGGGCACAAAAAGATTAGTAATGTGGCACAGCATAGATTGCAAAAACAGAAGCTGACTAAAGGAAGAGCGGGGTGTTAACCTTGTTCAGCCTCAGGTGAGAATATGCAGTCTGGGGGGGTCTCAATTTTCTGTTGTTTTGTGCATTTCTAGAAAAGACTGCAAATGTGTTTCAAGTATTGGTGTTCGGGTTACAAATAAATGTTAACAAGTAAACAAAGTTACAACTGCAGAATGCATAAATAATGGGAATCGGTTTTTTTTGGTGTGTGTACACATACATGAACACGTTTATGTGCAGAGAGACATCAAATAACAAATATTAAATGATATCATCAAATTGTTAAAAATTTTAAATCAGGGTGGAACATAGAAATAAATTCATTTTATTCCCTTCTTTAAAATATTTTAATTGCTTTCTTTTGACAACACATGACCTATAAGGACTAAAGAATCAGGCACCTCTGCTTTTCCAGCATCATTTGAGACATTGTCCTTTTTGCTTCCTCTGAGCAGTCTCCCTTCCTGGGACACTGCCTTAGCTTCCTATCTAAATTAGATCCTGTCCATTATGCTCTTACATTAACCTCCTTGTCTTCATAGCAGTTGTCAATGTTCACAATTATACATGCAATCAATTATGTGTTATTATTCAATGAATGTTACAAAATGATAATTATAAAGACATTTGAGAAATGTGGAATTACACAAGTGATCTGATTCAAAATGTTTAGGCATGGAAAATTATCTTGGAGGAGTTAAGTTCTAAACTGCATATAAAATTATCCATAATTTCACATGCTTTTCACATCAAACAAAGTGGGCAAGAATTAGAAAGTAAATGCGAAAGCGAGAATTCAGCCAGAATAATGAAGATGTTATCAGTAAATAAAAATTACAAGTTGCTTTTTCTGTAGGTTCCTTTCACTGATTGAAATTGGTGACAAAGAGGAAAAACTCAAGGTCAGTTCCTAATTTTACATCATGGGTAATGAAAGGAGGTTGGTCCAGCTCACTGAAATAGAAACTGCAGGAGAAAAAGCAGGTGTGAGAACGAGATAATAAGTAGTTTTGAACTTGTGGGACAGTGAGGGTGAAACAGAATGGAGATATGTCTATGCATGGCTGGAGGAGAGAAATGTGGCCCAAAGATATAAGAAGTCATAAACATGTAGCTAGACAGTAAGCAATGGAAATGAATGTCATCATTCAAGAGAAGTTTAAATTGAGAAAAGATAGCTGGAACGTTGCTATTACTGTATGAAAAACCGAAGTAGACACTGGAGATACAACAAAATTCCTCTCCCTGAAGGATAGTCTAGGGTGGTGGTAGTGAATCCATGGCGCATGTGCTGTAGCAGGGCATTTGTAGCATTGAACTTTCTAAAAGGTTCACCATCACTGATCTAAAGATTGAGTGTAGAATAGGAAAGAATCACAGAAGTAGTCTTCGCATAGTATCTACTAGGCACTAGGTTCCGTCTTGTGGTTCTGTAACAAATCTCACTGTTTTAGCCATCAGTTTTGCGGGAGATGACATACGAGAAAAACAACCTGACTTCTTCAATATAGCAAATGCTAGGAGGGAAGAGAGAGAGATACTAAATTCATTCAGGGCTGCCAAGATAGATTATTAATTTTTGACAATCAGATAGAAATTGGTCCGGTAAAACATGGGTCTCAAATGAGGAAAGTTCTCAAAAGGAGGTGAAGTAGTATATGCCAGGCATGAAGGTGAAAGAGCCTGAGAGGTTACCTATGCTGCTCATGGAAGGAGATCATGGGAATATGCAGAGTGAGACTGTTTGCACAATTTAGCAGGTGCCAGATCATAATGGACTTTACATGCTGTGTACTTCTTGAGATTTGAGTCCTCTGGGTATTAGAAAGATGTTAAAAGGTGGTATGTTGGAGAGTTGCTTAATTCAATTTGCATTTTAAGGATGTCATCCTAAAAATAGTGAGGGGTGTGTGTTGGATCAGTGGAAGGGAGCAGCATTAGAAGAGAATTTATACAGATTTGCACTGTCATAAATATCCACCTACGAGCTCCTCCTTCCTTTCTGTTGCTAAAGATGAGTGGTCTATTGTTTGTATCAGAGCTCAACTCTTCCACTTGTGCATTACCTTCAAGATGATCAATGATCTATATGTGGTATTGCTGTATCTAATAGACACTCCAGTGTTCATTTTCCTTTGCCTGTTGGCTGCATTTGACACAGTCAATCACTTTCTTCATCTGAAACTTGGTAAATTCTTGACTTCTGGGTCTCCACACTCTATTGATTTTCTTCTTAATAATGGAGATTCTTTTCCTCCCCTTATGGAAGGGTCCCCTTTATCAGCCTGACCTTCAACATGAGAGCACATGGGACCCTTGTGTCTTGTTTTCTATTTTTTTCTTTCCTCTTTGACTTCATGGAGTCTGATGGCTTAAAAATATCATATATATGCTGACAAATATATACAGACATGCCTCATTTTATTGCCTTTTAATTTGATATAATCCCAGGTGTTGATTCTTGTTATTTCTTGTGCAATTGGATTTCTGTTCAGAAAGTCCACGTGTACTCCTACTCTTACAGGCAGCTGAGCTAGTTAGAAATACTGTAGGCAGTCAGACAGGGCTGGGCCCTGGAAAGAGCCAGTTCAAAAAACCAGGTACCTAGCAACCTTGGAGGAGACAAACAACTCCTGCTGTGGACCAGATCTCAAGACAAAAGGCAAAGCAAATTCACCCACATCCTACGGACTGACAGTCTAAATGGTTCTCTGTCAACCCAGGGAAGACAAAACTCACCATCCTTAACCTCTTTCAGGAAGGGTCACTGTTCTTTAAGCATACCTGCTTGCTACCTGACTCCCCCATTTGTCCCTGATTTGGTCAATTTTACCTAAACAATGAATTTTATTGACTAACCATAGTTCTGTCCCACTTTATTCCCACCTTGTGAGTTCCCATGGTTTCTCCACCTTGGACTGGTCCCACCTCGTGGATTTACTCTATAAAAGTCGTTAGAAAAGCCAGAGCTTTTGGCAACCTATTTAGGATGCCTTCTGTCTCTCTCAGACAGAAGCTTTCTTTCTCTCAATAAGTATATTCTGCTCTTAACCTCCATCGTTTCTAAAATTCATTCTTCGATTTTAGAGAACACGAATTTATATCGGACATATAATAGGTTGGGAGTTTCATTCCTCTATGTCACTAAGATTGCAAGAACTTTACCTATTTTATTTTCAAGGAGGTTGGTTCTGTTTTAATGTTTAGGTCTTTGAACCACTTTGATTTTAGTTTTGTGCATAATGAGCGATATGAGTCCAGCTCTCAATCATCTGTATTTAGATGGAGAGTTTTCCCAACATCATTTGCTAAAGAGTTTATCTTTTTTCCAAGATATGGTTTTGGTTCCTTTGTCAAAGTTCAACTAGCTGACTGTCTGGAGACAATTCTGTTCCATTGATCAAGTATTTCTTGACATGATAAATCACTGTTGCTTTATAGAATAACTAGAAGTCAGGTATTTCAATGCCTTCTGCTTTACTCTTTGTTGCTCAGGATCGCATTCACTATTTCGGATCTGATTCTATATGAATTTTAGGATTGTTTCCTCTAGTTCTGTAAGAAATGTTATTGGTATTTTGATTGAGATCGCATTAAATCTACATATCAGCTTTGGGAGAAAGGCCAATTTGAGGATAATGTTTCTACCTATTAAGGAACAATGAAAACTACAGTTTCATTGAATGAAATGAAACTGTAGTTTTCATTGTAGAGATTTTTCACTTCCTTGGTTAGATTAATTCCTAGATATTGATTTTTTCTTGATGCTACTGTGAATGGTATTGTTTTCCTAATTTCCTTCTCAGTGAGTTCATTATTGTTTTTCACAGATCTTATCGACTTTTTTTGGTATTGATTTTGGAAACTGCTACATTGCTGAAATTGGTTAGTAATTCTGAGTCTTTTGGTGTAATTCTCTGGGTGTTCTATGTAGAGTATTATGTCACTCGCAAATAATAATTTGACGACTTCTTTTTCCTATAATTATCATTTTTCTTTCTCTTGCCTGATTGCTTTGACTAATATTTTGAATACCATGTTGAAAGGAGTATTACTCTTAAATACCAAATAAGTTTAAAAGTGCCTCAGAATTCATTAAGCCATCAATGGAGGCATTAAAACATAGAAGTCATTTATGATGTTCAAAACTTTTTAAAGGTTTAAGCCACATTCCTTTAAGAGGAAAGGAATGAGAGAGTGAATCGTGTCATTCTAGGAGTGTGGTTTGCTGCAGAAAGTATTTAAACTTTATACATAAAAGTACACAGTGGACGACGTTCAAGAGCATGAAACTTGAAGGCATCTGTTTCTGAGCCGCTTTGAAGCTGAGACTGCATTTAGCCTTGAGCAGATTTTGTGTGTGTATCAGTCTCACTTCACAGATGTAGAGGTTTTGCCTTCAAATTCTAGAGTAGTCAACTTTGATTCATTTTACTGAACAGATTTTAGGCATTTGGAAATTCAAAAAGACCATAAGAATAACTTCTGTGATAAAAAATAAAGTGAATGTTTAAATTTAAAACAATGATTGTAGTACAATATTTTGCCATTAATCTCCCTGAAAGCACTCCCCTTTATTTAAAATACACGTACTCCATTATTCCTGCCTCTTTGTGAAGCAGCTCTGAAAGCATCACCATGCCTGACTTTTTAAAAAAATTTTGAATTCACTATGTAGCCTAAAATGGCTTTGAATTTGTGTTGATTCTCTTGCCTCCGGTTTCCAAATGCTGGGATTATAGGTGTGCACCACCACACCCAGACAAGAGTATATTTTTTGAGATAAAAAGTGTAAATTCTCATTAAGCAAATTATAAAGCGAACACAATTATAACTGCTGGGTATGGATTATATAATAGCTTGTAATCCCAGCTACTCAGGAGGCTGAAGCAGGAGGATGGCAAATCCCAGACTAGTTTGGACAAATTAGGGAGAACTTGACTCAAAATTAAAAAGAAAAAGAAAAAAAGGTCTGGGGTTGTTACCTCAGTATTTCTTGGGTCAACTCTCTAGTACTGAAAAAAAATGTGTAAGGGCACCTTAAAAAGGAACTATATAATATCATACTCAGTATTATTTTAATCAACCTCTTCATCATTTGTGAATTGTATATCTAAATAAAGTTTAGGAGTTGGGGGGAGTCTGGTGAAAACTTACGAAGTGGGGAGTCCTTAGAGCAAAGTGAACCTTCCTGCCTCAACTATTTACTGAACCATACTGTAGTATGATCACCGAGCAGGTTTTTGCCGTTCACTACCTTCAAGATCTGGAGAGAAAAATCAAGGCTAAACTAATTGCTCAGTGAGAAGAGTAGATCTAAGGTTAAAATCCACTGCACTTGGCTATACTGAAAATGTTTCTTGGCTCCATTCAATTTATCCAGTTGGCAACTATTTTTGTACTGAAAGCATTCTGCCAGAGCCAGTGTGGGATATATTATGAATCAGATATTTGTATAGTATGGAAAGTTATATTCTAGCATCCTACAGAATGGTCTGAAGCCCAGCTTCCTGAATACATTATTTTGTGAGCTGCAGTTTTTAAATCAGTGAAATGAAAGTTTTCTAAAACAAGACAAAAGACAGGAACTCTCTTAGAGTACACAGAACTTGAAATAGGTTAGCTTTCCTGTCTCAAATCAGGTAAATGACAATGGACTGGAAGGGGTCTCTTTACAGTTGACTGAACTTAAACATCAAAAGTAAGTATCAAAAGACACTGTCCTGATTTTCCAGATGATAAGACATGCAAAGAATTTAAGCTTAGAGGTGACAGAATGTATCAGTTAGGGTTCACTAGAAGAGATTTAATATTTTAAAAAAATTCTATATGAATAGCTATAGCTGAATCTGTACCCCTGCAGAGTCAGTGGGGTGCATGAATGCACAGGGCTGTTTGCTCGGGAAAGCCAGAGGTCCCAGTCAAAAGTGCAGAGCCTGAAGCTTGCTGTGGTGCCCATGAGTCCACGCCAAAAGGGGCATCCAAAGAAGCGATGGCCAAGACTGGAGCTCTTGGGAAAAAGTAAAAGGGAGATTATCTTTTTCATTCCCTTCTCATTATGTAACTCAGTTTGGCCTTGGACTCACTGCATACCCAAACTGGCCTCGACCTTGCAGGGATCCCCATCTCAGCCTCAGAGTGCTGGGATTACAGGCATGGACGCTCCGCCTGTCTATTTTTTCCTTTAAATTCCATCCAGGATCGGGTTGGTGCCTCCCCACCCAGGGTGGGTCTTTCCTCTTCAGTGAATCCATCATGCAGACACACCCAGAAGTGCTCCACTAATCGGCTCGGCACTTTCTTATTCAAATCAACTAACTCACAGAGCAGCAAGGGGGAAGGAAAGAAGTCCTCTTTCAGAATTTAGCCGGTTCAGAGCTAAAATATGAAGACAGGCACATCCAGACAAGATACACCAGTCCTTGTGCCACGATGTCAACTGTAGTGCTAATTTTAGCGACGTATGGAGCGAAGCCCGTTTTAACACTGGAGTAACGTGACTGAGTTCTTGATTGCATTATTACACCTCCCAAATGGGTCCTCTATATTTGTCGTTTAAAATACAGAAGCTTGGAGAAAGCCACCTTCAGGATCAGCCAAGAAAACCCTAGGATGGATACCAAGGAGAGGCCGGTCGACTCAGCATTTGCCGCTAGCGAGTCACGGCTTTGGAGCCTGCGCCTCTTCACTCCGGATTCTGAGAGGATTCTAACGCCCTGCGAGCCGTCCTGGTGACGTCAGAGCGCGATTCCGCTCAGTGACCAATCCGGAGCTCGGACTCCGGGGAAGCCCCCGGGCGGCAGCGCGGGCTGTGCGCCTGCGCGAGGCCTCCGCGTGGCTATATAAACATGGCTGGCGTGGCGGATCTGCCCGGCCCTGCTGCGAGCGCGTAGGGGTCCACGGGACGATCCCGGGCTTCAGCTTTGAAGTTTCTGGCGGGGGAAACCGCCACGCAGAGTTAGGTTCGCTAGTCGGGGCTGAAGTGAGCGGTGCTGGGAGCCGCGCAGGGACTGGGCTGCAGCCGGGACCTGAGGCGCCTGGCTGAGGCGGCGCACGTGCGAGCGCCGAGCGGGTGGAGCAGCAGCACCGGGACGCGCGGCAGCTGCTACCCGGCGGCGCCGCCTCTGGCTTCCCCGCTGCGGCCCCGTCGCCCGTCCTCAGCGATGCTGTGGAGCCGGCACTGCGCTGGAATCGGCTGCCGCTTGCCAAACCCCTCATGGCCTCTGCGTCCGCACCGGCAGCGCCGCGGCTGCCGCTGATGCCGGGGATGCCCGCGGGCCTCACTGAGTCGGCCGGCGCCGCTGCGCCCGCGGTCGTGAGCACCTCGGGGACCATATCCCTGGCCCCCGCCGTGGCGCCCCCTGTCCGCGTGGAGAGCACCCCGCTGTCCCTGGGCGCCGTGACTAAGGCGCCCGTCAGCGTCTGCGTGGAGTCGACCGCGTCCCAGCCGCTGCGGTCCCCCGTTGGGACCCTGGTCACCAAAGTGGCTCCTGTCAGTGGTCTTCCCAAACTCAGCGGCGGCCCCGGGCTGCCCGCTCCCCAGATCGTCACCGTGAAAGCCCCCAACGCCGCCACGATCCAGTTGCCTGCTAATCTGCAGATTCCTCCAGGTATGTTGATCACCGCTTCCAGTTTTTCTATCAGTCCAGCTTGGGTGACCCTGGAGACGTCACACCCCCGATTGCTCCTTCTGTCTTATAGCGCCAAACAAACAAACCTGAGCCAAGAGAATCTTTCATAATCTTGACTTTGCAGTGAGTGTACGGGAAGCAGCCCATTGGGAAGCGCTTTGGTTTGATAGTCCATCCTGTGTGTGCCATTACATTTCCTATTTAGTGAAGAAATCTTCACCTGAGAAGCAGTCACTTTCTCTACAGTGACTCAGTTAAAGCTTGGAGCTGCATATTCAGGAGGACTCTTGAGGCACGACCCCTAGGCTAGAGTTGATTTCCTAGGGGATAAAGGACCGGTTTATAATTCCACACGCTTAGATTATGATGTTTTCAAAATCTCTTTGGGGCCAGGCGTGGTGGCTCATGCCTGTAATCCCTGGACTAGGGAGGCTGAGCCAAGAGGGTCTCTGCAAGTTCAGGGCCATCCTGGACTACGTAATGAGACTTTAAAAAAAAAAAAGTGTCTTTTAAAAGTTTTTGTGTGTTCAGAATGAAAGAGAATTTTAAATTTAAGCTAGCCAGAAGAAATTTTACAGCCTCTAGTCTCAGAAACAAGTACCACTTTTTGCATAGTCTTCAAATGTTTAATGATGGCAACTTTCTGAAAACAAGTGCCACAGCTGACAGACAGATCAGAACCATGCAGTTATTTTTGAAGCTATGCATGAATGTTCTGTTAATGAGTCTTCGCTTTTTATCCTAGGGCTTATTACTCTGTTGTGCCGTTTCTCATGATTTACATAGAAGCTTTACACATGGTAAATGTGCTGAGTGAAATTTGATGCAACTGAAAAGTTTCTCAAAATTTGTCGTCTTTAAGTTTTGCTTAGCAAAAATTAGAACTCTGACCTCTGAGAAACTGAGCCAAGGAAACCTTTCATAGGTTTGACTTGGATGATAAAGAAGTAAAGACAGGGATTATTTTTTATAGCTGATGCTGTATTTGATTATGAACATATGGGCTGATTATATTTTTTTACTCTTAATGAAATTATGTTTCAGTTTTGTGTGGTACACAAGACACCTGTACCCTTTAAAGCTATGCAACACTGGATACATTATTTGCTGGTTCTACATTGCCATCCCTTGCACTCTCACAAAGCAGTTCTAAGTGTGTTTCAATTCAATTACCTTTTTTTTTTTAATAAAGGATATGAATTCTCTAGTAACTGAAGTTCTTTGGAAAACATCTTACTAAAAATATTAAGACATAAAGTTGTGAGTGAAAAGTTGCTGGTAAATTGGAACAAATCACTTATTGAGAATTTACTGGGGTAGGGACTCTTAATGCAATATATTCTTTTCTTCACTGACCACAATAGAGAGCAAATAAGGGAAGACAAATAATTTACCCAATGCCAGGAAATGCATAAGAATAAAAAAGGGAGTTTGAATCCAAGACTGTTAAACTCTACTCTTTCTATAGCACCATACTTACCACATGTATTTATACAATGTGCCTTTTGAATATTGGTGCTGAAAGGTTAGAGTTTTAGAGCCTAATCTTTGATTTTATTTTCCAGAAACCAAAACTAACATTTGCCTGAGATAAATAGCAACAAATTAAGGCCATAGCCTAACGTGACACTAAAATATTTTATTCTGTTGATCATGGAAAGGCACACACACATGCCCGGGCAAAAGAGTGACAGTGGTTATTTAATAGCTGTTAGTTACAGAGGAAGTTGGGAAGTTCTTTCAAGATCTGCTTTTGGGAATTTCTGTTGATGTGTAGCTGAAAAGCCAAAAATTGAAGAATGAAGTTGAAAAGTTACTAAAGTAACTTTAGGTTACAAATCCTGTACTGTTTTTCTTGTGTGCTGAGGATTAGCATTTGATTGTTCAAGGATATGTCTGTTTTCTAATTTTTCAAGTAGTGCATACATCTAAGGTATTGGATTCTCTTCAGAATTTCCTCTGAACAGCTTCTAGGAAGCTGGGGTATAAATAAAAAGTGCAGATATTTGTGGGATTGGCATTATGAGGGTGCAACCTTTTTTCGGTACTCTCTTCAGTCTTTTTTTGTCAACATGTGGGATTTTAGGCTAACCTGTGCCTTTCTGGTTTTGATCTCCTCTAGCACTTGTTGGGAGTGATGGGTGAAGATTCAGGTTATATTTTCTAGGTGATAAACCTATAAGTCCTGCATGACAGTCATTTGCTTGACAAGCAGTTGAGGTCTTAGCTTCTTGCAGAGACAGGACACAGACTTTGCATCTTTCTTGTATTCCTGAACCAGTCTATGTTTCTATGTTTCTACTCCAGCTTTATGAAAAGGATGCAGCAGTACACAGTATCAGTTCCACAGTCAGGCCCATGTTGCTGGGCTTGGTGAAATGAAAAGCTGTTCTTTCTCTTCAGTGCCTACCATAGCCATCTGCTGTTTGGATTCCAGAGGCTGTGGAGCCAGTTTAATGTGAGAATATCACAGCATTCCCGCAACAGGAAGTGCTGGCAGTCCTTCTGGTGGTCCTATTGTGTGTTCTCACTTTGTGCTTTGCCTACCCTCTTTTACACTCTTGTTACTTTTACACTCTTGTTACTTCCCTTTCTGAATTCCACAAAGGCAGTGACTCTGCTTCACTTTGTTATTTGTAGGACCCAGTGAGTTGTTGGGCACAGAAAAGCCACTTAAGTAGTATTAGAATGCAAGTTATAACAGAGAGAGTGGGTGCCGGAAGGCTGCAGCCCCTACACTGTAGTAATGGTAAACCTTTTAGAGACCAGGTGTCCCAACTGCAACCCTGAACCTGCTTATTTTATTGCAAAGTGCCAACATGGCATTTAAATCTGAATATGTGATACTTGGCTGCTGGAGCTACTTGGTTTGTGCACCGACAGAAAGGCAGGAGTGCCATAGGTTCACCACCACTGCACAGGATTCTGAGAGCCAAGACACTTAGCATTGTGTTGAATTTTGATTTCATTGCTTATTCTGCTGAAATGCAGTGTATACTTACATTAACAAAATACTGAAATGTGATCCCCATGTCACCAGAGTATTGCTACTAACAATTTTATTGTATCTTTTAAATGTTAGTACCTATAAATCTTCATCCTGTTTTCAGCTGAAAACTAGTTCATTGTATTGCCATTCTTCTGTTTTTTGATGAGATCTCTATTGAAGGCATTGATAATTTTGCACTACTTTCTTCCTTTTCAAATGATGCTATAATAAACGTCTTTGTACATGTGTTTCTATGGTGTTTTATAAAGAGGTTTATTATAAGATAGATTACTACAAGTGAAATCATTGGTTTAAATGATAGTATTTCAGTAGGCATTGCCTAATTTTACCTCCAAAAGGTTGCTCAAATACATAATCAACAAAAGTAATACTTAATTTTTAAAAACTACCCTTGGGAATCTAAGAAGTCGTTTTCAAATTTAATTAATGATAAGAATAGATAAGCCTTATAATGGAGTGGGAGAGTGTTGACTTTGATTAAAGAGAAATGAGGACTGAATCGTAATTCTATTATATGAATTTGAGTAACTATGCCTGTGATAGCTTATGTTTAGATGTCCTACCATAGCCTTATATGGTTGTAGGTAAAGCTTTTTCAGAGGTGATTGACTTTAGAGTGTGTGACGATTCATGGTGCAATGCAAGGATTAAGGATGCTAGAATTAAGGATGGGTGATCATTAAATCAGTCCACTGGTTTGGCACGGCCTAATTCCAGTAGCCTGGATGCAATAGAAGGGATGAAAAGAGGCCTGTCTTGCCACTTCCTGCTTTTGCTGTTTTCTGCCCACCATGAACTGTTCCACCCTTCCTTGGAACCAGCCAATTATGGACTGAAACCTCTACAAACTATAAACTAAAAAAACCTTTCCTCTCTTAATTTGGGGGTCTGGGTATTTTGTCTCAGCAGTGAGAGACTAGAACTTAGACAGTGCCTATGAGGGCTGTCAGTAGTTTGAAGTTGTCTGAATATATGATATTATATTATCGTGGAAACTTAGACTAGGACCACTAAATAAGGACCAGGTGATGTGTTTACTAAGTTTGTAGATAATAAGGAACTCAGATGGTTAGAATTTTTTTGACCAGTGGTGGAATGTAGCAATAAAGGACAGATTATTGGCCCTGGAGTCAACAGACCTAGATTTGGATTCCAGATCTACCACTTAATAGCTTTGTGGTCTTGGGTAAGTTTATTAGCCTCATTCTTCATGTCAGTTTTTTTAAATCTCTAAAAAGTGACTAGTAAGTTCTTCCTAGAAATACTGTAAGGATTAAGTAAAGCACATACATGCAGGGCCTGGATTTTATAGAACTCTGGGGAACACTATTTATGTGGGATACAGTGCAATACTTCAGTAAAGTCCTGAATATTTAAGGAACCTGTTATAGGAGTTGACTCTAGGTACTGTACTTGGTGGTTCCATATATATATATATATATATATGAATCTACCAAATTCTCAGCATTCTAAAGTGATGAATCTTTAACTTCAGAGCCGATCCTCATTTTGAGGAGGGATTAGAGAAATTATATGTGTTGTAGAAAATTTGGGAAAAGGATTTGTTCTTCAAAATATTTTGAGTGTACTCTTTATCTTTTTTAAAGTGGCAGCTTCACTAAGATACAGTTTTTGTTTTTAGAAAAAGGGATGCATTATAGTGAGTGTTGAAAAGTTTAATGAAGTTATAGCGACAGTTGTATTGAAGATATATACTCATGGAACATTTTACTTTCAGAAGCTTTTAGTCCCTTTGGACTAAAAATATCTGCATACTTCCTCTCTTTTTACATAATTAAAATTCTGTGATACTATTTTCATACTTATTTCTTAACCAGTATATTAGTGACAATTTTCTGTTAAAAGCTCAAAAGTTTACTTTTTAATGGCTGCATAATCCATCAATAATTTCCCTATCATCTAACTTTCTTGTGCTTTTTTTATTTTAGAACTATAACTTAGAAGTAAAAAGAGTAGACCAAGTGTTACTGTATTTAGGTTGTGGTGATGTACTTCTTTATTATTTTGTTGTAACAGATAGTGAAAATTGGAATTTCTGGATCAAAGAAATATGAGTAATTTGTTATTAGTGTATTTTATTATTTATTAATGCATTTTATTGCTCACTATATGCTGAGTTCTATGATAAATACCATGGATATGATAGTAATTAAGGCAGACAGAATTCCTCTTGTGGAAATCAAATAGATTTCCTGAATTTCTATGCGTTACTCTGCACTGAATTTTACTTCATCAACCTTAGTTTTTTAATATAATTTATTTATTTATAAAGCCAACAACAAATATATAAAGTAAAAAAGAAAGTTAATAATATCTGATATCTTAATGGCCTACTTAAAATATTAAGTTTAATACAGATAAATAAAAGCCATTAGCAAATCTACTCAAATGTCAAGAGGTGTTGAATATTTTTTCATATATTTGTTGGCCATTTGTACGTCTTCCTCTGCGAAGTTTATCTTCATTTCACTTCCCTGTTTCTTGGCTGGATCTTTTAACTTTAGGTGGTCAAATTTTTTTTTGAATTTTTTATACATCCTAAATATTAGTCCTTTGTCTAAGGAATAGATGACAAAAATTTCTTCCCATTCTGTAGATTGTCTCTTCATTCTATTTACTGATTCTTTTCCTGCATGGAAGTTTTTAAGTCTGATATGATCTCATTTGTTGATTCTTGCTGTTATTTCTTGTGCAATGGAAGTTCTGTTTAGAAAAATCTTTACTAGTCCTATATCTTCAAGTGTTTTACCTATTTTATCTTGTAGTAATTTTAATGCTTCTGTTTTAATGTTTAACTCTTTGATCCATTTTGATTTTAATTTAGTACGTAGAGAGAGATATGGGTCCAGTTTCAACCTTATGCAAGCAAATAACCAGTTTTGAATGACTACTTGCTGAATAGGCTGTTTCCTTCAATGTGTGCTTTTGGGTTCCTTGTGAAAGATCAAACAGCTGGATATGTCTGTTTCATTTATCTATTCATCTGTCTTTTTTTCTAGTCTCTATTGCTTTGTAGTATAGTTTGAAATCTGATATTTATAAAGTTTCCTTCTTTACTCTTGTTGCCCCAAATTGCTTTTGTTGCTCTTGGTCTCTTCTGATTCCATATAAATTTTTGAATTGTTTTCTCTAGTTCTGTAGAGTATGCTGCTAGTATTTTGATTGGGACTGCATTGAATCTGTGTAACAGTTTTGGGAGTATGTCCATTTTGGCAGTACTGATTTTGCCTATCTAGGAGCAAGAGACATTTTTCCATTTTCTCATATCTTCTTCAGTCTCCTTTTTCAGAGTTACTGTTGTTTTCTTTGTAGAGGTCCTTTACTTCCTTGGTTAGGTTAGTTGCTAGATATTTCATTTTTCTTGATGCTATTATGAGTGGTATTATTTTCATAATTTTATTCTCCTTAAGTTTGTTATTGGTGAGCTATTAAAGACCCCTGCAGTGGGGTCTAGTCTCTTTCTTGGGTCATGGCACATGGTGGGGAAAGAAAGATCAAGCATAGCATGGATAGGGGATGACCCTGCTCCTGTTTTTGTTCTAGGAATAAAATACTGGACTCTTAGTATTTATTCATTATATCTGAGTCAAGGGCAATGAGAGAAGGGCAGTGGGTGTTTCTGGGAACAATAATGGTGATCAAGGTGGGCTAGGGAGATCAAAACATTTTTGCAAGGACAAGGAAGAGACAAGGGGACAATAAGGAAACTTGTAGTTTCTGGAGGTGCCTTATCTTTAGCAGGTCTTATCTTGCCCTGTGAGCTCCACAGCAGTCATTAACCCTAGGGCTTTCAGCTGTGGCCAGAAAAGAGTGGGGAGGTTCCACATTCCAATCTGGCCCAAAAAGACAGGACAACAAGCTTGGATGACCCCTAGACTGCGTTTATAATATGTGGACTCCAGTAGTGTACACAAATACTAATGATTTTGGTATTTAGATCTAGTACCTTGCTACATTGTTCAGGTTGGTGATGAATTGTAAGAGCTTTTTGTTGGAGTTCTTTGTGTCTTCCATGTAGAGTATTACATCATCTGCAGATAAGGATAATTTGAGTTTCTATATGCATTCATTTTATTTCTTTCTCTTGCCTGATTGCTTTGGCTGATGTTTGAGGAATTGTGTTCAATGTAAGTTGAGATAGTGGGCATCCTTGTTTTTTTCCTAATTTTAGGGGTAATGCTTTTATTTTTTTCCCCACTTAATATGATGTTGGCTGTTAGTTTGTCATAAATAATTATTATCAAATTCAAGTGTAGCCCTTCTATACCTGTTTTCTTTAGGGTTTTTATCATGAAGGGATGTTGGAGTTTGTTGAAAGCCTTTTCTGTATCTGTAGATATGATAATGAGGTTTTTTATTTTGCTTCTGTTTATATGACATACTACATTTATTGACATATGTATGTTCAACCTGTCCTTGTATCTTTGGGATGAAACCTATTTGGTCATGATTATGATAATGATCTTTTTGATGATGTACTGCATTGTTTGCTAATAACTTGTTGAAGATTTTTGTATTTATTCATAAAGGAGATTGACCTATAGAAGTGATTACGAACTTTTAGAGACTTAGTGCTCAAACTTTAATCTAAAACTCACTTAGTTATTGTAAAGTGCCAACACTACTCTTCAACCTGAATACTATGGTTTTAGTTTACAAAAAACAACTCATGTAATAACATTTTTTGTCTTAAAAGAAAAAACACAATAACAGAGCTTTCAACAGTACAGATAGCTTTTACTGAAAGGGAGAAGTTTGCATTTGGAATGTTTTTGCACAATTAATGTGATCTGGTCTTTGCCTTTGTATGCATGCTGATCATTTGTCAAACCTTGGCTCATACTTAGTTGAGAGCAACACATGCAGTGCTCAGGTCATCTGTTCATCTGTTTCTTGTATCAGATTTGATATACTTGAGAGCTGAAATCAGTTACTCACAAGTATAAGATGATCCAAACAAAGTAAGAGAAGCAATCTCAAGTGCTTTCATTGACTTAAAATTATTTGGCAGAGAATTCTGCACTTCATGGCTTTCATTTTCAGAACTGCCTATTGTGCTGTCCTTTGACATCCCTTCACACTCTCTCTTCTCAGTGTTGCATGCAGATCATAGAGTTTATTTTTCCAGATAGAGTTTTTTTGAAATTCTAATAACTCCATTATTTAGATTTCCAGAGTCTATAACCAGTATAAGCAAGAAAGGTTAAGTTCTTCAAATTTGGTTTTATCTGGAGAAGAAAAAAGTCAAAGTTGTAAATTTAAAGTTCTTTGCAGCTGCTGCAATGCTAGAAAATTCCTTATAGAAAATTCTTTATTCCATCAGATTTCCTGATGGCTTGTAGGATTTTTCACAAATGTAGAAGTTTCTAAATGCATTTTTAGATTCGGAAATAGTTCACCTGCCCACTTTCAGGATCTCTTTCAAAAACCTGCAGTTTTCTCTCAAAAACCTGCAGTTTTCTCTCAAATGTTTTGATGTCACCAAATATCCTTTCTGCTGTTTTCCCTGTAGTCTTTTGTTCAGTACTTTGAAGTGTAGTGTAAAATCTAAAAAATGGGAGGTTGTTAAGCCAGGCCATATCAGTGAGGTGTGGCTATTCCTGCCCTTTTTCATTCATAAATAGCCTAGTTTCATCCAAGCAGGCTACAAATCTCTCTAGTCCTCTGTTCAGTCATGGGACATTATTATATACAAGTAAAGTACTATATTGTACTTAAACTTCATCAAGAAGTACTTGAAAATTATGAGCACCAACCACTATGTAATTCACCATTTTTATGACATCTTTGAGATATTGTCTAATTTTTTGCTACTTTTCCCTGCCACAAATAACTTTTTGATGTATAAAACAATGATACTGAATGGCTGGATGTTTTGCTTCTTTAATGAAGAACTGTGTGATACCAGATGTTACCCTCACCATGCATAGTGCCCTGTCACTAGTAATTGAAATTGTATTTTCTGGTCTTCTGTCTTGTGACAAAAAGCCTGTATCATATCATTGTAGATATCTATCCCTTGTGTTCTTCCAGGCAGAGACACCAGTTTTACCAAGTCTTCTCTCATGATGTCACCAATAGCAAAATTACTGCTAGCCTTGCATGATTATTTATATCTGTGCTTTCTTCCAAGCACAAGGAGTTACAGGCTGCCTTTTGTAAACTAGTAATGAGCTGCTTCTAACAACATCACTGGCCATGAGAAGGACTCAGTCTTTAAAAGTATTTCTGCTAAGTGGCATCTCAGAGATGCGTTACATAATTTTTTACCCTTGTTTGAGAAATTATGAAAAAGGGAAATACACCCAGACAACATGACCATTTTGCTAAAATCCCCATTAGAGAGGGGCTTACCATATTTTATTGTACACAGTGCAGTTTGAAAGCTGGCAGCTGTCAGATCATTTATTTTAGAAAGATAGTTGTAAAAAGTAAGGTACAGGAATGATACTTCCTCAGTTTCCTTTTAAGAAACTCTTTCAGTTTCACCAAGTTTGGAAATACTTTTGTGGTAGGTGTCAAAGTGCCATCTGATGTGGCGCTTGATATGTAACCCACAATACTTTCAGTACTCAGAATACATAGTAACACTTTCCTGTTGCATTCAGGCATTCCAGATATCTCTGTCCAGCCCTATTGGAATGATCTTCCAACTGTATATTTTCAGTTTTGCTTTTTTTTACTGTAGTCTTTTTTGGTGTTCAAGATGTAGAGTCTACCAAAATACAAAATTAAAGAAAAAAAAATGAAGCACCTAATACAAATCTGTCCATTTACCAAAAATAGCTAACACTGTTAGTTGAACACTAAAGAATTGTTTATTTCCTGAATTAACAATCTATGGCCGTAATTCTCTGCTGGGGTTCCACTTGAATTTGCTGACCACTAGTAGAAAGAGGCAATGTTCCACTAACCACTAGCTTTTGGCCTGCTCTGAAAAAGGCAACTGACTGCATTTCCTACTGGGTGGAGGCTTCTGCTAAAAGCACAGCCAATCCAAGCAAGTATATATATCCTTGCTTCTGTTTTCATAGATTCTTCACAAAACAACTGAATATGATGCTGCACTTTCAGCTAAACCTGGGAGACAGCACGATAAAAGAATTTCAGTCTCTTAATTGTAAAATGTCTTTGCTAAATCTTTGATATTAAATTTCAGTTTTTCATAAGAAGACTCAAAGTTAAAATCTTGTATTGATGAAAATGAATGTATTAAAACTCACAGACTGGGCTGGGGATATATAGCTCAGTGGTACAAGTGTCTGCCTGGCAAGCCACAGGTTATGAGTTCAATCCTCTGTACAAAAAAAAAAAAAAAAAAAAATTAAAAGTGTTAAGGATGGCTGGGGGTTCAGCTCAGCAGCGTAAGTGCCTGCTTGGCAAACGGGAGGTCATAAATTCAATCCTCGGCAGCAAAAAAAAAAAAAAGTGCTGAGGATAATATAGCTAAGAGAAAAGGCCCTGGGTACAATCTCTAATACTGAAAACAAAAACAAAAACAACAAAACAAACAAACAAAAAACCTCACAGACAGGTCAAGCAGAAGTGCGTTGACCAGCCATGAAAAAGCTTAGGCAAGTTATGGCTAATGTGTTGTGGCTCATGGTATCACCTGATGCCACTACACATTTCCGAGTATGTGCATAGCCCTGTGTGCACTGTTATCTGATGCTTAGCTGCTGGGGTAATACTGGGGCGACTTGGCTTGCATACTAGCTTCCATAAATGAATTTGGCAGTACTCCATCTTTTCCTTTTTTTTTGAAGAGCTTAAGAAGTGCTGGTGATATAACATCCTTAAAAGTTTTGTAGAATTTAGCTGTGAATCCATCAGGTCCTGGGCTTTTTTTAGTTGTTAGATTCTTTATTACTATGTCCATTTCATTGCTTGTTATTGGATTGTTGATCATATTTATGTCTTACTGTCTTAGCTTTGGTAATTTGTATGAATCTAGGAATCTGTTTCTTCAAAATTTGCTAATTTGTTGAAGTACAATTTTTCAAATTAGTTACTAACTTCTGTATTTCAAAAGTGTCTGTTTTGATTTCAGCTTTCTCATTGATAATTGCATTGATGTGAATCTTTTCTCTTTCTCTTGGTAGGTCTGGCTAAGGACTTGTATATTTATTCTTTCAAAGAACCAGCTCTTAGGTTCATTGATTGTCTTTTCTTTGGTACCGTTTTTTGGGGGGAGGTTTATCAATTTCATTGATTTTTCACTCTCATCTTTATAATTTCCCTTCTTAAATTTCAGTTTGGGGCTAATTTGTTGTTGTTTCTCAAGTATGTTATGATTTCTCATAATGCTATTTATTTAGGCATGCTGTGTTTTCCTAATGTAAGCATTGATTGTGATGAATTTTCCTCTTACAGTTGCTTAGTGGTGTCCCAGAGGTTTCAGTAGGTTGTATGGTCATTGTCATTAACTTCCAGAAATTTTAAAATTTCTTTTGTGATTCATTGGCTATTTAGGAGAACGTTGCTAATTTTCTAACTTTTGCCTTTTTCTAAATTTCTTCTGTCATTGATTTTTATTTTCATTGCACAGTGGTCTGATAGTATTCATAGTGTTATTTCTGTTCTTCTATATTTATTTAAGTAGGCTTTGTGGACTAATGTGTGTGTGGACTAATATGTGGACTAATACGTTCCTCTGTTTTGGAAAAAGGACCATGCACTGCTGAAAAGGATGAATACTCTGTTGTAGAGGGATGGAATACTCTATAAATGTCTATTAGGTCCATATATTCAAGGATGTAGTTCAGTGCTGATTTTTTAAATTAATTTTTTGTTTAGTTTATCTCTTTGCTAGAGTAGGCTACTATGATTGTGTTAGTGTTTATTTATGTTTTTAAGTTCAGTAGTTTTTGTTTTATGAAGATAGGTACTCCAGAATTTGGTGCATATATATTTATCAATGCTACCTCTTGCTGAGTTACTCACTTAACTAGTATATAATGACTTTTGCCTCTTCTAATCAGTTTTAGCTTGACACTTACCATGTCTGATATTAGAATTGCTACCCATGTATGCATAAAATATTGTTTTCCATCCTTTAAAATTTTAGTCTATGAATGTTTTGGATTATAAGAGTTTCTTGAATGCAGTAGACTATTGGATTATGTGTTTTGATTCAGTCTGCTAAATTATGTCTTTTGATTGGAGAGTTGCGTCTGTTAATGTAAGGTTTGATTCACACATGACTTTCCCAATTCTCAGTCTCTCTGCCAGCAGAGGCATTGTTCTTAGCTCAACACTGGTGTCCTTGGCAAACACAGGATGTCATAAAAGAGAAAATGGAGCCTGGAATCTTTGAGACACATCCAGATACCCAAACATTTACACCAGTTGCCTCAAGAACTTTGCCCACTGAGGCACAAGATATCCAGAGAATTTTGCATACTGATGTTTACCAAGATCTTCCTGCCTGGTGTCCCTTGCCATTTTTCAAGCTCTATAAAGAAAAAACTCACTTCTCTTTACTCCCTACAGAAGGCCTTTTCACTCTCTGTCTGCTTGCACCCAGGCACAGTAAACTCCACACTGTGTTTCCTTTGTGCAAGCCTGGTAATCTCAGCTGGTTTCTACTTTGCACCGTTCCTTACAGTTAACATTTGGAGATATTACTGAGATTTGTTGATTATTTACTGTCATTGCCTTTTTTATCTGTTGGTGACTTGGTTTTCTTTTCCTGAAAATTTTTTTGGTTATTGTTTATGAATTGACTTTACTTAGAAGTTTTCATTTCCCCTGTTTTTAACTGTGTTGGTTTCATCATTTCTGTCATCAGTATTGTTAAGTATTTTCTCAAGGACTGGTTTAGCATTTATATATCTTTTGAGCTGCTCTTTTTCATGGAAATACCTTATTTCTCCTATTTTTGAAGGATAGCTTTGCAGGGTAAGATAATCTGTGTTGGAAGTTACTTGATCTTAGGGCATGATATAATTCTTTCCAAGCTCTTCTGGCCTTCAGGGTTTGTGTTGAGACGTCTGCTGTAATTCTAGTTGATTTACCTGTATATGTGATCTGGCTGTGTTAAAATTTTGGGCTTTTTTTTTAGGATATCTGGTAATTCAGTAAGGGTATGTTGTGATGATCTTCTTTTTTTTCATCAGATTTTTTGGTTTTATGTAAGCATCACTTGTGTTTTAAACTTTTTTCTTATACAGTTGTCAAACTCACTTCATTTCAGATTCATGTTCAAACACTGAACAGTTCAAGAATTGAACAAAATTTTCCCATGCAAAATAATGAAAAACCAAATAATTGCTTCTGAGTCTCAAAAATTACACTTATAAATCATTTTCCTAGGACTTTAGCAAGTTTTGCAGTGATTTCTTTCTTTAACTCTGTCATGGTTCTCACAGCTTTATTGTTGGTGTTCTTTGGAGTCATGGTTATGTTATTTTATGCAAATAAAGCCTGAAAAAAAAGTACAGTGGCGAATGTTTTAGCACATGAGCACCAGCACTCTGTGTTGTCTGGGAAAGAGTGGTGCTTATACTGAAGTATTGCCCCTTTGTGTGCTCTGTGAGATACAATCCATGACTCACTCTTGGACCATACAGGGTTTTTCAAGTTGGATTTTTGGGTCACCATCAAGCCAAATTAGGAACACCAAGCAGAGTGCCCCCCGCTTTGGTGTTTGAGTCATGGAATGCTCGAGCTTGGAGCTGTTTGAAAACTGAGGTTTCACTGTATTTGGGAAATTTTTTTCTATGATTTTTGGAAACATGTTAGTAAATCTACCTGTGTTCTAGTTTTTCTCTACCGGCAACTAGCCTTAGAGTGGTGGTCTTATCTAGTAGCTGCTGGAGAATCTCTTGTTCTCTTGTTTTCTTTGTGGCTTCTGTGAGTACTTCAACATAACTCACTATTTTGTCCTCAGTTGCAGATACTCTGCCTTTAGACTGGCCATTTTGCAGTGTATGAATGCTGTACAGTTTTTTATTTCAGGTATTTCTATCTGACATCTTTTTGAGGATTCTGTATCCTTGTTGAATTTGTCATTCACTTTTTGGACTGTTTGGGTTAGCTTGTCCAGTTTTTTTACTTAAGTTTCCTGGATTCACTGTGAACATTTTTAGTGAAATTTCTGTGAACTTCTGGTTCATTTCCTCTTTAAACTGGTCTAGTTTCTTCATCTCTTCTATAGACTTTTCATGGAGTTCTGCTACCTGGTATTTGCTTTTCTCTTCCTTTGTGATTCCTTGCTTTGTCTTGAAAGTCCTAACACCTCAGGGGTCTTCTCTTGCCTTGTTTCTGCATGTTCCAATGTATTTGTATATCTGTAGTGTGTGTGTGTGTGTGTGCGTGTGTGTGTGTGTGTGTGTCTTGGTTACTTTTCTCGTTGCTGAGACAAAAATACCGACGTTCAAAATGAAGGAAGAAAAGGTTTATTTCTTACAGTTTTTGGAGGTTTCAGTCTATACTCAGCTGGCTCTAAGGCAAGATGCATGGCAGGGCAGTTGCTCGTGGCCATGGAAAACAGCAAGAGTGAACAGAACAAAAGAGAAGAAAGATGCCTTCTTCCTGCCCTTACACTGTATGTCGGCTCTGCCTCTGGGCAGGTGCAGCACTCACACCACCAGACAACAAACCAATCATAAACACCAGACTCAGCTGCATGAGGCTTGGGGTCCTTCCAAACACAAACCATAACAGTGTACATGGTTAAGGTTTAGTAGATTGAGGAGAGCTTGTGGTTTATCTGAAGATTTTTTGTAAGGTGTTGCTTCCATGAAGTCTTTTCAGCTTTATATGTCCAGTAATAGTATTTACCCCCCTGTTATTTTCTTTAAGCAATTTGATCTCTGTCCCTGTATTTTGAAATGAGAATTACTTCTGATTATAACAGCATTAACTTTTCAGAGATGTCCGCTAGGTTAAGCTAGCTGTTGTCCTTTGTATCTGTCACCGGATCTTACCAATTTTGTTTGTTAGGGAGGAAAAATGGCAGCCTATTTGGTGTAGCATCCAGTTTCTTGGTAATGGACTATAGTAATATTTATGGTCCCAGACTATCTGGATATTGGCATATACCAATCACCAGTGGATCACAATAACCATCTCCCATTGGCTAAAGTATTACACTCAATGACAGAAGTATCAAGCACAAACTGGATAATGATGAACTCTAATAACTAACACCTTTAATCATAGGAACAAGATCTGTAACTATAGAACAAACTCTAACACAACCAGGTATTTATATATGGTAAATATTTACTTATTTAAAGAAATTTTACCTCCTTTCAAAATAGAACAGTTTTCAGTTGTAGAAAGACATCCTTAACTACCTAAAGATTCGTAAGGGTAAATGGTATGGCTTTGGGAAGATGAAGAAAAAAGGAATAGATTGTGCAAAATTAAATGATGGAAGGTGGTAAGATTGATGTAAAAAATCCTATTAAGGAGTAAATGAAAATTAGTAGTATTAGTAACAGAAAAAACCAATTATGATAAAGATTAATAAGAGGTTACTAAGAATGGAGGTTAAACTAGAACAAAAGAGAATAAGAAGAAATACTTGGGAAACATTAAAAGAGATAATAAGAAGAGAGAAAAATTAGAAAATCTATTCAAATAAATTAAAAATGTCATACTTAAAAAGAGGGGAATAAGAAAATGGATGATACAACTCCAAACTCCACTGACAGTAATTAATAATTATAATAAATACTAACAGAGAAGAAAAGAAACTTTGGGTTAAATGAAGGGAGAAGAAAAGAAAAAAAAAATAACTCCTATGTATTTTTTAGAAGAATGTTTTCTTCCAAGCCTGCAGTCTTTAGTCTTAAACATCACATTCCTCTTTGCCCTTCCTTGTGATCTGTAGGTTTGTGTGGAGATTTCTCAGCTCAGTGGGGTCTCTTCCTGTTTGTAAACCACTGTTTGTGGCAACTGGCCACGCTCTTGCACTGTCTGAGGACAGATGTGGAGAATTGGATTCTAAGCATTGGCTCTTGGTGTGGATTCCTGCTAGATGGGGGCTAATGCTGGGTACCTGATGTATATTCTGGTATCCATGGGACTAGCTCCAGAACCAAATGGGGGTTTATGTCTCACTGGGGCACCCATAAGAGATTCAGGTGCTTCCAGGACTGAAGAGTCCAGCAGGCCCAATGAGGGCACAGGGCACTTAGTGATATCTCATGGGTATCTAGATCACTGGGCAAAACTGGCAGACTTGTAACCCTTGCTGTTAACCAGGTAAAGAATTGGCTTACTGTGCAAGGCAGGGACTGTGCCTAGGACTCTGGTAAAATGCAGGGTGGAAGCTCCCTTGCACCCAGAGAGGAAGCAGCGTGCCTGGTACTAAACAGATGCTGCTGCTGTCCAGTTGTACAAGGTGAAACTTGCACAAGATTGAAATTCCCTAGGGAGACCCAGGGTACCCAGCAGTAGTGTTTAGTGTCAGACAGAGTCTCTAGCTGGTCTAGGATTGGGAAAGGCTGTCAGAAGCAAGCCTATGGTGCCAGGTACTACTCAATTGGACCATTATTAGCTCTGTGCTGAATGAATGTCTCAGCTGTTATGGGTTACACTTCAGGCTCCTGACAGCATGTCCAGTGTCCATTACTGAAGACTCCTGACACAAGCAGAGATTACTTGTTTATCTTCTCGGAGTCTGAGTTCAGATAAGTAGGGAGGGAGCCTCTTATGCCACTGATCCTGGCCCCTAATGTGTGCTGACTAAAGTGTTGCTTGGCTATAGACTTCGCAGTGTTTGGAGAGCAGATGATAGGGTGAAGGGGCACATATATTCCCAAATATATCCTGTCAGGCTAATCTCTGCCTCCTCACTCCTTGGATCCTACCAACTATTTGGGAAGTTCTCAAAATGACTGTTCTCATGGTGTGTGAGGGCCGGGGCCCGGCAGGCTAGCCTTGTCTGGCTACTTCTCTTTTTAACTCACGTGTGTATGCTTTGTTTAATCTACATGTCTCTTCTTTCAAATCAATTTTTTTGTATCAAGGCTTATGTCTCACTTTTCTTCTAATTAATTTTGGTTGCTTTTCTGAGTTTCTCAGATGTGACTCCTGATCAGCCATGCTGACTCTTATGTGATGTTTTTCTCAGTGTTTCATGTATTAAACCAACTTTGCATTCCTGAGAAAAATGTTCTGTGTTACTTTTGATATGTTAATGAATTTAGTTTGCTAGTACTGGGTTGAGAATTTTTGCAGCTATGTTCATGAGAGGTAATGGTCTACAGTTTTCTTGTGATGTCCTTGTCTGCTTTTGGTATTGGTAATACTGACCTTATAGATGAAGTGTTGTGTCAGGTAATATGCTTACATTTGAAGTCTGTTTTGCTCTTGATAATACTTATCTTACAGAATGAATTGAGACATATTTCCTTCTTGTGGTTTTTTGGAAAGAGTTCGAGGGAAATGGTAGAGAAGAATCAGCATATGGCATGGCATGGCAAATGTTATATGGAAATATAACATTTTTGCAAATATTAATGCTGCAGCTGGGAAGGAAATAGGCTCTCCTAGGGTATATCTTTAGTGACCTCTCTCCTGTGAATGCGCTCCCCCCCATTCCCATCACATTTAACTATAAACTCATCAGCTAATCACACTCCCTGATCCAATCACCTCCCAACATGAGGCTTTGGGAGGACATATAAACCATATCATTGAACTGTCTAGTTATGTTGTGCATGTGTTTGTTGTGTATGTGTGGTGCCAGGCATCTAATTAAAGGCCTCACATGTGCTAGGCAAGCACTGTACTACTGAGCTACATCCACATCCCTAATCTTTGTTGGAAGTGAAGTATTGAAGTCTATAAGTATTATTGTCAAATTCTTTATTTTTCTCTTTGTATCTACTTTTACTTAAAGGTTCTGTTTAGGTGTAGATATGTTTAAAACATTAAAGCTTTTCTTTAAAAAATGTTACAGGTTTTTTTTTTTGTTTGTTTTTTGAGACAAGGTCTTTGTCTACAATTCAGGCTGTCCTTGAACTCACTATGTAGCGCAAGCTGACCTCAAATTCACAGCGATCCTCCTGGCTAAACCTTCTGAGTACTGGGATTACAGGCATGTGCCATAACATCTGGCTGTAATAGCTTTTTATTGGACCCTTTATCATTATAGAACACTCTTTTTACTAAAAAAAAGTTTCTAGTGACTTTTTCTTGTATAAACTACTTTGATATTAGTGTGACAACTCTGATTTTTTTTTTTTTTTTTAGGGGATAATAATATTAGAGGTTGAAGCCAGAGTCTTAACACTGAGGTACATCCTCAACCCTTTAATTTTTTTCTTTTAATTTCATTTTGAGACTTGGTCTTTCTAAGTTGTCTAGACTGGGCTTGAATTTCTTCTACCTCAACCTTCCAGAATGTGGGGATTACAGGTGTGTACTACCATGCCTAGATACTTGAATATTTTTAAATCTTTCAATCTAATGTATGTCTCCTGTAGGTAACATATAGATAGACTTGGTTTTTTTGGTCTTTTTGAGATAGGGTCTTGCTATGCAGTTCAGCCTGGCCTTGAGCTCACTTTGTAGCCTAGGCTGGTCTTGAACTCACAACGATCCTCCTGCCTCAGCCTCCCAAGTGCTGGGATTACAAGCGTGAGCCACGACACCCAGCTTGATTTGGGGGTTTTAAAATCCAGCTGTATGGGCTGGGAGTTTAACTCAGCAAGTATAAGTGCCTGCTTGCAAGTACAAGATCCTGAGTTTGATCCCCAGTGCACCCCCCCCCAATCCAGCTGTTTATTTTCTGCTTTTATTGGAATATTTAATCCATTTATATTTAATGTTTTATGTAGTTGGATTTAGGTCCACCATTTTCTTTTGTTTCCTATGTTTCTTTTCTTTTTCATTTCTCCAGCCCTTCTTTCTCATTTAAATGGGTATTGTCTAGTGCATTGGTGGCAAGTCTTCTACAGTTTTCAACAGTACAAACATCGGTCTGTGGCACTGATGCCTTAGGCTTACCGCTACTGTTCTAGTGTAACTATTTGTGATTTTTACAACATATTTATTTGAATTTTTTTCATAGTGGTTGCTTATAGAGCTTATGATAAAAATCTGAAGCCTACTTTGCATTTATATTAACTTATTAAAGTGAGATAGGTAGGCCTTTTATATATTTTAAAAGCTTTTACCTCTTTGTGTATGTGTGTATACATACATTTTTGCTATACATATTGCATCTAGATATATTACAAACTCAGCAATATCTTGTTATAATTGTTATGTAATGCTATGTAATTGATACTATTAAATAATGTTATGTTATATAATGTTTTTAAAAGGAGCTGTGAGAGAATAAGGATATAATTTAGCATATATATTACATTCTCATATGGCATTTCTAGTTTTCATTTGCCCCTGTGAAAGTTAGCTACCATGTTAAGTCAGTTCCTTAGTGCAATACAGTTTTTCCATTACTCCTGAGCATTAATATTTGCAAAAATGTTACATTTCTATATACTGTAGTTCCAAAAATGAAATTTTATGTAGTTGTATACAGATGATCTTTAAAAACCAGTTAAGCAAAGACATAATATGCATTTTACACTGTCAAATTATGCAAATAATTACCTTTACTGGTACTGTTCTTTCTTGCATGTGAAATTGTGTTATTGTCTGAGGTCAATTGTTTTTAGCTTGAACTTCAGTTAGTATGATACACCTTGATGGTGTATCTATTAACCTTGAAAACTCTCAGTTTTTGTTTATCTGGGAATATCTTCATTTTTTCATTGTTCTTTAAACATTTTACTATGATATATTTTGATATGGCTCTTTGTATTTATCCTGGTTGAAGTTTTGTTGAGCTGTTTAGATTGTTTTTCATCAAATTTGGGAAGGACCCTTCTTAGTTGTCTCTTGCTTGGTTCTGTCTGGTATGTATCTGGTTTAGCTTCAGCTTCTCAGGAAAAGATCAGTCTTCTTTTAATAACTCCACTGTATTTGAGAATAACCCTTGGTCTTCTTCACCCTGTATTTAAAATAATTCCATTCCTTTGGGTAGAAATTTGGAGCAGGTGTAAGGACTATGGCATGCTTCTTTCTTTGAGTGGCAGCTTTGCTTTAGGAACAGGCTGCTGGGTGGGCTGGGTGTTTGGCTCAGTATAAAGCCTTGATCCTTTGAAAGAGCTGGGGTTAGGACCACTGGAGTCCAAGCCTTCTCAGTGTACCATCTCTGAAATAGATACCTTTTTTATGAGTGGGAATGGGTGAAAGAAGGGAGCCTTAAACCTCTTGAATGTACATGTCATAAATTTATTTTCTTCAATGTATAGTGGGGTGAGGGTTCTTTTGCTGGAAGCTTAAGAGAGCAGAGCCTTGTATTCTTGGCCACACCTACCAGGAGTGCAACTTCTGTCACGCAAAGAAAGAAGGGAAGGTGTGGGTTGTAGTTCACTTGCCACTAATTCTTACTATTCGTCATGATTTTCAATAGATCTTCATTGGTAGTTATATATTTCTTTTCTGTATCCTTTAGAGAAATTTCCAAAAACTCTCAGTGGTTGCATGTGTGTTTGTGTATGTGTTTGGTTTGTTTGTTTTTATCTATCTGAGGCAAGGTTTCACTATACAATTCAGGCTGGTGTTGAATTTACTTTGTAGCTCAGGCTGACCTTGAACTCGAATTGATCCCTCAGACTCAGCCTCCCCCAGTGCTGGGATTACAGGCGTGCACCACCATGCCCTGTCTGGTTTGGTTTTTTTTTTTTTTTTCCCTCCTGGGATCAAACTCACCTGGTGTGGTTTAATTGTGATGTTTCTTAGAAATACTGGGTTGCGGGGTATGCAAATGGCAATCAGTTTGCACAGTTGTATAAATGAATGTTTGAATGCATTTTTGGATACTAGTCCTTTGACTATATGTGCACTAAAATTTTATTCCATTTTGTGCCTTATCTTTTAACTAATGATATATCTTTTGCTGATCAAAAATTTCTTATTTTTAATGTAATTGAATATCAGATTTTATTTATTTTTAAGAAGTCTTTTCCTATCTCAAGTTAAAAAGATAATTTTCTACACTAAGTTAAATTTAGTTTTTTTTTTAATCATTGTATCATTAATGTTGTCTAGGTCCTGGTGAATGTGTGAGAAACAGTTATCTAATTTCATTTTTTACATATAGACAACTAATTGTCCCAACCCTATTTATTTTGTAGTCAGATTTTTCCTTGCAAGTCTGTGGAGCTGCTTATAAAAAATTGAAATAGGTAGAGAATCTGTAATCCAAAAATCTAAAACTATTGTTTGGTGTGTACAGTATTAGAGATTGAACCCAGGACTTTCTCATTGAGATATTTCCCTGTGTTCTGTGTTTTAAAAATATTTTAAGACAGGTTCTTCCCAAGTTAGCAAGTTGCTGAGGCTGGGATCAAACTTTTGATCCTCCTGTATCAGATTCCCATAACCGTAAGCCTATAGTCATGTGCCAGTATAACTGGCTCAAAATCTGAAATTTTGGGGTTTTAAGCATATTGAATTTTGGATTTCCAGATTAGATATGCTTAATTTTTGAAGTGTATACAAGTCTTTAAAAATCCAAAAAAAATTCCAAAATCTGAAATCCCAAGCATTTTTGGATAAGTCGTAGTTAATTGAGTCTATCTTGAGGTTCTTTGTTCTGTACTTTTGGCCAACCTGTTTAGTTTTGGACTGTTACCATGTAAACTTAATAACAGAGCTTTATAGTTTTGATAGCATGAAGAAAAAAACATTACTTAGTCGAGTATTTTGTCATGTACTTAATAGATTTTTAATATGTTAAATAGCTTTCAGTGAACATTTTCCCACCCTCTTGTATGGTAATTAGCAGGCATGGACTTCATTGTGAACTAAGCATTCATTTACAGTTTTGAAATTGGGAAAGAAAGTACTATCCATGATGCTTATATTTATTAGCCTCAGAAGTCACATTTTTTCCTTTTAACTCTAGGAACGGTTTTAATCAAAAGTAACAGCGGTCAGTTGATGTTGGTATCTCCTCAGCAAGGTGTGACAAGAGCAGAGACTGCAAGTACCATATCTTCCAGGCCAGCAGTACCAGTGAATGCCCAAACTGTCAAAATCTGTACGATGACGGTAACATACCTTAATTTTCCTC
The DNA here is from genome assembly GCA_004027455.1 of Hydrochoerus hydrochaeris. Lineage (NCBI taxonomy): Eukaryota > Metazoa > Chordata > Mammalia > Rodentia > Hydrochaeridae > Hydrochoerus > Hydrochoerus hydrochaeris. Next base: position 187,829 of record PVLA01001902.1, read on the forward strand.
CGTTTCTCAGCTAATCTCTTATTACAAAGATGTACATATTTATTAGTAAGAATAATTTGAGATGATTTGACTCAGCTTTTAAAATTAAGTGACTTTCTTTAAATATACTAATGTAATATAACAAGATTTTTGGTTTTGTAATTCAATAATTGCTAAAGAAATGAAAATTCAATCTTTATAAAAGATTTTATAGTTCTCTGAGGACATGTTCAAAAGGGTAGCTTGCATCTTGAAAGAAAATAATCATTCTGCTTCAGTTTAATTTGTTAGAAAATAGTAAGACTATGTATAGTATTCATTTTTATCCATACCTTATTAAGAAATATAGAAAAATGCTATAATGTTTCATTAGCTTTACATTGTTAGAATTATTTTGTATACCTGGTGATCTTTCTAGATGACTGGGCTTATGTGATAAAATTTTAAAAATATTTCTGTGAATATTTTTATTTAAACACAAAATGCTGAATATAGTCTTAATATTTTTAATGACTCAAGGCCTTTTGAATTAAAAATTCCATTTTTGTGGCAATATTATTCTTTGCCCATTTTGTTTGTTTTTATGTTTTCCTAATTTGCTTTTAAGTGCTTAATTAGTTATTTTCTCTGTCAATAATGCTTGATGCTTTCCCTTTCTAATTTGCTTTTTCTATAGGTTAAGAATATAGAGTAGCAGATTTTTGTTTATATTTAAATATTAAATAAGAATTTATATGGTTTCCATATAGTCAAGTTTCAGATTTTAATACAGAAAGCTGTATTACTTATTTACTGTGAGACTTCAGATAAAAGGGATATTTACTGAATCATTGCCTCCTTAGAAATATGAAATGAATGTCAATGGGTGAGATGACCATTTAGGTTGATAGTATAGAATGTGCGTAAAATTTTAATATTATAAAGCCAATTACAACTAATATAAGTTTCCTATGGGAAATTGCTCTTACAGTCTCCATAGTACTGATTAATTGTAAATAACTAATACTGATGACTTTATTATATTGTCCCTTTCCTCTCAGAATTCTAGCTCACAGTTAATCAAGAAAGTGGCAGTGGCACCAGGTAAAACATTGACACAAATAGGAACTACTGTGACATCCACTGTTCCAAACCCTTCCTCAGTACAAGTGAGTTGTAGTTTAATTGTGGCTATGTGCACTTGGGTTATTTTTGCTTCTTTCTTTATTAATTAGCTGTTTCCTATCAAATGTGTAAGTCGCTGACATTGATGAGAGCAGTTCACTGATACATGATGACAATCAAAATGGGAAATGCTGGAGATATGGGGAACAAGAAAATATGGTGTATATTCTTGGATATATTTTACTGAAGTGCATTAAAGTAATGCAAATACATCTAATTGCCATGTGTCATAGTCTCTTGAAGTAGCTAATGATATAAAATTTGGTGTCTGAGATCTTTATTAGAGATCAGTACCTGTAGAATGGGAGGAGAGTAAGAATTTAAACTAGATGCAGATACAGTACAACATCAGCCAACCTAGTGGAGAACTTGGAGCATATATGACTTGTCACCATTGTCACATCTAAGCCAACACAGTCAGATGGTTGTTCCTTCTGGGATCAGTCAGTGGATGTGAACTGTGCTGGGAAAGTTGGACATTTGAGCAAGGTGAGTATCTACAGCTGAGGTAGACCTGATGAAGCTAACAGCTGGAAGCTGTCCATGAGCATTCCCGTTGGCAAGAACCATACAGATCTTTCCTTTGTGATGGTTCATCACACACAGTCTGCTCACAGTCTACCTCACTTGGATCTACTATGTCATGTGTTGGGACTGGGTGTTCTGTGTTCTGATGATTTCTTTCTTGGGGCAACAAAGAAGAGATTAATAGGTTGGATGGCAAATCCATTGCTGCATTTGATCTTGGGCTGCAGTTGACACTAACCCTCTCCCTCCTCCGTTCACTTCATATTCCCTGGTCCTAAACTACCAACTGTGTTGGTTTTAGTAAGATTATTGCACGAAAGACTGTCATATTGTCTTATTAAATATTTACATTAGCAGTACCTTAGTAGTTTTTTCAGTGGTTATATTTCTTAGACATTAAGTACATTTATAGTGCCATTGATTAAAGAAAGATATTGTAAAGTGAAAACACAGCAACGTAATTTTAGAAATTTAAGATTACTATTTGTACATCATGAAATATCATGACATGAAGAACAAATTGTGCTAGGTAAATGGAGAAACTCCACTGTATTCACCTTCAAGGATAAAGGAAATTTCTTGGAAGTTACTTCTTATACTGTATTAAGAGATTCTACATTTGTAGACCTTGATCTCCTCCTTGCTAACTAAAGTCATGGTTTATGTCTGTGCTCTCTGAATATTTAATGAAGTCTTAATAATTCTAGAAAGTGAAGCTTGTATTCATTTAGTTACTAATCACAATTGGTGGACACTAATTACATTTGTAATTTTTATAAAAAAGGACATATAGGGGCCTGAATTCAGATAGGTGGGAAAGTATTAAGGTCAAACCAAAACTAAGAATTTCTTTCAATTGTGAATGTAGGCTTCAAACTGAAAGTATGGAGTGCTACGCTGTGTTAGTGTATACCCAAGACTTTCACAATAGAAATCACTGATTTTTAAAAATTTTCTCAAATGTTTCAATTATCTCAAAATAGTCATACTAATTAGCATTATATATAGTTATTAACTCCATTATCAATATTCCTTTTGCTTTTTGTGGTAATGGGGATTGTACCTAGGGAATGTTAAACTATATCCCCAGCTATTTTTGAAATTTTTAAATTTTGAGACCTGTTTTTCCAAGATGCCAGGCTGCCCTCAAAGTTTCTGTTTTCCTGCCCCCACCTTCCTAGTGATTACAGATAGGTGCTACTACCCAGCCTCCAACCTGTTACTTAGTGTACTAATAAAGAAGCTACATATCAAAGAAAGATTTAGTACATATTGTTAATAAAATGGTATACCTGAGTTACTTAATGTGTATTGTTCTTGGATTATTTTTCCATATACTGATCTATGTCTATCATTGATTATTAACATTTGCTGTGTGGATTGCTTTTCCTAATTTACATTGATGCATATTTTAAGTTGGGCTATTCCTCATTGATAGTCTGGGGCAGTAGAAATTATCAAAGAGTGCAGTTAAAGGTTCTGTATCCACTTTGAGAGACAGAACATCTTAGTTTTGGGGGCTACTTCTTAAAAATAATTCCTTGGAAATGAGATAACATAGGACTACTCATACTTGATTATTTGACTGGAAAGGCAAATTTGTGTGTTAAGAAATTTTGAAAATGTGTATTTTCCTATTAATAGGTGTCAGTATTTTTTTGAGATGGCTTGAAACATGGCCTATTCTAGTAATTATAACAAGAAAACTAATTAAAAACTTTTATATTCAGTCTTAGATTGTATTTAATGGGGAAGATACAGTTTTGCCTATTTGATTAGAATGTAAATGTGAAAATGATTTCTCTTTTAGAATTAGCATTTTTAATCAAATGTGAACAATCCTAAAATGATTACTCTTTCAGACAGAAAATCACCCTCTTGAAATGCAATTTGGTCTGCTAAATTTGCATATAGTTTATTTTTGTGCTGTACATGTGACTGATTTTCACATAGATTTATTTCACAAATACTCCAGGCCTTTGACTCCTGTCACCAAAACATGGCTAATCAATGTAACACAGTCTTGCAAAGAATAGAAATACCATTGGCTATGCTAGAAAACTGAGTTTTAAGTTATGATTAAATATAAGAGCATTCATCCAACACTGGAATAGGAAGACCAGGATTATATACTTACCCATGTTCCTAAAAAGTTGTAAGTAGTGTCAAAGGCATAGGTAGTGACACAGGTAGTGGCTTTATTGGAAAGCATTTTGAAGGACAGATTTGTATTAGTGTGTGTCAGCAATGTCTGAGGTAGATTGATTTGGAAAGGTTTTGGAGTGTGGTGGCACATGCATAATTTCAGAACTTGGGATGTGGAAGCAGGGGAATCATGAGTTGAGGCTAGCCTGGGCTATATATTGAGACCCTGGAGAGACAGACAGACTGATAGACAGATGGGTTGATTGAAGGTTTCAGGTGTCAGAAACCATGAGAGATGAGAGGAGGGACGAGGGTCTGTGTCCCAGTATCTAGTCCAGGTGCCTACCCCCAGTGACTGGAAGCCTTCCCTGGAGGCTCCACCTCTTTAAGTATTTCACCTACTCCCAGGAGCACCTTGGGCTGTGAGCTAGGCTTTTGATGCATGGACCTCTGGGAACATTTCTGATCCAAGCTATAGTATGGACAAAGAGTAAAATTTTGACAAAGAAAGTAAAACGACATAAATACTTACACTTCTCACAAACAACGGAACACTTTTCCTCAGTTCACATTTCATTGGATCTTGTTTTGCTTCAAAGGTCAGGGGACAGTACTCCCCTGAGGAGCCTCTCTCACCAGTTGTCAAAGACATAATTGCTAACCAAAATTCTAGATTATGCTTTCTTAAATATGGTATTACCATGACTGACACACTTAAGATACTCTGAAAAAAGTCTTATTTACAGTATATAAGCCTGAAAGTTCATTTTAAAAAATCTCTAGAAGGATTCAGAAGAAACTGCACAGTTGTTGCCTCTGGAAAGCAGGAATAGGGAGGGGTATGAACAGAAGGAGGGTGACATTGTTTTATTGTTGCTTTTAAGGTTTTCTCTACTTAATGGAATTTTACTATTTTATTTGTAATTTTTAATTTTACCTCTTTTAAAAGTTCAGTATTTCACCATTAGTTCTAGTCCCTATCAACATTTTAAGTTTCCTTCTCTCTTGCCCTCAAAACATTGTCTGATATATATGCCAGTCTTTCTAAAATGGATAATTTTGTTGTGCATTAAAACTGACCTATTTTGACTGTTGAAGAAGGAAGTTTTCTTGAGGATTATGGCAACCTGACCTTTCTATGTGTGTGCTTGCAGAACACAAGCATTTAAATTAAAATCATGGTATAATATCCAGCTTTCTATGTAAGTTGTGAATGCTGTTCTTTCCTGTCTGCCTTCCACTCCAAGCTTTTCAGCAACTTTAATGTTTGAGACAATGTGGTTTTTCTGAATTATTACCTGTTGTGATTTCTTGTATTAAAATTTTTGCCCTGCAGATGGTGCTAGAGTCACACCTCATTCCAACAGAGGGTGGGAGAAATTCTTTTCAGTATGAAAAGATCACATTTTATAATAGTCTTAATGCTTATTTTAATGGTCTGTTTAAAAGCAGGTGGCTTGAATATAAGATAATCAGTATATCACTTTGTTTAATACGTAAGAAGCAGCAGAAAATTACCAGGCAGGTAATTCTTTGTTTTCTTATAAAGATCTGCTATTTAAAATACTTGTAGAGAAGCATGAACAATATTTTTTGAGGACTTATCTGTGTGGTACTCTTTCATAGACAATCCTAGGGTACAAGCACTGTTGCTGTCCTTGTTTTTGTGCAGGAATCAGGGGATTAGTGAGAATAGTAACTTGTCTGTACTTAATACTGTAGTAAGTGGCAATAAAAAGTAGAATGAAACCCAGATATGCTAGAGTCCAGAGTTCTGGGTTACATTTTTGTGGACTCTTAGTGCATCCCATCAAAGCAAAGATGGGAGTTTCATTTGTAGTTTGGTGAGTGTGAAGTGAGGTACCCAGCAATTCCTATCTCACTATGTACTAATTGGATTTCAGTCTATATCTGTGCCAGCCAGTGTTGTCACAGTTACTCCTGTAAAGCCAGTGAATACTGTAACTACCCTGAAGCCTTCAAATTTGGGAGCATCATCTGTACCCTCAAATGAGCCCGGTTCCAAAGCAGAGAGCTCAGCAGCTGCTCAGGTTGATCTTTCTCCGGTAAGCTCTCACCGGCCACTTACACCAATACAGTTTCTTACCAGTGGTCTTGAATCTCGGCTAATGCTGACTAATGCTTGTGATTTTATATTTCTTGATATTTAGGCAATGCTAGAAAATGTGAAGAAATGTAAAAACTTTCTTGCCATGTTAATAAAACTAGCATGCAGTGGGTCACAGTCTCCAGAGATGGGGCAGAATGTGAAGAAGCTGGTGGAACAACTTTTGGTAAGTTAGTAAATGGTATTAAGTTTTATAGGAATCCATAGAACATGTTTCAAATCGGAAATATCTATATATTTTTGATGAGGTTTATTTTAAATGTACTTCTTGGTAAAGGAACATGTATTTAAGACATGTACTGAGAATATAACAAAGATAATTTTGAGGTTTTGTTGTTTGTTTCTTTTGTCTTTTTGAGACAGGGTCTTGCTATGTATTTCAGGCTGGCCTTGGGCTTACTTTGTAGCCCAGGTTGGTCTCGAACTTACAAACGATTCTCCTGCCTCAGCCTCCCAAGTGCTGGGATTGTAGGAGTGTGCCATCACACCCAGCCAACAAAGATAATTTTGGACTGTGTGTGTGGGGAGGATGGGTACTGGGGATGGAACTCAGAGCCTAACACATGGTATGAGCCCTGAGCCACACCCCACCCCAATTTTGAACTTTTCTTTTTAGGCAGGATTTTGCTAAGTAGTTCAGGCTGGCCTGGACTCATTGTGAAGCCCAGGCTGGCCTCGAACTTGTAGTACTCCTCCTGCTGCAGCCTCCGAGTGCTGGGATTACAAGCGTGACCCACCATGCTTGGCTAATTTTGAACTTTTTGAACTACTATAATGTGTAGATTTATCTTATATAATTAACATTTTAATTTTTTAAAATATAAAATTGGTACCTTTTCCAAGTAGAACCCATATGTATTTCAAATATTTCATACATTCTTTATGTCTTTTAAAAATATTCCCACAGATAATAGAAATAGAATATTTGCAATGGCTAGTTTTCCCATTTGGGAAGATGTTTTTAAGGTATTTAAAATTATATGTCTTATATACAGATGTTTAATTTAAAATTTGTGAGTCTTTTTAAAAGTAAACACTGAAATTTTGTTCTCACCTTTCCCTGAAGTACGCTAGTTTTGAAAAAGGATATAGTGACTCGATCCTCTAAAATGAAATGCTTAGATGGAGAGACCACATATATTCTATAAAAGACTTAAAAAAAAACACACACACATTTCTTCAGGGCTGGGGAGTTAGCTCAGCGGCATAAGTGCCCGCCTTACAAGCACGTGGTCATGAGTTCGATCCCCCATACCGATTAAAAAAAAATTTTTTTTTAAAGTTTTTAAGCCCAAAAGATATGTGTGAATTTTTCAGAGAGACAGCAATAGTTAGGAATTAATAAAATGTACTTTCTAGCTTAAGATCTGTTTATCTTAGAACAGCAAACGGTAATACTCAAATATTTTGTTCTTGGGATACTTTTATATTCCTATAAATTATGGCTTCCTTCAGACATTTTTACTTTTCTAGGGACCTAGAATTCAGGCTATGAAATTTAAAGAATTTTATTTTTTAAAGTAATAATAAACCTGTTATATATTAACATAAATAACATTTAAATGAAAGTGTAGTATCCAAAACAGTAAAACTGAGTGATGAAAACAGCATTGCTTTACATTTTGTAAAGCTCTTTAATGTCCAGTTTGACACAAGACAGCTGCATTCTCCTACCTGCTTCTGCATTTAATCTATTTTGTGCTGGGTTTTTTCTTAGAGTATTTGGGAAATATCTGTTCTCATGTGAAGAGATGGTTGGAATACGGAGCATTGGAATTACTTCCAGTACAGTGTGGGTGTTCTTTAGAGTGTACTGACTTACCTTACACAGTGAATGGAGTTTTTATCCATGTACAATTTTTACTGTAGTTTGTATTGGTTCCTTGGAAAATACTAGTTTACTGAGTTATGAAAATTTCCAAATTTTTCAGATAATTTATTTAAGATGACAAAATAACTTGGTCCTTAATTTCATTGACAGTCTTATCAGAAAATTCTTTTAAAGCAACCTTTTCTGAACCCCTCCTATCTTTGGGAGCTATTCCTATTCCTTATTCCTTTTGCCCAATAAACTTCTTACTCTTAAAAAAAAAAAAACAAGAAAATTCTTTTAAGTTGTAGGAAACCATCAAGTCCATAGTAGTGATTATAAATTTTCCAAAATTGTAATTTTGGCTTGAGAGTTTAATTTTATCATTTTGCTATCAGTTATTTTTGCTTATAACAACAGACTTCATTTATTTTTTAGAAATATTTTAGATATTCAAGTATTTAGTCATTTGTCTCAGTTGCCTTGTCATTCTTCCAGTAAAAATGAAAACTAGCAGTGGTTCAGTTGGTGACTCAGTAGCAGAATGCTTTTCCTTGAGCATATTTCTTTGGTTTGCAGCAGAAATGCTTTTTATGTGATTCTTCTTTATGTTCAGGACTAAAGAAGATGTCTAGTGGATTTGAGATATAGTAACATTAAGTTTTACTGTTTCATCCTGGATGTTTAAAAGAGTAACTGGCTCTTTTTAAAATTCTGGTGTCTACAGTTATTGTACTTTGCTGTTGCCCTCCTTTTTTTCTCCCATGGTATTAGGGATTGAACCCACCAAGTCACACATGCTAGACAAATACCCTATTCTTGTGCTTTCTTAAAATTTTATTTTCAGACAGGGTCTGCCTATATTGCCCAGATTGCCCTTGAATTTGCCATCCTCCTGCCTCAGCCTCTGGTGTAGCAGCCATTGCAGGCATGTGCCACTGCATCTGTCAGACACACACACACACACACCCCTTTCTATTACAGTGAAAATAACTTTAGATCTCAGAGTCTATTGAAATGCTTAGGAGTATAAAATGATCAATAAGGGGTCCCTAGTGTTTGGAACTGCCGTTCTGGTCTTGCAACAGCATTCTAAAACCATCTTAGCTTGATTAAGATAATTTAAACATTGATAAACCAAAAAAATAAAACAAAGGCCTCAAACAAATAGCTTCCTATTTCCTGCAATTAAGTTTAGGATTCCATGTTTTTTCCTTCCTTATTGTTCTTAGCTGACTGTCATAATGGAGCAGTGTTCAGCTAGTCTGTGAATAAGCACCACAGTATTTACTCTGTCTCGCTTGCATCTTCAGTGGCAGGGGAAATGCCTCCGTCTAATGATGGACTTCGCCGCTTATGAGAAGCTCGCCTGCAATCACGAATTACATACTTTGCCTCTTTTAGTTTTTAATTTGATTATTTTTTAAAAGAGACAGAGTCTGGCTAGCTGGCTGTGCTGTCCAGGCAGCTTAAGAGGTGGCTCTGGATCCAGTGAGCTTCCTGGTTCTCCCTCCTGAGGGCTGGGACTAACATGTGGTACCATTCCTGGGTTTGTGTCTTTTATTTATATGATTAAAAATACATTTTTTCCTCCAATTTTTTAGGATGCAAAAATTGAAGCAGAAGAATTTACTAAGAAACTGTATATTGAACTTAAGTCGTCACCTCAGCCTCATCTAGTTCCTTTCCTCAAGGTAGTATTGTGTGTTTCTTTGAAGGCAGTTTTTATGTCAGATTTCATAAAATAATTTTAAACTTGGATATTTTGGTATGGTAAGCAGTTCATTGTGAAGGTGCTCACAGTGTGGGACAAACCTTACTAACCTTTGTAAACCGTAACACAAGCATAGTCATAGTATTGTTTTCATTGAACACTTGAAAAACAGCAGTAACATCTTGCTTGTGAAATAACTTGATGGTATTGTTTAATACTTGAACTGGAATATATTCAAGAAATTGTTGATATATGTGTGCAAGAATAGGGTCTTCTGTTTTAACAACTTGTGTTCTTGTAGAATTATAATCCACATAGTCATATTTCCTAGAAGGGTATAATTTTTAAGAATTAATTTATATAACAGGAGCTTGTTTTAGAAGCCTAAAAAATCCATTTAGATTCCTAGAAGTTACAAAGGAATTAAAGTGAAATTTATAAAGTCAGTAAAGCACTCAGAGCTATTATGGACCAACACTCATCACCATAAATTTGGATGTAAAGGCATCAAGAGTTGCCTTTGAATAATTTTGGAATAATTGTCTAGTGGAGATGAAAGGCTTCATACTTCAAACTCCTTTTGTTGCCTCACTAAAGAAGAACGGCAAGGAGGATGGAGCACTCCATTTTCATAAGGATTTTCAAACAGCAGAAACTGTTTCTGAGAGGTGACCAAGTTAATTAGGAGGCCACAAATCATGTGATGTAAAGGCTGAATAAAACTGAGAATGTTTTAGCCAGAGGTGGATTTTTTGTGACTACTTGTGCCTCTCCTGGTTGACTGCCTTGACTGAGAAGTTAGAGGCCTTCTTACCAGGTTGCTTCCATTGCAAAGGTTCTTGAGCTCTAGGTACAGAATATAAAAATGACAGCTCTTTATACTTTGGGGTTTGTACTGATTGGATACACACTGAAGGAGAAGGGAGAAAGTGAGTGACTTTCTACAGTGTGACAGCACTGTATTAGCTTTTCATTACTATAACAAATACCCATGATAATAAGCTTTTAAAGAGAAAAGGTTTATTTGGCTCCCAGTTATAGAAGCTCCTATCAGTGACCAGTTGGCCTGTTGGTCTTGTGGCAAGGTAGCACATTGTGGTGGAAGTGTTTGGGAGAGTAAAACCTTTCACCTTATGGCCAGGAAGAGAAACAGAAAAAGGAAGACACCAGCTCCCTTGGAGGCAGGGTCCCATTAACCCAAAGATGAGGCTGAACTCTAGGCCCTGCCTTTTAAAGTTCCTGTTGCTCTTTGGTAGCACCGCTGGCGACCAAACCTTTAACAAATGGACCTTTGAGGGATACCAAGATCTAGCCCACAGCAAATGATCCCGTGGCTACTGTCACATGATTTGCACTGCATGTGTTCAATTGTATCACTCAGAGAATATGTGCTAGGGAGTAGTTTTCATTTTAGAGAGGGCAAAACTATTTAGATCAGCTAACTTTAGATGAAACTCACAGGTCTACAATTTATCTGACTCTGCTTGAAATTATATACCATTGAGGATTTGTACTTTGTGTCTGTTTTCTAAAAAAAATTCTTAAGAGTTTTATCTGCATTTTTTTTTTTTCATCCTTGAGAGCTTTAGAGGGAATGGATGTTGTATAGAGATTAGGCAATTCAGCATTTTAACTCAACACTGGCCAGGCAGTCAAGATAATTCAAAACACATCTCTTTAAGAGAGACTTTACCTTAAAATATCTTTCCAGTTATGTTTTCCTGATAATCCCTCTTAGATTTCCAATTTAAATTTAAGTCATTTTCTGAATATATTTCCAAAGCAGTTTATTTTCTGCCATTTTCGAATTTTAGCAAAAGATTATGAGGGATTTTACACGCGTAAATCTTGAAAACCTCTCGAAATAGGAATATTCTGAATCTCTCTCTTGTTTTTTTCCCCCAGAAGTTAAGGGGAACAGTAGTTTTTTATTTAAGACAGGACAATGGTTTTATTTTTGTTTTTAAAAATTTTTATATCTCTTAAGTACTTTGTTTCCAGCTTTTAGTAGATGGTCCAGATGAATCTAGGTGTTACAATAAAGAAATCTTCCCAGTCAGTGAAGATAATCTTTACCACCTATCTAGTTTTGGATCTTTTCCTTAATGCATGACAACTCCTGACCTCAAAAGGCATGTTTTTTTTTTGTTTGTTTGTTTTGTGGTACCGGGGATTGAACTCATGACCTCATGCTTGTCAGGCAGGCGCTTATGCCACTGAGCTAAATCCCAGGCCCCAAAAGGCATGGTTTTTATTTTGAACTCTTAACTTTTTCAGAAGATTGGAAAGACAGACACTGACTTCAAATTTGGTCAGAGAACATGCTACCTCAATTATGGAAATGGTTTTGGACCTTGAAATTCACTTTGTATTAGTTTTATTTTGGTGTAAATACTATTTTTTGTCGAAAGTTGGAAAGTTACTTAACAAAGGATCATATTGTGTTGTAAGTAAGCTTACAGATATTGAGGTCGCTAATCTTTTATAGGCTGTAGATGAGTACAGAGAAGTATAATAAATATAGTGTTTTACCTTCCATACTGATAATTGAGGTATCCAAAATAAGTTTGATATTGAGTCATGATAACTTTATTTTGAAAAATAAAGTACTTTTTGGCTTTAAGTTGATTGTAGCTTGGATACTGATAGGATAAAATAAAGGATACAGGTTTTCTCCACTGAAATACCTGATATACTTTGGATTTGCTTTATGCTGTAAAAACAAGAAATACAAAGTTTTATGCTGGGGATGTAGCTCATTGGTAGACTGCTTGCCTAGGATGCATAAGACCCCGGTATATATTACAATCCCTGTACAAAATTTTGTGCTACTAGTAATTTATCAAATGTTTCTTTCTCCTCTCTCTGTTTCTAGAAAAGTATGATTGCCTTACGACAACTTCTGCCTAATGCCCAGAACTTCATTCAGCAGTGTGTTCAGGAAACTTCCAGCAATGTCGTCTTTTCCAAAACCTGTACCACAACAGTCACAACTTCTCCTGCGGTGACAACTGCTGTATCCTCAGCCCAAACTGAAAAGCCCACCATCGTTCCCACAGCAGCAATGCCTACACCCATGTCTGCGCAAGCCCTGAACCCACTTGGTGGTCCAGTTGGAGCAAAAACTGGCGTTGTGACCCTACATCCTGCTGTGGCAGGTGGAACAACAGCTGGAACTGTTTTGCTCCAGACCTCAAAACCTCTGGTGACATCAGTACCAAATGCAGTGACAACAGTTTCTCTTCAGCCTGAGAAGCCAGTTGTCTCTGGAGCAGCAGTAACACTGGCTCTTCCATCAGTAACTTTTGGAGACAAGTCAGCTGCAACTCTTTGTCTTCCACCTGTGAAGCCCATTGCTGCTTCTGCTGGGACCAAGCTGGACAAGCCTGTCATTGGCACGCCCCTCCAAATCCAGCTCACCCAGCCGGGCGCCCTTCTTACACAGCCAGCTGGGGTTCCGCCAACTGTCAAAGTCAAGCAACTAGTGAGTAACATTTTACTTCTCCTTCAGTTACTTATTGGAAATTTTCTCTTCTTCTTCTTCCTTTTCTTCTTCTTTTTCCTCTTCTTCCTCCTCATCCTCCTCATCCTCCTCTTCCTCCTCCTGTTCTTCCTCTTCTTCCTCCTCTTCCTCCTCCTGTTCTTCCTCTTCTTCCTCCTCTTCCTCCTCCTGTTCTTCCTCTTCTTCCTCCTCTTCCTCCTCCTGTTCTTCCTCTTCTTCCTCTTCTTCTTTTGTTTTTGTCTTTTTGAGACAGGGATTTACTATGCAGTTTGGGCTGGCCTTGAGCTCATGTTGTAGCCCAGGCTGGTCTCCAACTCGCAACAGTCCTCCTACCTCAGTCTCCTGAGTGCTGAGATTACAGGCATGCACCACCACACCTGGCCTTATTGGAAATATTCAAGCATTCAGAAAACTGACAAGACTAGTAAAAGACTGCATACACTTTATTAAATATGACCACTTGTTAATTTTTATCTCACGTGCATTGTTTCTTGCATTGTAGTCCAATACACAGATGTTTTTTCCCTTGCATTGGAAATTAAACCTTTGCACTGAGCTATAGCCTCAGCTTTTTATTCTATAGTTTGAGACACCGTCTCACTAAATTCCCTAAACTGGGCCCAAACTCGTAATTTTCCTGCCTGAGCCTCTCAGAGTGCTGGGATTATAAGCATGCATCACCACAATTTTTGTTGAATTGTTGTTGCAGAATTTAGGGCAGCGCTTCCTTTAAATTCTTAAAGAGAAGAATTTTTCTTTTTTGTGGCCTTGGTAAGCACTCTACCACAGAGCTATATCCTCAGAACACAGAAGAATGAATTTATCTTTTACATCACAGGAACATAATAGTCATACATCAGACATTAATATTGGTACACTGTTTCCCAATTGTCCCAATAGTAATCTTTTGACATTATATTTTTGTGATCTTGTTTGAAATGAAGAATTGCTTCTTACGTACATTTAATTATTTTCCTCTTTGGGTCTCTAATTTAAAACAGTTTGCCAGCTTCTTGTAGTTCCTCATTATATGGCATTGTTTTAAAAGCCCAGGCTAGTAATTCTGTAGAATGTTCCTTTATTTTATTTTGGCTGATCTTTTCCACAAGATTAGATTCAGTTTAATATTTTGGGGAGGGTTATTAAATAGGTGATATTACGATAACAGTTTTGTTTTACAAAAAAGTGCTGAGAGGAGAAGGAAACAATGAGGGGTATAAAATAAAAAGTTGTATGTTTTTCCTAAACTTGGTAGGGTGGGAGGTTCTTGAGTGAAAGAAGGAAGTTTTAGCTGTTTATTGATTATTTGATGCTTAGAATGTTCTTTATTCGGGTAAGACAAGTTTTAATCAGAAGACTATAAAAGCATTGTTAACCCATGGGAGCTATGTAGTACATAGTGAATTCACTAGAAATAGCAATGCTTCTTTGTAAAGTCCTTCCCTTTATACTGTATCAGAGCTGGCTGATTACTTTTGATACTTGCTGATTGCTCTTGTTTTCTTTTATAAACCTTTATGTTAAAGACTATGTTTTAAATCTTTCTGTTTGTTTGTTTCTTTTGTTTTGTTTTTTAAGAGAGGATGTTGGTGTGTAGTTGAGGCTGGTCTTGAACTCACTGTGTAGCCCAGGCTGGCCTTGAACTCACTGTGTAGCCCAGGCTGGCTGTGAACTTGTGGCAGTCCTCCTGCCTCAGCCTCTCAAGTACTGGGATTACAGGTGTTCAATACTATTCCTGGCCTCAAATCTTTTATTTTAGTTTATTCTGCCCCTTCTATGTACTTCCCAGCCTTGTTTGTATGATTAGGAATAGAGACTAGCATCTATATGTGAGCAGCTTCTGAGATAGGAGGGCGGCTGTGGATGCACAACACAGGATCAGTTGGTCAGATTTGGACTGAGTCTAAGTCTTAGGCAGCTAAAAAGTAACAGTCATTTACCAAAAGATGACTGTTACAGCTTTTCTTATCCTTTCCTTGCCAGAGTCTGATTTTCAAATATGTGCCTGCTGTGTTTGATTTTTAGGGTGGCTGAAATTAATATCAGATATGAAACATTTTGAGAAGCAGTCCTTCTTAAACAGTGTTCCAGACAGCCAGGTTTGGGAACCACTGGAACAAATGATTTGCCCCAAAGAAAGGCCACTTTTTTTTTAGAACTGAAGACTTGAAATCTCTTTCTGGGTGATAGCTGATTCTTGACTCAGTGCTAATCCTTATTGCTCGTCTCTAGTATGTAGGTCCCTCAGGTGAATTTATATTTAGCTGGCTATCTCGAGTTCTAAAACTGTCCCCTATACATATGCTGTAGATTTTTAAATAATTTTGTGGTGAGGAAAAGGCAGGAGAAAAGCTAAGAATGCAGAAATACTGAGTGACTCATGCTGTGGCAGTCAGCAAGTACAGAGATTCCTTGTTTAATGACCAACCTGTCTAACAACTATTCAGACTTCGGACCTACTACTCAAATTTAGAATTTTTTTGTACATCTTGTTTATAGAGCCTCCATGTCTTTTTTTGTACAGTACACCTTGTTTATGCAGTGCTGTAATTTTTGCTGATTGTACTGTACAGTACAGTAGTTTTTTTGTAGTTTTATGTTCTGTTATATGTTACAGTGCTGTATATAAGAGTTGTGCAAATAAAAGCAAAGTTAACAAGTTGGAGTTTCCTTTGAATGTGTCTTTGTTCTGAATATTGTTATGTGTATACTGTATACAGTTCCTCACTTGGCGACCAATCATTCAGTGACCTAGTCATAGATCATAACTTAATCGTTAAGCAAGAAGTGTCTATGATGGATCTCAACCTAGAACCCTATAACTTTTCTATTAGATTATAACACTGCTTGTTTCAACTTCAGCCAACAAATGTGACATTAGTATGCATATCTCCTCATTAAGATTGTCAAAAGGCACAGTAGTAAGACACTGAAGATGCATTGTGAATTTATTTTATAACAGATTTTACCTGGGACAAAACAACATAAACCCTTCTGTATGGTAATGTTACAGAGTTCCAAGCAAAGGTATTTTTTTCAAGTCAACTAATTTAGAAAATCAGTGTTTTGACTTGTTAAATGTTATTTATTTAATTATTATTATTATTTTTTATTTTGAAGGTAGTAGAAATACAACAGAACAAGACAAAACAAAGCGAATTGAGATCAGTGAATTTGGTACAGAACTTCACAGCAGGTTACCAGGATAGCAGTAATAGGTACCGTATTATATCTCATTAACTTGACAATAGTTGTCTAGTCAATTAGTTACAGCAAAATCAAACCAAAACCAGAACATTATAAACCCAATTAAAAGAGAATATTGAATAGAGTAAAGCAAGTAATCATAATGAAACAAAATTGAAAACAACATTTGCTTTCAAAAAAAAGATAGAGGAGAACTCCCATATTTGCTATATTGCTTATAGTCGTCCTCCCAAGACATGCTCAGACCTCTGTCCCCAGTTGCTAAGGTGGGGTGGGTTTGGAATGTTTGATTCCAACCCTGTGCACCAGTAGGCTCACAGGAGACACTACTGGGTCTCCGGGCTTACCGAGAGGGCGGGGAGATTGCTTCTTTGTGCAGCCGCCTGGGTTCCACCATGGCCGTTTCACTTCCTCATTTTGTCACATTGCACAGCTTGAGGGTCTCACAGGGTTTTTCCTATGCAGGCTGTAGCTTGTAGAAGTCACAGAAAGCAGCCCATCCAGCAGGGGTCCTTTCTAATTTTTATTGTTTTTTTTTTTTAAACAGAACTCGCTATGTAGCTCAGGTTGGCCTCAAACTCTTGGCATTTTTCCTGTCTAGCCTCTTGAGTGCTGGGATTACAGGTGTGTGCCAGCATACCCAGCAAGTTGAAAATATTTTTAAAAAATAAATTTAAATTTAATTTGAAGTTTGAAAGTAAGGAGTACCATTGGGTCCACTATTAATAGTAGTCCCATTTAATTCAATGTAAGTGAGGAGGAATTTGCTCAGAATGCTAGAAAAGAAGAAAGCATTCTGTGTAGTTTATATGAAATGTAGCAAATGAGTATCAGATTTGTGGTTGGTGTGACCCAGTATGGTGTAGGGGGATATGCATGTGGTTGTCATGTTTAATGTCAGGTTTATAGTTTTATCATTTATTTCCTTTAAAGATTGTGGACTTAGGAATTCCTTCTTAATATTTATTTCTTGATTGCAATGGTAGTTCTAAAGAATTGTGTAGGTTTCCTACTTCTTAGATAAAATGTTGAAGTGTTGCATTTTGAAATTGTAAGAATTCTACCACTGCAAGATTTAGACTTTATTATTATTTAGTGAAATTATTCATTTTTTAGTCTATCTACTACCACTTTAAAAAAAGTATCAATGCATGCTATTTTTCTATTTCATTGACTGCTGCATATTACTGTACTTGGGGGTTCTGCCAAAGCTTTCAAGAAAATTAAGTGGAATTCTTCATTTTATTTTAGGTGTAAGCTTTTCATGTTTTACTCAAAAGCTTGAAATATTGAAACATGGACGTAGTTTCAGAGATTTTAGATAAGGATTTGGTTCTTATTAATGCGTTCAGTTCTTATAAATTGTTGATCTTACTGGCTGCCTATCAGTTTGGGCACAGCAGTTAGTATATGGCACTTACACTCAAATTAAATATTGAACTTAATATTTTGCCTTCGTTTTTATTTAAAAATTAGTGAAAGAGGCCAGGGATTTAGCTCAGTGGCACAAGCACCTGCCTGGCAAGTGTGAGGTCTTGAGTTTGACCTGGTACAAAAAAAAAGAAAAAAAAAAAAGGGAAAGAGAGTAGAAGAATTGGATTATGGATTGCTAGATAATAAATAGGCATTTTCAGGAGACCTAGTATTTGAAAATTCCTTTGGATGTTTGTTAATAAACTTGTTTGAGCAAAAGCTAAATTAAATTAAATTTTAATAACAAAGTTAAGTTAGAAAACTTAAATTTTAGTTTCATTGTACTCATTTTTAAAATACAAATTTTGATAACTAATTTCAGCATGTAAAATTAAAAATAAAACCTCTCAAATCTACAGTGCATGCAAATAAACTTCATTCAAAAGCCCTGGTATTTATTTTTGCCAAGAAAGGCAGACTTAGTTTTAGAAAGTAAACTGGGTACTGCTATTCTGGGTAATTTATTTATTGAATACTTAAAATGTTTTATACTTCAAGATAAGGAAAATTTTAGTATCATTAAAGATATTTTCCTATTTTAAGGAAATATTTTCCAACTAATTCTATTACTTGAATTTCTTCTTTAATGGTATCACAGATATTTAATAAATAAGTGGCCAAGTATTTTCAGCAGTTATTCTTCAAATATCAGTTTTGTGAATGTAAGAAATAACAAATAATAAATATTTGAAAATAATTAATGTGGCAACTCTCAATTTCATTATATTACAGTGAAGCTGAACTCCTAAAATAAATTGATCCTGAATATTTAAAAAATGGTACTGCATTGTAGTTTTACTTGCTCCTAATTATTTTTATTATTGTTATTATTTTAGTTTGCTGATACAGGGTTTCACTATGTAGCGCAGGCTGGCCTCAAACTTGACAGTTCTCCTGCCTCAGCCTCCAGAGTGCTAATTATTTTGAGGAAGAAATTCTTTTAAGAATTTTCATCAATAAAGCTAAATTTTAAAAAAGAATTTTCAACATTTTATATGAAATAATCAGTGAGATATGAGCCTGCCATTTGCTTCTGGAAACATACTTTCAAGGTGTAAATTTTAGTCTCTTAGTGTGCTGGTAACCAGTGTTTCTGTAGAAAAGAAGACATAAAAATTGAGTAGGTAAGAAAAAAAAAGTGGCTAAAATTATTTCATTGGCTAAAGTAGTTGACCTGCAATTTTTTATGCTAACCTAGGATCCAAAGTAATTTGTCTTTTTTGCCTTTTTTGCATTAAGAGAGGAAAGGTGCAATTTAGTTACTGATTTTACTGTCACTTAAATAGGGCTGATGAAAGGCTTAGTGAAAAAAGGTTGAATCCAAGTAAGATCTGCCCTTTATTTACCTTGTAAAATTAGGAGTTACACAGAAAAGTTTTCATTTTTCATGGGCTATAGTCACCATTTTTATAATAGTGGTCTCTTATTTTTTTAGGAGTAACAAAGCTTATTTTAAAAAGTAAAAATGAAGAGTGAGGGAGAAACTGGCTCTGCAGAGCCTTGGGTGGAGGACAAGAAAAAAGCAGGGCAGGCTGTGGTGAGGAAAGGCAGAATAACTTCAGGTCCAGTTCTCACGAGAGGTCCTTGTTCAGGGTTTTGGGAACTGTTCTGTGCCTGTGTGCAGGATCTTGTAATTACCAGGTCACATTCACTCCCCGTTCATTTTTGCCATGCCCTGCTCTCCTGTGTTGTTTCCCTCTGAGAGACACAGATCCTCATAATTCTGAGTTGCTGAAGGAGTGGAAGGCTCTGTCTTTTGTCTTTAGCTTCTCAAGCTGGAGTGGGCCATAGACTCTACCTAATGGGGATTGTGTGTTCTCCGACTGCGTTGGGACACTGTGGCTTACTGGCTGGACTGAAGAAAGAAAAACATGTCAGAAAACAACGGGATAAGAGTTAATGACCATTAGCTTCACTTTTAGCTCAAATATGAAGAGCTGGTCAGATTTTCACATCTCCTGTAGCTGCACTAAAGTCTTACCTTGAAGAGAAATCTCACATCTTCCAGAAGCTTGTAGGAGCAGCTCTCTCCTTTTGGGTTCTTGTTCTTCAGACAGTTCAGATGGTACTGGCTGTATTCCAAAAAGATGAATCCCATTATCTGTCCCTGCCACCTTTATTGTAGTGGGTGTGGCAAGTCCCCACTGAGAAGTGGCTTTTAATGTTGGCTTTCATTGATCAGTGGGTGTCCCTTCTCTCCAGGTTTTTACTGGTGCTTGGTCTCCAGGATGGACCGTATGTGATCCTCCTGGGCCAAGAGTTGGCAGGACTCTGTTCTCATATGTTTGGGTGGCCTGTTGTTCTTGGCCCCGATTAGTGAGATATTTTAAGAGCTTGCTGGTGTCAGGGTCTGCTATCATATCAGAGGTTAGAAGTGACCTCCCATAGAACATCTCAAATGGACTCTAACCTAGCCAGTCTTAGATGTGTTAAGAACCCTCTGGAGCACTGTTGACAGCACTCAAAGCCAAGACTTAAGACATCTCTTGCCGAATTTTGCTAGAGCTAGCTTTATGGTTTTGTTGGCTCTCGACCTTTCCAGAAGATTAAGGCCCACTTCTCATGTAGATATCACTATGTCCCTTGAGAAAAGACCAGAACGGTTCATCAGAAACTGTGACTAAGACTAGGGCCTTGAGGGGCTATAGGGTTGTCCTTTTTGCTTCCCTGTCAGCCTTTTAATTTGCCAAGGAGACTTCAGGCATGTCTCTTTGGTGCCCTTTACACTGCATGGCTTTGATCTGCTTGGGAAGATAGACTTCTCTAGAAGTTGTGTAATTTCCTGCCTGTGTTTTATAGATGATTGACAAAGCTACTTCCATCAGTGACCCATACCTCCTTAAGGTTTTGGATAGACAGGTCACTGTTGTCCTGGCTGCTTCCGAAGGTCTGGCAGATCACTTGTTTATAAGAGTGGCTAACTTCTGGGCCTGTAGGCGTCAAAGAAGCAGAATAGTGTTTCTAGTAGTGTAAGTTTTTCTGATAACCTCAGGGGTTTCTAAGAACAGGGCCTAATACTTGGTGAGCTGTTAACCACAGGTAGTCTTTTGTCTCCAGAATAGCTCTGATCTGGTGGGGGAGTCAGGACTTCTAGTATCTGTCCCAAAGTTAACTTTGCAGCTTCTTCTGTTAGTATAGCTGCAAAGAATCTCGTTAGGGGTGCCTTCAACCCCAACTATAGTTATAGATTCAGAGGAGGGTTTTTGAGAGACATAGGTTTTATGGATACCATTAGAAAAGTTTTTAAGGTTCATTCCTTATTTGCAACTCATGAAAATATTTAATGCTCCCATCATCTCAGTGTTTTCTCATGCCTCTTCCCAGTCGGTCTGGAACCCCATCTTCCCAGGAGCAATTGCTCTCTGATGATTTTCCCCACAGATTAGTTTTGCTTTTTCTAGAACTCAGTGGAAATGGAATCATACAGCAAGGGTGTTCTCATATGTTTGTTTAATCCATACTTCCATACTTGTGTTTCTTTGCTTCTTTTTGATGGAATATAAGAATCATTCCATGTCAGCTAGCCAGATCATGATTAATGTAGTTAATTAGTAGATTTCATAAACTACAGGGATGTTAATTTGTATTAATATCCCAAATGAAACACTGGACCCTGGTATGCAGAGAGAAAAAGCTAATATGTATACTCTTTATTTTTCTTTCCTTGACTCTACAGTTTCTTTTGGAGGCAAAGTCAATAAAGAACTGAGTTTGAGGATAGAAGGTACTGGGTATTAAACCCATGAGTGCTCTGCCACTGAGCTATTTTCCCAGCCTCTATTTATTTGAGAATGGATCTCAGTAATTTGCCTAGGTAGGATCTGAACTTGTCATCCTCTTAACTCAGCTTCCCAAAGCACAGGATTTACAGGCGTGCACCACTGCACTCAGCTAAGGCGTTAATGTTAAGCAATGTATTAGCTTTTCTTTTTCTTGCCACTTAAGAACAAATATCTGTACTGTGCATCAGCTTCTATTTCTCTAAAACAATTTTAGTCTCCATTGTTGCTCAATAATGTGACTTTATATGGTCATTTCTTAGGGAAAAGAACAATGAATTCTCTTACATGTTATCACTCATGTTTTATTTTGTTCAGGTAGTATGTAGGAGTGTGCTGCCCATATATTTTAGATTAGGTACATATGCTACCCAAATGTTTGAGTAATTAATATGAGGACTGATGGAAATGTATGGTTGCTAAATCTCAGTTCAAAACTTTGGTATATTTTCATGTACTTATCAAAAATATTATGAAGACTCCCTGGTAAATAACTTTATAATAATATTTTATTAATACCCTTCATATTTAAAATTCTGAAAACAGTGCCTAATAAAGGGTATCAAGAAGGAAAATATGAAAAATAGGGAAATAAGTTTAAGTTGTTGATTGTATTGTCTTGAGTTTCAGTCTGAATGTAAAAACAAGACTTCAGGTATGTATTACTTCATATGTCAAGTTTCATCCTTAGAAATTTTCAAGACATGAATGTGATCTCAGGATCATTGAAATGCATTATTTTTCCAAGAGTTCTTTTCTATTTTCTATTCAAAGAATAATGGCAACTGAATTATGCCAATTTATTTCTTCTCTAAGAACATTAGTTCCTATAGGATTACTTACTAAATATTTTGTGTTGTTACTTTTTTTCTTCATAGTGCACAATTGATTTTTAAATTTTATATACAAATAATTAGAAAAGAGAATAAATTATGTTCTCATAATTCTTGTAAGGAGTCTGTCTCCTGCCCAGACCATGACTTCTTCATATTAACCTTGTAGGGGTATAAGTAATTCTAAATAGTTCACTGTCAAGAGCTAGTTTCAATTCATGGTAAAGGTTTCTTCTTTGAATTGAAAAAAAATAACACTCTGCTATTCTGTTTTCTTTTTCTTTGATGCTAAAAAGCAATAACCTTTGTGATTTCTTTCCCTTTATCCCAACCCTCATTGGATTTCATGACCTATTATCTTGGAGGATGCCTTTAGCATTTTCACTTCTCAGATGGTTTAGAAAGGTGCCTTTAAAAAACAGCACATAAAAGCCCATATCCTTTAGAGATATATTTTGAAATACTTACAGTTTTTAAAACATAATCTGAGATTTGCTTTCAAATAATTGGGAGTGGCAGGGAAGTGTACAGAGGATGAAGCTTAATTGTTGAAATAATCACTGTTTAAGCAGGGTAATGGTATGACTGCTTTCATTTTATTTGCTCTACTTTTGTGTATATTAAATTTTCCACTGTAAGTTACAAAATGAGAATAGGATCCATAATGAAATTTTTATAGATTTCAACTTCTCTCCAAAAATAATATGTAATAGAAATACCTGCTTTCCCATGTTTATTGCAACTCAATTCACAATAGCTAAGCTATGGAATCAGCCTAGGAGTCTGTCAACAAATGAATGGATAAAGAAAAAAAAATCTGTATATCTATGGATTACTTGGCCATAAAGGAAAATGAAACTGGAGATCATCATGTTAAGTGAAATAAGCACGACTAAGAAAGTTTTGTAAGTTTTCTTTCATATGTCAGATTTTAAAACAAAATAACAAAAAAGAAAGCTGTGGCATGAATATAGAAGGGGCTGTTAGAGAAGAGGAAGGGAACAAGGAGGAGAAGGGAGGGGAAGGTGGAAGCAGTAGTGGGTGGAAATTATCCGAGGGTGTTATACATGAGTACGAATCTGCTGAAATTAAGTCCACTAATCTGTATAATTAATATGCACTGATAAAAACAGTATAAATGCATGAGATGGTTATGTTTTTCACTTTTGAACAAGACAATTTTATCACATACAAATATAAATTTTAAGTATTTTTCTCATGCGAAGATAAAGGTATACTGTATGCACAACTGGGTGAGCACAAACTATTGTTAGAAGTGAAATCTTTGACCTCTCCTAAAGCAGGTTTGCTTGAATGACTGACAGTTCTCCTTGCTTCAGGTAGTCCAGCAGCCATCAGGAGGCATTGGAAAACAGGGGACCACAATTTCCCATTCCTCAGCATTGACCATTCAGAAATCTGCGCAGAAGATTCCAGTGAACACTGTAATACCTACGAGTAAGTTTCTTTCAGGTAGATGCTAGCCCTCGCGAGCTCCATTGCAGGGAATTTGGAACATGATGGGTTTTGCTGAATTTGTTTATTGTTGGATTAAGAGAAGTTTGACCCTTTAATAAAGTTGTTCCTAAGAGAAGACTAGGAGGTAAACTGTTCATTACATCCTTTGTACAAATATAGGTACTTTTTTGGGGTTGTTTTGAAATAAAAGGAGCAAATGCTCATGGTATTCTGAAATTAGATAAAACAATATTAGTAAATACATATATTCTTTTAACTTAAAATTTCATTATAGCATGATTTCTTTTTAAAATACAGTTTTTTCTCTGAGATTGGAAATCAATCTTTCACATGTCAGGTGGAGTTTTTAAGTGTTTTAAAAATATATCAATCTAAGTGATAGATCATTAGCATGTTTTAGTCACCTTTCATGCGTCTTGTTATAATGTTAATTCTACAGATAATTTGAGACTGTATAAGAAAGGAACATAGAAATCTTTTTAAGATGATTTATTATCCAGGGAGTATATATATCATCTTATGTGAATATAGTTTTAGGGCAGCGTAACACTTTCTTGTATTATTCTGTATGTATTAAAAACTGTTGTTCTGATTTTTTCCTAACATGGCATGATTGCTTTTTTTTGCATTCAATTTTTTTTTTCATTTTTTTTTTTTATAGCTTCCATTCTAAAGCAGATTACTCTGCCTGGAAATAAAATTTTGTCACTTCAAGCACCTACTACTATCCAGAAAAATAAAATAAAAGAGAATGGAACATGTTTCAGGTAAAGAAAAAAAATAATTAAAAGTTGGTCTGTTTTTAACTAGAAGAAAGTAATATTTAAGAAAAAATGTCAAAGAATAATGCCTAAGTAAAACAGATAGATTGATGCTTTTAAAAAATAGAACAGTACTTTATTGAGTATAATTTATAAAAAATGAAATGCTCAAATCTTAAATGTTTTGCTCTATGAATTTTCAAAAACATTTACCTGTGTAGTCCAGTCTGGAGTAAGATAGTGAAGAAAACCATTTACCTTTTTGCTCCTTTCAAATCAATTAGCTTCACTCTCTGCCTCTGGTGGTCACTGTTCTTATGTCTTTCTTGAACTTCACATAAGTAGACTATTTCATTATTGTTGTGTCCTCCCTTAGCTATGGTTTTGCTTTCTGTTCAGTTACTAGCAGCCAACAGTGGTCTAAAAATATGAAACAGAAAATTCTACAAATAATAAATTTTAGATCATGTGCTGTTTTAAATAGCATGAAATCACTTCATGCCTGTTAGGAGAATTGTCCCTTCCTCCAGCCTGTCCATGCTGGACATCCTGTCCACTGCTTGATCCTTTCACCGCTGTCTTCCTTACCAGATTGACTAGCATGGTGCTTATGTTCAGGTAGCTTCCCATTACCACTCAGGGTCATCAGCAAGTGCTGCTGCATAAGGCTCCCTCCCGGTGCCAAGGCTGTTCGCTGTGTGCTTGTCTTGCCTCATTTTGGCTCATCATGCAGACATTGTATCATCTCAGATCATAACAAGAAGGATGCACAGCAAAAAGTAAGATACTATGAGAGTCTGTGAACTAGGATTTGTTATTTTTCTGTTTCATTTACGGAGTTTTTTTTTTTGGTACCAGGGATCGAACTCGTGACTGCGTGCTTGCAAGGCAGGCGCTTATGCCACTGAGCTAAATCCCGAGCCCCATTTACGGAGTTTTTGAAGTTTGGATATTCTTTTTCTTCAGGTTGTGCTAAGGCTAAGGTTATCATTCTATATGGTTTTCAGAGGAAATATTGGAAGATAGTGATGTAGGTAGTCATATCTTCCAGTTCAGTGAGTTTTGATAAAAGGCTAAATCCAAGTGCCACAAATAATATTTTCAGTACTCTAAAAAAAGTCCCTTTTGTTCCTCCCCAGCAAGTCCCCACATTACACCCAGGACCCCAAACAACCCCCAGTCTGCTTCCTAAAATTGTCTCTCCCAGAATTTTGCATACATGACTTTATAAAATTTGTATTCTTCAGCCTCTTTTCTCAGTGTATGTCTGATATATCTGTTGTTGCGTGTATGTATAAAATAGTTTGACTTTTAAAAAAAATTATTTAAAGAGAAAAAACATTTAAAGGGTAGAGATAATACAGAATTTCAAAAACAAAAGATAAACAGTAAGAAACCACTAGTTGATAAATCACATATTGTTCTCTTAGAAATGGTTGTTCAAATTACAAAATTAATGCATACAAAGTAGATATTCAAACAGTGAGACTGTAGACAGCTACAAATGCATGAGTCTCTACATGTATTTCTATCCTTTCTGTATTAGAGGGAAAAACAAAACATAGCAAGACAAAACAAAACAAATTCCTATAAAAACATGAAACCAAAAAGTCGTATAAAACCACAGTACAAGGTGATCTACAATGATTAATATGTTGTTTCTTATTATCTTCAATAAAATTGTTTATATTGTCAGGCATAATTGAATATAGCAATATAATTAAATATAGCAGTACATAACAATATTAGTAAAAATAAAACATTGTAGACAGTATAAAACTTCAAAGGCAGGTAATAATCAAACCAGAGTGGATATTCTAGTGAATCTTGTCATCTTCAGTGCAGTTGCCTATACTCTCAGACTTGATACTATCACTCATAACAGCTTTGAATAAAATCTATCAGTACAAAACAGTGATCTAACAAACCAGATTCCATTACGATCAGTCATGGTAAAATAGTGTAGGTTATACAGAGCTTTAGATTAAATTAATAGGAAATTAAGGATGATTACCGTACTATATCCTGTTATTTTTGGGATAACTTTCTGTGCCCTCAAATCTAGTACAGGTAGAATGACTGGAATAGATTATAATACATCTAAGCAGAGTGGTGTGAGTAATGTGGATTTTAAATCCAGGTATACTATTAACAATACAGTGTATCAAGGCCATCTGTGTTAGAGATTCTAGCCATCCGTCTCTGCCTCATTTCTGCTATGCTATTTTTCTGCCTTTGTTTGTCTAGTTTTCTACTTCATTCTACTGCCTGCCCTGTTCACTGAGGCCTTTCTGCCACTGTTCCTAAAATCTTAGTATTTTTTTTCTCTCTAAAATGTCCCTCAGTATTCTCTGTAGGGTTGAATTGGTGGTCACAAATTCCCCCAGTTCTTCTTTGTCATGGAAGCATCTTGTTTCTCCATTAATTTCTAGTGACAGTTTTGCAGGGTACATCAATCTGGGCTGGAGGTTATTTTCTTTCAGGGCTTAGAATACTTTGCTCCTAGCTCTTCTTGATCTGATGGTCTGTGTCAAGAAGTCTGCTGTGATCTTGATGGGCTTTCCTTTATAGGTGATCTGTTTCTTTTCTTTGATGGTTTTTAATATTCTGTTTTTATATTGAATTTCTGGTATCTTGATTATTATATGTCTGGGTGTGGATCTATTTTGATTGTAGGTGGCTGGAATTCTATATGCCTCACATAACCAAATGTCAGTTTCTTTTCCCATGCTTGGGAAGTTTTCCTTAATTATTTGCGTGCATAGCCTTTGTAATTCACCTGTTTGTATTCCTGCTTCTTCTTTCATATTTCTTATTCTTAAATTATAGATTCTCTTATCCTCTTCTAGCCTTTGTATTGTTACTGCTTGTTTCCTTGTTATTTTTAAGAGATCTTTCCTTTCACAATCACACATTGCAAACTTATCTTCAAGTTTTAATAGTCTATCCTTAGTTTCTTTTAAGGAGTTTTGCCAGCTTTTGATGGAGTTTTTGATTTCCTGGTAATCTCTTTGAATCTGCTTCATGAATTATATATTTTCTTTATATTTTTTATCGAATATTTCTCTCCTTTTTTTGTATTCCTCCCTTCTTCCATCTGTGTCTTCCTGAGAGATGCTTAGCATTTCTTTTATTACTCTACTCATATCTTACTTTATCTGATTTAATATTTCAGTTTTGAGCTCGTCTACAAGGTCCTGAAGATACCTCTTAATGTCCATTGAAACCATGTCTGATGTTGCATGTTTGCTGCCCTCAGTCTCCCTTGTTTTTCCCACTCCTGGATCAGTGCTCTCAGGGTTCTTGGCTGGAGGGTCTCTTCTTGCCTCTCTCTCCTGTCATGGTCCTGGCCTCCTCCACACAGGTGTACAGTGGAGGTCCCAGCCCCCTTCCCTGTTGGCCACGGTTCCCCCACAGCATGTTGGCGAGGGACCTCCGCCCTCTCCTGCCTGCTTTTGTCACTGAGGTGTAAGCAAGGGCTGCATATGCCCACCCCTCCCCACCAGGCCAGCCAAACTTCAGGGGCCTTCACCCGGTTAGTGTGTGCTAGGAGCAGGGAATCGATTTGGGATGGCTCATTGGGTCCTGGCCAGGGGCATGACCCAGTCCAAGCCAATCCCACGAATCTACTCTGGGGAGGGAGCAACTAACTGAAGTCACTGTTGCTCCCAGTTCAGGCTCTTCCTGCCTGATTCCAACATGTCACCCATTTGGTCCTGCCCTTCCTGTGGTGGTGGGGTCTCATTCCCAGCACTGACCATGGATTAATAAAGGTCCCTTCACTGGCTTCACTCTCTGTTGGGCTCAACAACCCCCGACTTCAGTGTGGCTGTGGTCCCTGTGAGTGGTGGTGAGAACAAGTTTGGGTGGCTCTCCTGGCCGGTGCAAATTCGGGCTGGCACGAATTCAGGCTGGTGCAAACTTAGCTGTTGCAGCGAAAACATTGTGGTGTCCAGTAATTTTAGCTGTTCCAATTCCAGTCTTGGGGCTACAGCCCTGAGACTGTGTGTTTGACAAGGTTTTTTATGTTTTAATTTTTTCCTGTGTCAAGAGGATCCATCTCCCTCTATCTGGATCTCTCCAGGATGTTTTATTCTGGCATATGAGTTGTTTCTCCCAGGAGGCTTTGTATTTTGTTGCTCACTGATTGGCCATCTTTAGCTCCTCTAGTTTGACTTTTCATTGCTAAGCATATCTGTTTATTTACATGAATTGTTTTTACGATTTCCTCTCTTGATGAATGAATGAATTACTTTATTTGTGGCAATTCTTAATAAAACTGCTGCAAATACTGTCCAAGCTTTGAGCATACATTTTTTTCATGCTGTAAATATATAGATGATGCTGTAAATACGTATATTTAGAATTGATGACTCATGGGAAAACTGCCAAATTGTTTAAAATTTAACCCTTCCTTGTGGGTTTATAGTTGGAGCTCATTGTGATTTCTATTTGCATTTCCTGGTAACTAATGATGAATTTATTTTCGTGTCTTATTGTGCATTTGTGTAATTTCTTTTGTGAAATGTCAGTTCACATATTTTGCTTGCTTTGAATTTTGTCATGAACCTTTCCTAGTAAATTTAAGATGATCATTGATTTTTTCTTTTATTAGTACTATGAATTATACTGGTTTTTAAATTTTTGAATGTTAAGTCAACCTTGCATTACTATTAGCTTTTTTTATATTTTGCTCACTTTGATAAATATTTTGCTGAAGGTTTTGTGTGTATGTTTATGAACTTTGGTGTATAATTTTCTGTTTTTATGGTGACTTTGCCAATCTTTGGTAATTTATGATTATCCTGAAATCAGAAAATGACTCATGAAGTTGTCGACTTTCCTAAATTTCAAAATTTTCTGTAAAATTAGTTATTTCTTCCTAAAATGAAGAATGGTTCTACCATTGAAATAAAATGGGTCTCTTGTTTTCTTTAGAGGATGGTTTGTGATAAAGTTAGTTTCACTTATATGCATAGGCTCTTTGATTTGCTGTCAGTCTTAATGTCAGTTTCAAAGTTTTTTTTTTCTTTTTTTGATCTTACATATTTCACTTGTATATTTTAAATTTATTGTCATGGAATTATTCCTGATAGTTTTATTTTAAATATCTGTAGATCTGTATTTGTAGTGTAGTACTATGCATTCTTTAAAGAACTTTAGGTATCTTAATAGTTGACTCCTTGGGGCATAAAATTATTAATCTTATATCTATTAATTTAGAGTGAAATTTCTTGTATTGATACCTAAGGTTTTAATCCATTTTAAGAGAGTTAACTTTTAATTTTGTTATCCTTATTTATTCATTTTGTCTATTTCATTGATTTTAAACAAAAGTAAACCCTTACTTTAGGTTTAAAGGGCATATTTTACTTTTCCCTCTATCACTGTGGAGACAAAATATCCAACACCTAAGGTTAAAGGAAGAGAGGTTTATTTAGCACATAGCTTGTAGAAATTTTAGTTCAAAACCAGCTGGCTCTAAGGCAGGATGACGTAGCAGAGGGACAACAGTTCATGGTGGCAGAAGACACTGAAAGCAACGAGAGTAAAAGGGGAAATCAAGCTTCTTTCTGCCCCTTTGTTTTATCCAGACCCTGCAAGTAGGGTGATGCCAATTCAATCAGTGGACTGATCCAGCAGTCACCCACCCTTTATCTCACTGCCCTTAATCCCAGTGTTGAACCATGAATTACAAACTCTAGATTCAGCCACCTTCCCAAAAGCTCTATGACTGCATAAGGCTTTGGGGGGACAACTAGCCACAAACCATAACAGTGTTCCTCTTTTTCTTAGGTTGTAAATTTAGATCTTTAAATGTGAATCTTTTCTTATATAAGCATTTATAACTCTAAATTTCTCTTAAGTACTGATTTAATATCCAAGTAAATTCAATTTTGTTTTCATTTGCATTCATGTTGAAATAGTTTTCTTCTTTTCTATTTAGTAGTATAAATATTTGAGAATTTTCCCGATCAGATTTTTTTCTTAAAACATTTTGTGATCAGAGAATATGATTTTTAATTTTTCAGTCTTTTTAAATTTGTCAGTTCACCTCAATATGGCCCGTGTTGAGGACTGTCTCATGAGTACTTGGAAAAATGTTTGTAATTAGTTTTGAGAGGCTGTTTGTTTGTTTTTTTCTTCTGTAAATGTTCATTTGGTGAAGGTACCTGTGTTTTCAACTCTGTATCTTGACTCTTTTTGCTTGGCTTTTGGACTTGTATCTCTTAATCAGAGTGAGTATTGAAATTTCCAGCTGTGGGTCTGCCTGACAGCACCTCGGCTGTTAGAAATGGGGTGTGCAGACCAGGTGGGGGTGCTGCAGCCCAAAGACACAAACTCACATCAGTTTACCCCTTGTGCTCCCATTATCCAGTATTTGCAGCCCTCTCACTTGTGCTTGTTTTTGTACAGTTTTCAAAAAGTCTTATTTTTTAAAAAGTGTGAACTATTTCTGTAATTACTATTAATGAAGCCATTCTGCCATGTCAAAAACTCACAACCTACTTTTCTTTTTTTAATGGCTTATTGTTCTGGTGTAGTTATCTGTCTTTTCCTGTTTCTTTCTAAAGCACTGACTTTAAAGTAATTACTCAATTATTTTAAAGTCAGTGTTTTGCTATATCTGATCCTCAGTTTGTCTTGTTAGTCATGTTTCTTGGTGTATTTGGTTATATTTAATTTAGTGTCTGTATAATTTTGAGGGGGAAAAAAAAGGAGTTTTGGATTAACCTACTCCAGAAAAAATTCATCATGTATCCCAGAGGACAGCAGAGGAGCTGGTCAAAGGTGATTTTTGACCTTTCCAAGGTTTTGCATGACTTTGCTTCTTCCACCACAGTATGTCCAGAAGACTTAGGTTGCTTTTCTTTTATTTCTCTGATACTTTCTCTGGTATCTACAGCACACTGTTTTCCCTAGGCTTTCTTTGCTTGACTTCTTTGAATTTTCTTCTGCAGTGCTTCAATGGGAACTGCCTTATTTCTTCATAGGCTCGTGGCCCATCCCTCAAGTGTTGGAGGCTTTGAGCTGCAGCTTCCTCCATCTTCATGAGATTGCCTAGTGCTCTGTTGGCTTTTCCACCTTGTGGAAGCTGCTGTCTCTGTGGCCATTCAGTGTCTTATTCCACATCAAGAATTAGTACATGGCCGGCGGAAAAACAAGTTGAAGAAAAACTTCAGTGAGGCTGTCTGCTCCAAGGCCTGCAGCCCCTTCAGACCTGCTCTCTCGGCAGCTCTCTGCTGCCTTCAAACAAGCTTTTAAAAAGGATTATTCTGGAGCTGTCAGTGTTCTGTACTCAGAACAGTTGTTTGATATGAATAATGGTCTATAAACAGAAACAGACTTCCATGTGCAATTTTTTATATATTTTGTGTTCAAGGATCTGTTGCAGTTAGTTTACAATTCACTTTCTATTTCTGTATGGTATATTTTGATGAACACAAGTTCTTAGGTAGTTAAAGTTTGCAGTTTCTTTTATGAAAAGTGCTTGTTTAGGCCTTATTTAAGAGCTTTTCCTGAAAATTATAAAGATACTCTCCTATATTGTCTTCTTAAAATTTTATTTTTGCTATTTAAATCTTTATATCATCAGGAGTTAATTTTGTACCAGTTTATTTCTGTGATGTGGACTATAGATCCTAGCAGCATTCCTTAGTTATCCACAATATTCTGTGTGTCATATATGCAGATGTCTTTTCTGGCCTGTCTCTTCTTTCTGATAATAGCTAATCTTAAATTCCCAATAGCACAGTTTGATTTCTCTTAATTTCAAAATAACTTTTCCTTCTGATAAGACGCATCTCCTGCTTACCTCTCTTTTACTTCTTTTTCTTCCATTTTTCTCTTCACGATTTTCTGTAATGTACCTGGGCTTTTGCTGTTTTCTATAAATGTCAGAATCAACTTGTTAAGTTCCACCAAAAATTTTGGTTTCAGTTTGAATTGGCATGGCCCTTAGTCCATACCTCCAGCTGATTTCTTTGTAATTTTGAGCCTCTGTAAACATGGTTCATATCTTCATTTATTCTTATGTTCTTCAATATCTCTCTATCAAGTGTTATAATCTTTTGTGGATAGTTTGTGCACAATTTATGTTGTGTGTATCTGTTAGGTGTCTTTCTAGATATCTTATTTTTTTGTTGTTATTGAAAGTAATAATTTTGATAATTGCCTTTCCTCTTCATTTGCTAGTATCCTTATAGTCCTATTATTTCTAATAAATTTTAGAATATTTTAGGTTAAAATACTTAGATTACTATTATTTTAAGTTATATAGACAATGTCAGGAATGACATTAGAATTGTGAGTAAACATTTTATGAGGAAGACTCAGCATTTAAAAGATTCTGTTGTTTTCTTATATTCATATATGAATTTACATTCAAAAGTAAACATGCAAGAAAGTCACCTTGAGTTAAATTATAGGGAAACAGCAACACACTTGGAATTCTCATGACTTCAATCATTGGATAGTCACTTGTTGAATACTAAAAACTATTATAAAATATTAAAAATGAAATATATGGAATAAAAAATGAGAAAGTTATTTTTTAAAAATGAATGCAAAGATAGGAAAAAGAACCAAATAGAACATTTAGAAATGAAAACTGAAGTTGAACTTCAGACTTCAAAAACTTCATCAGATGGATAAATCAGATTTAACCTGGGAGTCTAAATTAAATTATCTTTTTTTTTTTTCCTGGAGATTCATGACTACTTCTGGTAGGAATCATGATGACTGTTGACCTGGGGTCACTTTAGCCCTGTTCTGCCCTGTTCTTGCCAGACTCTCAGATCCAGTGGTCCACTATAGCAGAGCCATAAGAACTAATGCTAGCCATGGGCAGTTGCCCCTAAGGTAATTTTTTTGTAGGGTGCACTCTTTACTTATTTTTCCTGACACTTTTTTGGGACACAGATTCTATGAACTCAACAATGGAACAAAAATGTATTATATTGG
The DNA here is from genome assembly GCA_004027455.1 of Hydrochoerus hydrochaeris. Lineage (NCBI taxonomy): Eukaryota > Metazoa > Chordata > Mammalia > Rodentia > Hydrochaeridae > Hydrochoerus > Hydrochoerus hydrochaeris. Next base: position 221,295 of record PVLA01001902.1, read on the forward strand.
TCTAAGTATAATACTGTGTAATTGTTCCTCAGTAAATGTAGTTCACTTACTGCCTAAAGCAAAACTGTCACCACTATTATTTTTTGGGAGATTTCTAGCTTATTACTTTTGCTCATTTATCTGTTGGTCACTTATTGCTTTCTAAATATATAGAGATGGAGACAGAGACAGAGATAAGGAAATGGCGAAAAGTAACTCAGAGTTATATATTTTGTAAATATTTTTCTCGCAGTGTTGAGTTTAACTTATCACTTTATATTTAGTGCATTTGGTATAGGGAATTTTAAATTTTCATTATTAGATTTACCAGTCTCTTGCAGGGTTTTGAATTCTGAGAAATCCTTTGCCTCTGTGAGCTCATAATGATGTGTACCTGTTTTCTTCCAAGATACATGTTTACTTTACATATGCACAATCACCTTTACCTGTTCAATAATTTTTGTCTCAATAGTAGTTACTGAAGAATTCATTGCCTATCTGATTTGAAATGTCACCCTTATCTTAGTAAATCTCTACTTATATAAATGTTATGCTTTTATTTTATGTTACTACTTTGATGCTTTTCCATTGTTACAAATATTTGTTTTTATGTATGATGTGATAAATCTTTTTCTTAGAACTGAAAGTATCCTGATTTTACTAGTTATTTTTCTCTGCTGCATGAATTTTGAAGTGAGCATAGTAATTCTATGAAAATTTTGTATTGAGATTTAACTTGGGAAGAATTGACTTTTTGATATGGAAGATTTCCATCTAGAACCCCAACTGTATTTTTCAGAGTGTGGTAAGGATATAGAAAACAGAAAAACTGAAAAACGGCTGCATTTTCAAAATGAAAGATTATTTCTCATGTTCAGGAAAATCAGAAAGTGGCCCAGCTGCTACAGCTAATGCATTTCATGGTGTTAGGGATGCAGGCTTCTTGTTTGCAGACAGGTTCCCATAGCACAGGTGTAGTTGTGGAACATGAGGAAATGGCTTCATCTTCAAGTTTTCATGTGGCTTGGTCCTCTGTGTCCCCTTTGGTACTAGGGTTTGAGCCCAGGACTTTCTCATTGAGCTATATTATTTCATTTTGTGACATGGGCTTTCTATGTTGCCCAATATGCAGGGCTTGAACTTGTGATCCTCCTGCCTCAGCCTCCCAGAGAACTGGGATTACAGATGTAATCATGCCCAGCTTGGCATGGTCTTTTGTATTTCATTTAACTCCTCAGAGGGGCTTTGCCTGGTCAAGGAATGTAAAGTAGTTTTTTCAGTCATATCTGATATCTTGAGGCACTTACCTAAGTTATTTCATGTATTTGTCCACTTGTGTATATTTTTCATCCTGTTTAATTTGCTTGGAGAGTTTGTGATAAATTTAATATTATACCTAGCATTTAGAGTAATACTTAGTTCATATTTAAAAATTCAGATTATTTTGTATGTGTGTGTGTGTGTGTGTGTGTGTGTGTGTGTGTGAGAGAGAGAGAGAGAGACAGAGAGACAGAGAGAGAGAGAGACTGGGAATTGAACTCAGGGCTTTTACTCTGAGCTCTCCCCAGCCCCCACTCCCTCATACCCACCCCCACCTTGTTTAAAATTTTGAGATGGGATCTAAGTTGTCCAACCTTTTACTTGTATTCCTCCTGCCTCAGCCTCCCAGAGTGCTGAGATTACAGATGTGAGCCACTATGTATGGGTACATTTGTATATTTGTTGAAATAATGAATTTTGAAAACTTGGAACAAGAATGCTTATAATCTTAGCTGTTTCTAGATATCCTTTATTTTTGCACTAAGATGCACGTTTCAGTTTTGAGCATTACTTTCCAGTGACTTGGTTAACTTAAATTTTTGTTGTTGATTTTTGTTTTTTTTCCACTAGAAAATACTATTTTCTGTTCGGTTTAGCATACCTGGAATGAAGAGTGGAAGCTGTATGATGCTTAACCACCAGAGGGTGCTGGAGACTCATTTTTTTTTTTTTATGTCATACTTTTGAATCAGAGGTGATGAGTATTACAGTGCTTCTACATGTTTGTTATGTTTAACTTTCAAAAGATGTAACTCATTGTTTTTAGTATTTTGTATACAAGCCTCTTAGTAATATATATTGGTTATATAATACAGTATATGATACAGGGGTTAATCATGGCAGAGCAAGATTTTTTTTTTTTCTTTTAAAGAGAGAAACCAGTCTAGTAAAACAAAAACCTTACCTTGGAGAGCCAAACTACACAAAGAAGCATCATCTGTAGTATCCTCACCCAGATTAGTCACAGAGTTAAAATTCAACAAAAAGTTCTCATGCTAGCTCTTTATGGAAATTAAGTTTGTGAATATACCACACAGAGGAATTACTTGGGAATGAGATTGTGAAGTCTTGTCAAGTTTTTAGTCACATTCTGTCACAGTAAAATGATGATCAGTAAAAATTATCCTTGTACTTATGTGCAGAATAAACCGAGAAAGAGAAACCTTAGAGTTAGGTGCACCATAAGCAAAGTTACAGACATTCTCAAGAAGGATCAAAACTAAGACTGTGATAATTCTGTGGTTGTGGTGTGATTCACACTAAAACTTTCTTAACAGGATTAATAATCTAATTAGGATATATATAAATACGGCAAGTTAAACGCTTTAAAAATGATTAGTAAATATTTGCCAGTATGAGATAGATTAACAATTTTGGAGTTACCTAGAAAACTAATTAAAGTTTTAGATATCTGTTCAGAATAAAATATCTGAAATGTGGGCAGGAATATATATATTTGAAAACAATTTATAGGGGCCAGGGATTAGCTCATTGGTTCAAGCATTTGCCTGGTAAGCACAAGGTTGTGAGTTTGATCCCAGGTACCCCCCAAATTACAATATTTCTGATATTTTGATATTTGTTACAGTTTAAATAAGTACAAGTATAGACCAGCAGGTCTCAGAATATGATCTGCAAAAAAGAATTTCAAAACTGAACCTGGCAGGGGGTTTGCAAGGTATTCTTGTCATCATACTGTCACTCACAGTTTTCATGGTGTCCTAACTGCTAGTGCCTCAGACAGAGGAAGGCCAGTGGCACCACACTGCACTCTAAGCTGTTTGTTCTTTACCCTTGCACATATGGAGTAAAAGGAAAAAAAGATAGTTGATTTTTTTTAAAGAATGTTCTTAATGTAGCAACAAAAATTATTTTACTGACCCTTGAGTATGTACCTCTTTAATACTTTGTGAAACAGAGCTTTTCTGCTGCATGCCACAGTACAAGAATATCTCAAGACAATTCTTGTGCTTGCTTGTGAGTTGTGAGCTGAGCTGACCATGCATTTCATGGAACACCATGAATGATGGACACACAAACTACGGTTATTTAGACTTAGAAATCTGACGTTTTTCTCTCCCTGGTACAAAAAAAAAAAAAAAAAAAAAAAGGAAAGGAAAAAAGAAATCTGACATTTTTATAAAAATGAATGAAATGAGCTGTTCAGGAGAAAAAAAGACTTTTTTTTGCCAATGGTAAAGTTTGAGCTTTTGAGCAAAAATTAAAATTTTGCAAAGTTTAAACCTGTTACCATGAATTTGGCAGCTTCTTAATACTTATATATTTTTATCTGATTGGTAGAGATATTAAAGTGTGATTTTGGATTATATATAATGAGTCTAAATTTGGATGATCTGTGTAACTGTGAACCAGTATTTTCAACATTACTACTTGGTATGATGTTACAAAATCATGCATGGGTGAAAAAACTCACTCAGTGTGTGAGGACCAGTGCATTTGACATAGATTTGCAAGAATATGAGACGGTGACACTCTGATTATTCTAAAATTTTGATGGTTTTCATAAAACTGTTACTCGTTAACATGTAATAAATTTATGTTTTTGATAAGTAATGTCCATTTTAGTTTCTAATACAGTTTTGGTTTGTAATATTTTCATTTAAAATCATGTAATAGGTTGAGTTTTACCTTCAACCTATCAGGAAATTGTCTCTTATCATTCTGTTAGTTAGCAGAACAGGTACTGAAACCTTAGTCCTTCTAACTGTACAATCACTACTGTTAATGTTTTGTATTTTCCTGTTTTTTATTATTCCATGTTTGTGATACACAGGGGAAATTGGTGTGCATACATATTCTATCTTGATGCTTTTACTTGTTCTTCCCCTCCACTTTCTCCCATTTCCACAATCTCCAAGTTCCCTTCCCATCGTTTCAAAGAACTAACTCTTTGATTCTCTGATTTGTAGTATTCTTTTTTTATTGTTGTTTTCAACTTCATTGATTTTTGTTCTAATCATTATAATTTCTTTCCTTCTATTAGCAGCATATTTGGATAATTCTTGTCTTTCTAGACCTTGAGGTGCATCATTAGCATCTTTATTAGGGATTGTTAATTTTTTTTAATATATGCATTCATAGCTATAAACTTCTCTCTTAGAATTGCTTTTGTTGTTTTCATGGGTTTTGATATGTTCTGCTTTCGTTGTCATTTTGAGTCTAGAAACTTATTTCTTCCCTAGTTTTTTCTGTAATTCTTTGATTATTCAGAATTATATTACTTTTAATCTCCATATAATTGTGTAGCTTCCATGACTTCTTTTTTTTGTTGTTGTCGATTTCTAGCTTTATTCCCCTGTGATCCAATAGTATGTAGGGGATTTTTCAAATTTTTGGTATTTATTTAAGCATTCTTTATGACTCAAGATATGGCCTGTTTTGGAAAAAGTTCCATGTCCTATTGAGAACAATGTGTGTTCTGTTGCTGTTCGATGAAACACTGTAGATACCTATTAAGTCTGTTTGTTCAGTGGTGTGGTTTAATTCTTTTTTTTTTTTTTTTTTGTCTTTTTGAGACACGGTGTCGGTATTGCTATGCAATTCAGGCTGTCCTTAAACTCAGTTTGTAGCCCAGATTGTTCTCGAATTTGCTCAACCTGCTGAGTGCTGGGATTGCAGCCTGTACCACCATGTCTGGTCTGGTGTGGTTTAATTCTGACCTTTCCTTTCCTTTCCTTTCCTTTCCTTTCCTTTCCTTTCCTTTCCTTTCCTTTCCTTTCTTTTCCTTTCTTTTCCTTTCTTTTCCTTTCTTTTCCTTTCTTTTCCTTTCTTTACCTTTCTGTTTGTTTGTTTGTTTTTGTCTATTTGATTTAACTGTGACAGTAGGGTATCAAAGTCCCTACAATGATTATATTGGTGTTTGTTCTTTTAAGTGGGGTAGTTTTTGTTTTATGGAGTTGGGTGTACCAACGTTTAGTGCACACTTACAGTTAGTATCTCTTCCTATAAAATTTGTTCTCTTTACCAGTATATAGTGGCTGTCCGTCTTCTGGTTAGTTCTGGCTTGAAGTAGGCTGTTTCTGAAGATAGATAGCTACTCCACTTGTTTTTGACCATGGGTTGTGTGGAATATCACTTTCCATTCTTTCAGTTTTAATCTATATCCTTCCATTTGGCCGAGATGTATCTTTAGTAGGCAGTATATGGTCGCAGGTTTTAATCCAATCCACCAATTTGTGTCTTTTGATTGGTTGAGACAAGTGCCATTGAAATTTATTATTGTTAAGTGTTTATTGAATCCTATCATTTCAAATGATGTGGAAACACTCATGCTTTCAGTGGGGATTGTGTTGTGAACTTTGATTTTCTCCAGTGATAGTCCTGCGTGGTGAGGTATTATCTCATGATGCTAGGTGGCAGCCGCAGAACTTGGCTCTCACTCAGCCACATAATCAGCAGTGTAAATGCCTGATCCTCTGTGGTAACTCTATGGCCAGATTTTTTTGCACCTAGATATTTAATAAGTTACACAGCAGTTTGTTTTACCATAGGCTTTGTGTTAGGTGATTTTGTCTAATCCTAGGCTAATATAAGTGTTAAAATTGGCTGAACTATGATGGTTTTGGTGCATTAAATGTTTTTTTCAATTGTAATACTTCCACCTTAAAGTGAATTTATTTGGAAGTAACCCTGACATAAATCAGGGAACATGTATAATTCCTTTTTGTAGGATATAAATTACTTCCTTTAATCTCAGTCTGAATAGGGGCTGTTACTCTCATTTTACTAAAGATGCGGTTTAAGAAAAGTTAATTACTTCATAATAATAAGTTGCAGATTAGGATTCCAATGTGTAGGCAGTTTGATTCAGAACCTTTATTTCCACCCACTGTTCTTTGCTCTTCAGTACCTTATGATAGATATCCAGTGTGTTGTTCTAAGAACATAGAAAGAAGGTCCTTAAACATTTAAATGTAACCCGCCATGGTGGCACATGCCTTTAGTCTCAGCACTTGGGAAGCAGAGGCAGGGGGATTTCTGGGAGTTGGAAGCCAGTCTGGGCTACAGAGTGAGTTCAAGGCCAGCCTGAACTACATAGCAAGACCCCCATCTCAAAAAAATAAAACAAAACAACCCCACAATATTTAAGCGTAGCTTATAAACACTATTAGTAAGATGAATAATGTGATCAATAAAGTTAGTGTTGTTGGAGTTCAAGGTAAACACACTGATAATTAGGGATAATTAGGTTATAAGTCATGTTAAAATTTAGTATAAAATAGACAAAAATGTGCCTTGAGACATTAAAAGTTGTAGGCACTGGAAGAATAATTTAAAATTACAGAAACAAAGCTGATATTTCTTAAGTGGGCATTTGAAGTAGGCCTGGCATGTAGATAAGGTGTTAAAAGCCGGAAAATGGGCAAGCAAGGGCGTAAAGAGCAGTGTGAGAAGGGATCCCTGAGCTGAGGTTGGGGGGTGTTGCGGGGGAACTGTCGATAGTGCAGAAGAGGAGTGGGAAGAACTGGATCATTACCTCAGAGGCTGTCAGACTGACTTCATGGGAACACGAAAAGTTTTTGAACAGGAGAATAATGTGACCCAGTCTACCTCAGAATTAATGTAGTGTTACTGCAGATTTTAAAGAGAGTGGCAGAGATTTAAGAAGGCTGGAGTTAGCAGTGGTTAACTGTCAGAAAGCAAAGTTAATTAGATCAGTTTTCAAAGCCAAAATACAAGTTTGTGATACTTCTTTAATTTTTGTCTGTGACCATATTACACTCCATAGAATCCTGATTTGACAATCTGAAGTTTCTGTCTGTCTGTCTGTCTGTCTTTCTGTCTTTCTGTCTTTCTGTCTTCCTGTCTGTCTTTCTGTCTTCTTCCTGTCTTCCTATCTGTCATCCTGTCTTCCTTCCTTCCTGTCTTCCTTCCTTCCTTCCTTCCTGTCTTCCTTCCTTTTTTTGTGGTACTGGGAATTAAATCCAGGGCCTCACACTTGCTAGTCAAATGCTCTACTAATGAGCCACATCCCAGCCCTTTAAAAAAAATTACTACTTTATTATTTTGTGGCAGTGGCCTTGAACTTGAGATCCTCCTACTTCAGTCTCCTGAATTGCAAGTGTATGCACATCTGACTTGAAGGCTTTTTGTGCATGTTTCCTTTTCTGAGTATCTTTTGAAACAACAGAAGCCAACACATTAACCTTAAAGTCTTGGTATACTGAGTCTCACTTCTTTAAAATTAAGTAGAAACAAATCTGAATCAGAAGTAGCCTGATGCATTGTAGCCTTGACTGCTGCGCTGGCCTGTTGTGACTTTATTGATAATGCTGTCAGGACAGTGTTTTCCTAGAGGAAAGTGTGGCTTGGGTGCTGTTCATTGTGGCACCTTCTCTTCTTTCCTCAGTAGGGGTCCTCCTCTGCACCTGCTGCCATCTGTAACCATGGCAACAGCAACTGTACTAGAGGGAAGTTTTCAGCTTGGGGGCAGATAGAAGGGGGAATGGCAAGCAGGAACAAATCTTCCTGGGCAGTTAGCTCCCTGCTGATTTGCAGGGAAGGGCTGCAGGATTGTAAAAGGGGAATAGATCTTCATCAACTAAATTTTGTTAATGCTAGTGCTACGCTAGGAACACGTAGTCTTCTCTCCAGCCTGTGTGTGAGAGCTCAGCAGGAGTTGTGCAGGCACCCTGCTAAAGAAACGAGATCTTGCTTACTGGGTCCCATGTGCCAGCACACATGTGAGATTATAAGCACTCAATCTTGACTGTGCTTGTGTAAGTTCATAGAGAGTTACTGATAATAAGTCCAGTTCTTTTTTTAAGGGAAGAATGAGGTTGTATGTCTAAGTCTGATCTTATTTCCTGTCTTAGTTCTAGTTTCGTTTTTCTAAGTGTTTATTTCTTAAATAGATTACTCTTGTGCTTGGGCAGTCCATGTATATTGTACACCTTCCAAGAGGTTGAAAGGGAAGTAACACAATTGCAAGTAAGTCTTTTCCTATCCCCATATCCCCATTTCCCTCTCTGGAGAATTTCTCAGGTACCTTGCCAGGTCTCTATTATGTCCATAGAAGCACACAGTATATTCAAGGTGCATTCTCTTCATCCTATATCAAACCAAAGAGAGCTGCTGAAAAGGACCTTAGAAAGCAGCTAATTTTGTTTTATTTCATGGAAGAGGAAACTGAGTCCCAAAGATATTAGATAACTGGTTAAGAGTGAATTATTTTGGCATGACTTAACTTTTCACTGATGTGTTCTTGATCTTTTTTCAACTTTAATTTTAATTGCCTTATAATTGTAAGTATTTCTGGGGTACCATGTGATTTTTTTATTTATGTATATATTGTGCATGGTTCATTTCAAGGTAATCATTTTTTTTATCTCTTCAAACATTTATCATTTTTGTGGAGATGTTTAGAATACTTTTAGCTTCTTTTTGAAATATAAGTACATTATTGTTACCTGTATTCACTCTTTTGTGCAGTAGAACACTAGAATTTGTTACTTCTGTCTGACTGTGTATTAGTACCCATGAATATTTGGGGGTTTTTTTCGGAATATTTATTACTCAGTTTTTTTACTCAGAATTTGATCCCTCATGACATTTATGATTTCTACCATTTTTATAACTTAGATGTTTAAATGTTCAGATGTTTAAATCTGGATTTTTAAAAATATATATAGATTTGAAGTTGATTCTTAGATTCATTTTCAGCATCCCGAATATTGCTTTGTGATACTTGATAAGGTGGAGACATAGTTTTTCTTTATAAAGCACATTTCATTTGTTGGTTTGAGAGATTGATTTTTAGCTTATCTTTTTTTCAGTGCAGAGACATGCCTTTTAATGTTGAGCTTTCAGTGTACTGGTTAGGTGATAAGACAGTTCTTTTCACTTTTAACTGCTGTGTCTGACAGTTTCTTTCTTTCATTTAGCTGTTCTTCCTCTATATTTGTGTGTAGACTCCCCCTACCCCACCACTAATACATTACTTTTTGAAGTTGAAAACCAGCGGCCATTATTTCTGGAGTGTTTGACAATTATAATTTATTTCCCCCTTCTGTGCAGAAATGCATTACCACAGGGAGCTTTGTAATTGAAGTCTAGTGACGTAAGACCACAAGATATACCATTTGACCCATGCAATAAAGAGAAATAACATATTTTTATATAATCATGTTTGTGTAAACTAAACTACATCATGCATTGGTGTATGAATTATGATGAGCAACTTGCCTGTTATTATATGTAACAGTAAGAATCCAGGGGGAGAATTTTAGTATTTCTTTTCTCTCCTATCACACCTTAAATATGTTATCCTAGTACTGTAGCTGTGTAGAAGTTCTAGGAGATAATGTATAACTCTTCAGTATTGATGGTGCAAAGCAACAAGCCCAAACATTTTGTATTTTATATGTATATACATTCACATGTAAGTGTACATATGTTTAATTGTATATTTTGTATATATAGGTCTTTTGTAGCCAATTGCTTGCAGATGTGATTTAATGTATTTAGTTGATATAGATAAAGTATACCAAAACTCTGAAGTAGAAAAACTAACAGTTTTAACAGTTTAATTCCACAATAACTCATGGAGAAGTAGCTTCTCAAAGGTCTCTATATGGGTTCAGACCTTTGAGGTTTGGTGAGGGAGGGATCTGCTGCCATACAATGGGGCAGTTAGGTGTGCTGGGGAAACCTGAGGGGGGCTTTAACCATCTTGGTTGAAAATAAAGATGTCTGTTTTTTTTTTTTTTTTTAATTTCTGTGTCTTTCATTGCAAAGGATTTGTGGATGATTTAGTGTAATTCCAAATTCTACTTGGTACATCTCACACCAGCCAGGGAAAGATAAGCTCTAGCAGACAGTTGCTTCTGATTCATCTTTCTTATATTAAATGTGCACTAGTGGTTAGAGAGTCCAGTTAATTTTAAAGGTTTATGAGGGAAGGTAGCTCTTTGCCAGTTCTTTTCTTGTTTGAATGAACTAAGTAAAATAATGTCATTAGCTGTAAAGAGAGATCTGATCTTTTGTTTTGTGAGATCACGCATTCATATACATACTTCAACACCCCCTCTTTCCTTCTATTAGAGATGAAGATGACATCAATGATGTGACTTCCATGGCAGGAGTCAACCTCAGTGAGGAAAATGCCTGCATCTTACAAACAAACTCTGAATTGGTCGGCACACTCATTCAGTCATGCAAAGATGAACCATTTCTTTTTATTGGAGCTCTACAAAAGAGAATCTTAGATATTGGTAAGTAGAGAGTTATGATTGTTGACCTGTGTGGAGGACTACCTGGACGACTCTCCTTGAATAAAGAACACTTATCTCCATTTTTGCTAAACGTGGCCCTATCTCCATGTACAGAGCTGGCTAGGACATTTTGTTTTCCCTTCATTTGGCTCTAAGCAGTGTAAATAGGGCTGGCGAGGTGCTGATGCATAAGCTTAGGAAACAGTCACTGTTTCCCCACTTCACCAAAAGTCATGGTTAGCCGGGCAGGACAAAGAATCACTGCTCCACGCCTTCTGAGCCTAGTTTAGGCATCAGAGCTGAAGCTCTAAAAACACTAAATATTACCTTAATTGTGTTATTCAGATTAGTATTTCTGCCTTCTCTCTGCATATTGCAGAGGTGATTTGAGGCCTCCTACCTAGCTCAGCTCATAGTACTCACATATTTCCCACCATTCTCACGGTCACTCATCCTTAAGCCACTCTCTTCTTCACGAGTTAATAAAATCCAAGTTGGGCCCTGAGTTGAGGCCTTTGTTCTAATGAACCTTCTTGACCAGACTTAGGACCACATGGCTCCTCATGACTATAAATATGTCTTAGTGTCTATATTCTTGCCGTGAGTTGCACTGGAAGTGGTAGATTGGAATTAAGTTATTGGAGGTCTAATAACATTTCTATGGGATTACAAATACAAACTTCTTGGATTGAGATGAGGACCAGAAAGGGTTCTCTATAGACCTCATAGGATGTTTCAGTGAAAGTGTTGTCAAATAAGCCTGGGACTCAGACTTAATTATGGCTCCAGAAGTAATCAAGATTTCCTGGGTGTTATAAAAAGAAGTGTTTTATTTTAGAACTTACTAATACATAACCTATGTTTTCTAGTTTAGATAATAGAAATCAGTATTCTTATTTCTTGATAGGGTAATAGACATGTATATTTTTACATTAAGCATATAATGTTTAATATTTTTTTCTATACTGGCCTTCCTTGGCTGGCTATTGGGCAGATGTGTGTACAAATATATGACTATATTACATCTTTGTGTTTATGAAATAAAGATGAGAGTAAGTCCTTTTCTTTTTTATCAACCCTGAAATTTAAATCTGCTTTTTCCCTAAAAAAAGCTGAATTAAAATATCAAAGTTCTCTCTAGATGCAGAAATAGTAGAAAGTGGAAGAGAATATATCAATATTATTTACTGACCAAAGAGATTATTGTTTCTTAAACTTAGACTCAATGTCACGTGAAAGTCTGCAGTCTCCCCATATTAACTAAAAAAGGGGAAAGATTAGGAAGTGATTTTTGTGTGAGTTATACCATTTTTGTGTCTTGATTCTAGTACTTCCAAAAGTCACCTTTTCTTCTTTATGCATGTCAGATTTTAGGGACAAGTACCAATGAGTTTTGAGTATACCTGAGTTAGAAACTTTTGTGTTTTATACTGAAGGCTTAGTATAAAATGTAATGATTTCTGATTTTTCTCCACCCATGATATATTTAAGGATTACTGTTATTTTACTTCACAAGTAAATGTTTGAGCTGCCATATGCTGCACAAGTGACCATTTTTTCATTTCTCATTTAAACTAAGAGTATATTTCTTTTATTATGAACAGCTAGAATTTATGAGTAGTTCAATAGGTAAGAATTAAAAACGGCTATAAAACATTTGCTGTTTGCTCATGTTTTTCCCTACTTCTGTTTTTTTCTCTCCCTCCCTTTATGTCTTTCCTAGCCTCTCCCACTTTCTTCTTTGCATGTATATTTTGTACTGCACAGGAACCAGTTCCTTGGTTTTGGAACAAGCTCAAACTGCTTCCTGTGGTGGCTTAGAAAGTTTACTGGTGTTTTAACTCCTTCATGCCATGTAATTATGTAAAGCATTGGTAGAATAGAAAATGTTTAAGGTTTATTGATTTTCCTCTCCTTATTTTTATTTCTAGTTTGATTTAAACTGTGGTTGTATGATTAAACATTTTTTATTTTTTTACCATTGAAAGGTCATTTTTGATCATTTATTACAGGAATCGGCCCCTTTTTTCCTCCATGGGCTGCTTGATAAATATTTGCATTCTCCACACCTTCTAGGCTCTGCTGACCTAGGGCAAAAGAAACCACAGACAAAACCGTAAACAAAGAGGCAAGACTGTTAGCTTACTCAGCTGGGGCTGCTGTAACAAAATACCGTAAACTGCAAGGCTCACATGACAGGCATTTGCTTGATTAGCCCCTGATGGTCCCACTCCAGATACCACCACAGGGAATAAGGTTTCAGCTGTAAACTAGGGGAGAGGGGCTAACAGTCAGTCCACTGCAGTTGTATTCTCATGAAACTTTATTCACAAAGAAAGATGAGATTTGGCTTGTTGGCCGTAGTTTGGCAAACTAAGTTTAGGAGAATAAGGTGACAACTGTTTCCGTTTTTATTTATTTGTAATAAAACTCAAATGTCATATAATAAGATGGTAAGGCCAGGGATTTAGCTCAGTGGCTCAAATGCCTGCCTGCTAAGTGCCAAGGTTGTCAGTTCTATCCATGCCCCCCCACCAAAAAAAGATGGTAAACTGCAAAACTAAGCTTTTTGTTTTTTTAAAGTGAAACTGCAGAGCAAATGATGTTCATATATTTTTGGGAATGTTTTCCACTCTTAATAAAATTCCTTCTGTATAGATGGGGTTAGAATCAAGGCCATTACTTTTTGGTTTTTTGTTTGTTTTTGTGTTTTGGTACCGGAGATCAAACTCTCAACCTTACCAAGCGGGCACTTGTGCTGCTGAGCTTAACTCCCAGCCCTAAACAGAAATTATATTACTCAAAGATTTAAAAAAAAAAAAAGAGAGATATTTTTCTACTTGAATAATGTTAGGACATTAGATAACAATTTTTTTCTAATTACCTGAATTAAATCATACAGATGTTTATAATAAAGTCAGTGGTAAGCTTGCAAGCACCGACTATGAAATATGGTAAATCTTTTCAGTTATTGTGATGTTAAACAAGAGTATGTTTCTTAAAAGGGAGAAGTTTTCATTGTATTTAGCTTAACAACTTTAAGTCATGTTTTATCACCAGTTTAGTGAAGATATTTTAGAACATTTGCTGTTCTCTAACCATAGAATTGCTTGTTAAAATTAGCACTTGATTACTTTTAATGTTTTAAAAATATGGTCTGCTTGTGTATGTGTTTTCTTAGTTTTCTATTTTGAGACAAGTTTCACTAAGTTGCTGAGTCTGGCCTGGAACTTGTGATTCTCCTGCCTCAGCCTGCCTGCTGAGTAGCTGTGTTTATAAGCATGCACTGGTATGCTTAGCTAAATAATATGAATTTTTAAACATTGGACATTTCGTAAATACATTTGAAATTAGTTTTGAATTTTCCTTTCTCCAAACATAAATATTCTTAAGTACTCATTTTAAAAATTTTGAGCACAGAATGACATATTATACCATATCCACCTTGTATTTAGTCTTTATTTTAATCATTGAACTATTTTGCAATTTTACTACTCCTTCTATAGAACTCTCAGTTTGTTTATGTGAAGTTTTTTTTTTTTGGTACTGGGGATCGAACTCACGACTGTGCACACCTGCAAGGCAGGCGCTTATGCCACTGAGCTAAATCCCCAGCCTTGCGAAGGGTTTTAATAAAGTAAATTTCACTGTGTTGTGTATTTTTCTCCCTATTGGATTCTGAAATTAGGCATGAATTCAGTCTTGCAGTAAGACAGTGAATTATAGTTTGAAGGCTTGGATTAGGAGAAGTTGGATAATTTTGTGTCTTTTGCCTATTTAGTTTACTATAGGCCATGTTTTAAAATGAAGTTTGATATTCATCATGTGATAATGTCAACAAATATGTTTAAAAGTTGTTGGCTTAAGTGAAACATATTTTTGTTGTAGTTGTTCACCCTTTGATGAGAGTTTGACTGCTTCATATAAATTGGTATTCAAGTCAAAAAATTTAAATTTTTGTACTTACATATGTTAAAAAGAATCGTAATAGCAGTTTTAAAAGCTAGACCACCTAATTGCCTGCATCTTTAGATTTAGATCTCTGTTGATACAAGTGGTTTTACTGTACCTGAGAAATACTAGTTAAATACTGATGAGGTTAATTTATAAATGAGCCTGTGTCTTTGGGTATGTGGTCTAAATTGTTTCCCTGAAATTTTCTAGTTAGCAGAAGGTAGAAAAAAGTTACTTAAAGAAGAGACAAGTTATTCATATGGATGGGTGAACCAATGAAGTTTTGAACCCATTTCAACTTGTAAGTTGATCACCAGGTCAAAAGATCAGAACATTAGTGTAAAACATAGGCATGATTGTTAAAGGACAAAAGCAGTATAGGTGTATTTTATAGACACATTAACAGAGATTCACAATCTGCAGTTACTGAAATAAATGTCATAAATTGTTAACAGTGTCAAACAGGGTGAAATGTAATTTTCTATTTTTTTTTAATTACTAAAATTAACAGAGTAGGGCACTAATTTCTGCAGTTAGCATTTTCCTCCCGGAACAGTAGACTTGATTTGTGTTCTTATTAACTTTGTCCTATAAATGACCTTGCGAGGAGAATGATTCTAGAGGCTAAGTGAAACAATGTATATATTTTCTAAGGCTTCAGGCTAGTTTTTATTAATGTAATGTCTAAGATCTTTGAAGTTGTGACTTTACCAGGAAAATCATAATCTCCAAACCTTTATTCATAATGGGTATGACTTCCAGGGGGAACAGAATACCTGCTGTGCTAATTATTTCAATTATCAGCCACTACTAAAACATGTAATGGATTTTCTCTGCTTCCACAGGTAAAAAGCATGACATTACAGAATTTAACTCTGATGCTGTGAACTTGATCTCCCATGCAACACAAGAGAGATTACGAGGCCTTCTAGAAAAACTGACTACAATTGCTCAGCATCGAATGACTACTTACAAGGTAAAGGACATCACTAAAGGAGTGTACTGCTGTCTGTCTTCTGTAATTCTAAAAGTAGTTTTTTGAGCATGGATTCATATTGTACATATATTTTTAAAGGAATGATTGAGACTTGTATTTCATGTTAGTGGAAAATCAAGTCTTCTTCTTAATTGGCTTCAGATACGCTTACAAGACAAATAAAATGCCATTGGAAATGGTATCTGAAGCTTGTATGCTAGAATAGTTTGGAATATGCATGTGTTCTGCCTGAGGCTTTTCATGCTCCAGGGTTCGATTGGGAAGGAGGATTTATTAGGTTGGAATACTGGCTACTAGTGTTCTCTTCAGTGGTCTGGTTTCTGCTAGCATTCCTGTTCCTTTCAGTAAGTTAAATGATTTCATTGAGTGCTAATACTGGTGCCACTCATTATAATTACTGGCTACTTTTATAAAAAATGAAATGCAAGAATAGCTTGTCTTGTCCCTAGTGATATGAACTAAATGATTTGCCATTATTAAGATGAAAGCAGTTGATATATTTAAATTGTAATTTTGGAGGAGGACAAATAAATGGATGATAAATTAAAAAAAATAAACTGGAATAAAAGAAAACCTTTTCCTTTTTTATCTAAAATATTGATAACTAGATTTTTAACACAGTGGTGAATAGGTAACCTTGAGTTTGCATGAATGGTGATTGCCATGGCTCCCTAGCCATAGTCTGAGAAGACTCCAGGAAAATTGGCTACCACACCATGAGTAAATTCCCTGCAAGAATCTTTCTGTTTTCCTTCCTTTTTGCTTTGGTTAGAGAACTCTGGAAGGACTATATATAGTTACAGAGGTCCTTGGTTGCACAAATCTTTGTGAGAATTTTCTGAGCTGACTTAAAATATGTGATCAACAAGAAAAAAGCCTATGGAAAAACAAGATAGCAGTGTGTGTGTGTGTGTGTGTGTGTGTTATCCAATTTGTGGGCCATACAACTTCATGCTTTTCTGATTCTTTTTATTTCTATAAGGTCAGTAACAATGATCCCACTTTCATTTCTGATTGTAGGGATTCACATTTTCTCTCTGTCAGCCTAGTTAATGTTTTGTATTTTTTTTTTTTTTTTTGGTCAACTTTAGCTTTCATTACTTTTCTCTATTTTTCTATTCTTCACTTATACCAACACTAGTCTGTTATTTTCTTCTTTCTATCTTTGGGTTTAGGTTGCTGTTCTATTTTTAATTATGGTGTAAAAGTAGGTTGTTGATTTAAGATGTTTCTTTTTTAACATAAGTATTTACTGCTATAAATTTCCCTCTGCATACTGCTATCCCTGCAATCTGTGAGTTTTGGTTTGTTGTGTTTTCATTTTCATTTGTCTCTTAAGTTTGTTTCTTGACATCTCTTTGATCCTTTGGAGGATATGGTGTTTAATTTTCACGTATTTGTGGTTTTTTTCAGTTTTCATTCTGTCCTTGATTTTGTTTGTTTATTTGTTTTTTGGTTTCATTTTATTGTGGTCAGAGAAGATACTTTTTATAATTTAAACATTTTATATTTATTGAGCCTTGTTTTATAACATGAGTTCTGGAGAAAGTTCCATATGCACCATAGCAGAATGAGTATTCTGTTTTAGTTGGGTGCTGGGTTGATACATGTGTTAGATATTTTAGCTGGTTTGTAATGTTAAGGAATGTGTTTCCTTGTTGATTGTCAGTCTATTGAAACCCGGGTATTAACCAGTCTTCAGCTATTAGAAGAGTGGTAGAATGGACGCTTAGTGTGCAAGAAGTCCTAACCAATTGCCAATACTACCAAAAACTATTTTTTCAGTACTACTTGCTTCATTTATATATACATGGAAACTCTGTTAACAGATACATCTACATTAGACATCCTTCTATTAGTGTAACAGTTATCTGAGACGATCAGTTTAAATGAAGAAAATTTTATTTTGGCTCACACTTTTCAAGGTTCTACTCCATATACAGTTGACACCATTGCTTTTGAGCTTGTGGCCAGGCAACACATCATGGTAGACATATGCATAATGGAACAAAGTTGCTGATTTCATCATAACCAAATAGCAACAAATAGCTCCTTGAAGGGAGTGCCTCCATTGACCTGACTCCCATCTACTTAGCCTCAGTTCACTTCCCATCACCATTGGCAGGGGCCTAAGTCTGCAACACATGGGTATTGGGGGAGACCTTCAAGATAGAAAGTATTGCAATGTCCTTGTTGAATTGACTCTTTCATCAGTGTATCAAGTTCTGTCTTATCTCTCTTTTTTTTCTAAATTAAGAAACAAGGTCTTACTATATTATCCAGGTTGACCCCAAATTCCTGGGCTCAACGTGGACCTCCCAAGAAGATAGAAATATGGGTCCATGCCACCACTCCCAGCTTGTTCTCTCTCTTTTTTTTTTCTTTTTTAAAACAAATTTGGGAGAGAAGTCAAGATGGCCAATCAGTGAGCAACAAAATACAAAGCCTCCCGGAAGAAACCACTCATATGCCAGAATAAAACACCCTGGAGAGACCCATACAGAGGGAGATGGATCCTCTTGACACAGGAAGAAATTAAAACATAAAAAAGCTCCTCAAATACTTTGGGACTACAACTGAAACAGCTAAAAATTACGTGACACAGCGTTTTCACTGCAGCCCACCAAGTTTGCACCAGCTTGAATCCCCGCCGGCTAGCAGAGCCACCCAAACTCATTCCCTTTGCCACTCACAGGAACCACAGCAGTGCTGAAGTTGGGGGTTGGAGAGCAGAGTCAGTGAAGGGACCTTCATTAATCCATGGTCAGTGCTGGGAATGAGACTCCCCCTCCACGGGAGGGGTGCGACCAAATGGGCAATATGTTGGAATTGGGCAGGAGGAGCCTGAACTAGGAGCGACAGTGACTTCACTTGGTTGCTCCCTCCCCAGAGCAGGTTCATGGAATTTGCTTAGACTGGGCCGTGCCCCTGGCCGGGACCCAATGAACCACCCCAAATTGATTCCCTGCGCCTAACACACACTAACCAGGTGAAGGCCCCTGAAGTTTGGCTGGCCCGGTAGGGAGGGGCAAGAACATGCAGCCGCTGCTTACACCTCAGTGACAAGAGCAGGCAGGAGAGGGCAGAGGTCCCTCACCAGCGTGCTTTGGAGGAAACGTGGCCAAAGGGGAAGGGGGCTGGGACCTGCACTGTAACCTGTGTGGAGGAAGCCAGGGCCATGACAGGAGAGGGAGGCAGGAGGAGGCCCTGATCCGGGAGAAGGAAAAACAAGGGAGCCTGAGGGCGACAAACATGCAACATCAGACATGGCTTCAATGGACATTAAGAAATATCTTTGGGACCTTGTAGACAAGCTCAAAATTGAAATATTAAATCAGGTAAAGCAAGATATGAGTAGAGTAATAAAAGAAATGCTCTCAGGAAACATCTCTCAGGATGATACAGATGGAAGAAGGGAGGAACGCAAAAAAGGAGAAAAACATTTGATAAAGAATATAAGAAAATATAGAATACATGAAGCAGATTTGAAGAGACTACCAGGAAATTAAAAACTCCATTGAAAGCTGGCAAAATGCCTTAAAAGAAACTAAGGATAGACTATCAAAACTTGAAGACAAGTTTGCAATGTGTGATGATGAAAGGAAAGATCTCTTAAAAATAACAAGGAAACAGGCAGTAACAATACAAAGGCTAGAAGATGACAAGAGAATCTACAATTTAAGAATAAGAAACGTGAACAAAGAAGCAGGAATACATACAGGCGAATTACAAAGGCTATTCACGGAAATAAATAAGGAAAACTTCCCAAGCATGGGAAAAGGAAAATGACATTCGGTTATGTGAGGCATACAGAACTCCAGCCACCTACAACCAAAACAGAGCTACACCCAGATATATAATAATCAAGATACCAGAAATTCAATATAAAAACAATATTAAAAGCCATCAGAGAAAAGAAACATTGCCTATAAAGGTAAGCCCATCAGAATCACGGCTAACTTCTTGACACAGACCATCAGATCAAGAAGACCTTGGAGCAAAGTATTCCAAGCCTTGAAAGAAAATAACCTCCAGCCCAGATTGATATATCTTGCAAAACTGTCACTAGAAATTAATGGAGAAACAAGATGCTTCCATGACAAAGAGGAACTGGGGGAGTTTATGACCACCAATCCAACCCTGCAGAGAATACTGAGGGACATTCAAGTGAGAGAGAAAAAAAATACCAGGATTTTAGGAACAGTGGCAGAAAGGCCTCAATGAGTGGGGTGGGCAATAGAATGAAGGAGAAAAGTAGACAAACAGGCAGAAAAATAGCATAGCAGAAATGAGGCAGAGAAGGATAACTAGAAACTCTAACATAGATGGCCTTGATACACTGTATTGTTAATAGTGTACCAGGATTTAAAACCCACATTAGTCACACTACTCTGCTTTAGATGTATTATATTCTGTTCCAGTCATTCTACCTATACTAGATTTGAGGGCACAGACAGTTATCCCAAAAATAACAGGATGTAGTACGGTAATCATCCTTAATTTCCTATTAACTTAATCTAAAGTTCTGTAAAACCTACACTGTTTTACCACGACTGATCATAATTGAATCTGGTTTGTTAGATCGCTGTTTTGTATTGATAGATTTTATTCAAAGCTGTTATGATTGATAGTATCAAGTCTGAGAGTATAGGCAACTGCACTGAGGATGACAAGATTCACTAGAATATCCACTCTGGTTTGATTATTACCTGCCTTTGAAGTTTTATACGGTCTACAATGTTTTATTTTTACTAATATTGTTATTTACTGCTATCCTCAATTATACTGCTTATTCAATTATGCTTGATGATATAGACATTCTATTGAAGATAATAAAACAACACAGTAATCATTGTAAATCACCATGTACTGTAGTTTTATATGACTTTTTGGTTTCATGTTTTTATAGGAATTTGTTTTGCTTTGTTTTGTTTTTCCCTCTAATATAGAAAAGATAGAAATACACTTAGAGATTCATGCATTCGTAGCTATTTACACTCTCACTGTTTGAATATCTACTTTGTATGCTTTAATTTTGTAACTTGAACAACTATTTCTAAGAGGACAATATGTAATTTATCAATTAGTGATTTCTTAAACTGTTTATCTTCTTTTTTTGAAATTCTGTATTATCGCTACCCTTTACATGCTTTTGTTTCTCTTTAAATAAAAAAAAACTAAAAAAAAATACAATAAAACAAATTTGACTTTAAGTCTGTCTTGTCTAATGTTAGTATAAATAACAGTGCTTTATTTTGATTATTATTTTCATGGAGTATCTTTTTAATTTCACTTTCAAGTTACATGTATGTTTTTATTTAAAGTGAGTCTTTTGCAGATAGCGTACAGTTGGATCATGTTTTTAATTCATTCTGTCACTCCCTGGTTTTTGATTGGTGAGTTTAATCCATTTATATTTAAAGTAATTACTGTTAGGAAAAGACTTCTATTTTGCTATTTGTTTTCTGTATTCTTTAAAATTTTTTTTGATCCTCACTTCTCCCATTACTGCTGTCTTTTGCATTTGATTATTTTTGTTTTGTGTTATTTGATTTCTTCTATTATGTGCAAACTTTTTAGTTATTTTCTTAGTGGTTTTCATGGAAGCTGTAATTAAAATTCTAAATATAGCTAGGTGTGGTGGTGTGTGCCTATAATTGCAGCACTTGGGAGGCTGAGGCAGGAAGATCATTATGAGTTTGAGACTAGCCTGGGCTGCAAAGTTAGCTCAAGGCCAGCCTGAAATACATAGCTAGACCATAGCTCAAAAACACAAAAATAAATAAACTTTTAAAAATCCGAAATCTAGTATAAATTGATTCTAGCTTATCTTCAGTTTTGTGGGGGAAATCACTCTTTTTCATTTTAACTTTTAGAAGTATGTCCTAATTTTCCCACATTAGGATTTTCCCACTCCTCCCTTACTCTCACTGTTCTTTCAGAAATATGAGAGTATGCCATCATTTATACTGAGAGAGTTCTATAAAATGGGGCTGAGGATGTACTCAGTGGCAAGTTGCTTGCCTAGTGTGTGTGAGGCTGTGTTGGCCAGCTTGTGTGGCCCAAGGAAAATTTTTGCAGGTGTGGTCCCCAGGTTAAAGAATGCACAGGTGCATGACATCAGCAACAGCAGGCAGCATTGGGAGTAGCAGAGCACAAGAGCGCAGAGCACCTGTGTTTTTATTGTATAATTCTTATACAGGTTGGTATCTCATATTTACATTCTTTCATGCTAGCCTCATTAGTGCCTGTGTAGATGTCCACTACTAAGTCATGATTCCATATATCCCACTGCACACTTGTGTTGGACAGCCGGGTCACATACTCAGGTATCCTTAGACATCCCTGAGCTTTGAAGTAGTTTGAGTTGATTCCCCACAGGCTGTGGTTTCCATCTTTAGCACTATAAAAACAGTAGTAAAAACAACAAAAAGCAAAACAAAAGACCAAATACATAATATATACAATTTAGTATGGAGATGATTTTTCTTAGGGCTTAATGAAGGTGCTATTTAAAGTTCTATTGTAGATAGTTTTAGATATGATTTTTCTGGGGTTTTTTATTTTTTATTTTTTTGATTTTTCTGTTTTATTTCAGTAGTTTGTGTTCCAAGGGTTTAGTTGCCCTAGGCAAAATGGGTAATATCTCTGCCACATGGAAGACCTCAGTAACTTAGCTTAAAGCTAACACCTCCTTAACCCTATCTTTTATACTGTCTCCTGTGTGTTTCTCCTGCTTACCTTTCCCTACACATTGTTTTATACAGCTAAGGGTATTGTCTGAATTTACACACACAGAAAGGCAGAAAGGATTGTCATCGTCCTTTAAACAGAAATAGTAATCTTTTAATTATATTTGAAGTTAGTTCAAAAACACCCTTATTTTTATAGGCTTTAATTGTAATAATCTTTGGATTATAGATTTAGCTCTGACTTTGTATTTCAGCTTATACTTGATAGGATTTATTTTTATCTATACAATATTTTGAAATTCTACTCCATGAATTACATAAAAATGCAGGCCACTCCTATTAAAAGCAAAATCCCACCATCTCCTTCCACTCTTGAAATCCATTTGCTTTTGATAATGTTTTACCTGGTTAGGTATAATTCTCTAATCATAGGCCATAAACTGAGATTTAAGTAAAGAAGTGGAAAGTGACATATGAAACAGAGCTTTTGATCTGGCTGCCAGGTGTTTTCCCACTGAAGATATATTACAGTCTTCTGTATGCCTGTGGCTATGGGGGAAGTTTCATTGTTTTCCATTTGGAAGGTATTATAGTGTTTCCTTTAGATGGGATTCACTTGATGGTGTTGATACCATTAGGACTCAATCATTATATTTTCACTGCTAAGCCATTTAATATGTAGTGGCCCTAAGATTGCAAAGCCCTACTCTGTTGGTGCATGAAGAGTTCAGTTAATGGGATCTACTGAGACAGGAAGGAACACCAGACTGTTTTTTAAAGAAAGTTAGGGACTCAATAGGACTAGGGGAGGTACTTCTTTGTTTAATAGTATCTGGAATTAAAAGAAAGAATGTATTATGCCAGAGGCAGTTGTATCTGTTGGAAGAGAAAGAGTAATTTAGCATGGGAATGTGATAGGGTTAAAATGTAGAAAGTCTACACTCCTTTTTGATTTAGTGTTTGTTGTCCCTTTTAAATTAAATCCTGTCAGTAAGCCATCTCCAGAGTGCCTGAGCACATGACTGGTAAAATGAAGTATTTAAGAAACCACCATTACTATGTTTAATCTCTATAGTTGACCCGTAATGTATTCCATATTCTGTCTTGTATTATTTAACTTTTAAAAACATTTAGGAATTCTTTTCGTATTAAATATGAAGTAAAACAAGTAGCATGAATACATCCTTGTTCCTTAAACTATGTAATACTCTTTTGATCTAGTTAAATACCCACAATAAAAATTTAATTTAAAAAGAATCTTGGGCATATGAAATCTCTGGGTTAATTGAATCAGCCAGAAGCATGGGGATAAAGCAGAGATGGGGATGAGATTGTGCTGTCCCCTAATCTCCAGGCCTGGCACTCATCGTCCAACTAAATATTTCAGTTTCTCTGCTGTCCACACCCTCTCAGCTGCCTGAATTACAGAGCTAAGTAGAAAGCTGGGTTTCCTAAGTGTGGATTGGGAAGAGCCCCAGGTTCCTGCTACCCAAACCCAACTCACCCAGTAAACCACACACTCTAGGTACCGTAAATGTATTATCAAGGGGAGAGAGGTGGTTGTAGTGAAGAAAATTAGAAATTAGAAAATTAGATTGGAAAGCACTGTTTTATACTGTGGTGTATCAGACCAAACAGAACAGTTTGAATCTTATCATTTTTATGGAACATTTAAGACATGTAATTATACTTCTACCATGGTGCTTATTCATAAATTTTATACTTAATTTCTTTGGCTACAGTTTTTGTCCAAATTCACACCTTAAGGGAATCCTCTGAGTTTCAGGATTTTGACACTTGCCATCTTGTCTTTTTTTTTTTTTGGTATTGGGGATCGAACTTGCGACCTCCTGCTTGCCAGGCAGGTATTTATGCCCCTGAGCTAAATCCCCAGCCTACTATCTTGTCTTTTGTTGATAGAAGTCATATTCATTTTTCAAGGGTAAACCAATCTAACAATGCTAACCAGAATGATAGCTTTCATGTTTGGTGTGTTTTCCAATGAGAAGAGTATTTCTTGCTGTTTGTTTTCACAGGCCTAAAAATTACTCATACTGTTTTACCAAAATAGAAAATAATTTAATTAAAACGATTAAGTTACAGGTAAACGGCATATAGTCTCTTGCATTCTTCTTCTTCTTCTTCGTGTTTGAATCTGCTTGTCTTAATTTCTTTCCCTACCTCAGAATGAGATTTAGTAGAAATCGCTTTGAAATATAAGTGCTTAATCATCTGTGAAATTTTAAGGATAATTCAAGTTCCTGGGTTTTATTTGTTTTGTTGAGCTTGTTTAATGTAAGTAAAAACATTGCCTCCTGAGAATTGAGCTCCCTGTATGCTGGTGTCACTGGCGTTAGTCTATAACAATACTAATGCAGAATGTGTTACCCAGGATCATCATGACATTTTTTTTTCCAGGCAAGTGAAAATTATATCCTGTCTAGTGATACTAAGTCGCAGCTCAAATTTCTTGAAAAGCTGGATCAATTGGAGAAGCAGAGAAAGGACTTAGAAGAAAGAGAAATGCTACTTAAGGCAGCCAAGGTAAGGGCCTGTGTAGTTAATGGGTGGACATGGACTGGCAGGGAGGTCAGAATTGCTGTCATCATCGGTCATTTGTTTTGGTTTGATCAAGCCTTTAGATTCTTCTGGAGGATTTCTTAAAGTGAAATTTCTAACAGAATGTCTCACAGCCAGGATGGTGTGGTACAGGAGCTTTTGGTTAATTTAGTTTAATGAGTCATGATCTTTGTCTCCTCACTCTCATTTCCTGTGTGCCCAGTATCATACCCACTTGCCTCCTCTCCTCAGTAAAAATAGTCTGTAAAAATTTCGGGGTCTTTTTAGGTAATTGTTTGATATGTGCCAAAAGGAAGTTGAAAGAGGAAAATTTAGAAGGTAGGTGGGTGTGGCGGCCCCTATCTATAATCCTACTGTTAGGAGGCTGAGGCAGGAGGATGACTGTGAGTTTGAGGCCAGCCTAGGCTACATAAGTAAGTTTAAGGCCAGCTTGAATAACAGAGGGAGACCCTGTCCCCAACCCTGCCAGCAAAAAAAAAAAAAAAAAAAAAAAAAAAAAAAAAAAAAAAAAAAAAAAAAAAAAAAAAAAAAAAAAAAAAAAAAAAACAGAAAGAAAAGAAAAGAAAAAAATTTAGTAAGTGGACAGGAAGATTATGGGTAAAATTAGGTATAATTTGAACTACATGGACTATAATATATACAGGGTATAAATTGGTTAGAGATTAAAAAGGAGAGCAAGTGAGGCTACTTAATTTCTTCTTTCTCCTTTATTTGAATGTTTCTCAGGATTGTTACTGCCAGATGGAAGGAAAGCTTAATTCTGGTATTTTGCATTTTTGTAGCACCCTGCTTCTTCACAGGCTTAAGGCCCTTCTGAGAAGGCGTAAAGGTAGA
The DNA here is from genome assembly GCA_004027455.1 of Hydrochoerus hydrochaeris. NCBI lineage: Eukaryota > Metazoa > Chordata > Mammalia > Rodentia > Hydrochaeridae > Hydrochoerus > Hydrochoerus hydrochaeris. Next base: position 246,884 of record PVLA01001902.1, read on the forward strand.
ACACTAAAGTCTTTAATTTTTGTTCTCAGCACTGTAGTTTTAATTTTTACCATTCTTGGAAGCCTTCCTGTTCTAGAATATTTGTTGCTACTCACATACATCAACATTGCTTTTTTGAAAACTAATTTATTTTGAAATAATTTTAAACTTACAGAAAGTTAGCTAGAACTCTACATTCTCAGTCTTCTTTCCCAGGAAAAGCTGACCAGAAGTGTGCATTCTCTGCTCCTGATCTCACAGTCTCCCATTTGAAATATTTTACTGTGTTTTCTCCATCTTTACCTCTTACACCCACATATGTATGCTCACATACTTTTATACTTCTGTCTTCCCTCCTTCTCTTCCTTGATTCAGAAGGTTTTAGTATGGTTGCAGTTATAGGACTGTGGGGACTAATTATTTTTTTCTGAACCTTTTGAAATTGTTCTTCAGATATGAGGTCCCGACCTCAACATTCTTCTGTGTTGAGGACCTTCTTCTAGTGCCTCTCCCAGGCAGGAAGTAACAGTGACACTACCATCCATTGCACAGGCTCCTGTTCTGATTTTACCTGCTGTCTCTTTTCACATTTCTTTTCTCATTCAGGAATGTACATTTCATTTAGTGTCATCTCTTTTCAGATTCTTCACTTAGTAAGTTCACTCATGCCCTTATCAGTTTTCAAGAACATTGGCTTTACCCTGTGTGGGGTAAGCTTCAGCTGGATTCATTTGGTATATCCTTATGACTTAAATCATGCATTCTTGGCAGGACTGCACAAAAATGATGCTACAGTCTTCTCAGCCAATTGTATCAGGGGGTAGCCTTGGTCTTGTCAGATAGTGACTACTAGTTTTCTTCATTCTGAAGGAGCTGTTACCCCCTATAAAATTTTTTAGTTTTTTGTAGGAACATATTTTAAGGTGATGTCCCTCATCAGAGTGTCATGCATCACCCTTAGCATCCGTTGTGATGTATGCCTGAATCAGCCATTTCTGTGATGGTTGCCAGATGCTGATTCTTTATTCCTGTCAACTTTTCTGTTTATTAGCAACTACTATACAAAAGAGCTTTCTATTTTTTCTTTATTCATATCAGTAGCAGATCATGGGTTCTGTTTGACCAAACCAGTTACAATCTATTACTATAGTTGTTTATTTTGATGCCCAAATTGCTCCCAAACTAGCACTTTGGTCCTTTGTCACCTGTTCATCACTCGTTGAGCTTTTCCTTACTTTCTGGCACAGTGTATTCCAGCCCTAGCTTTTACTATTACTGCCTCAGTCCTGGAATCAGCTTTTTTTAAATTGGCACCCTGCTTTTTTTTGGTTGAGGCTAATTGTTAGAGCGCAATGTTAGAGCATACATTGTACTCATAGCTTATGGCCAGATATAGGAAATACTGCACATGCTATGAATGTGTGTGTATACACATGTATCTGTATGTATGAGTTCACACGAATAGCTCCAACTCCAGACCAGTAACTCAGGGGTCTTTTTAATGTTAATCTTTCCATGTATATAAAAGATTTTTCCAGTAGTCAGAATCTTGGCTCCCATTATCCTTGATGTATTAGGTCCTAAATCAGTTTACTTATTTGATTAATGTAACTATTCTTTCAACCACCCATGCTGGCTGACTGATCTGCTATCACAACTCATTTTCCCCCTCCTCATTTCATTGTCCATGCTTTGGGCCACCATGCTACTGCTGATCCATGCCTCAGTGGGGCTCCTTAGTCCTTTACTACCCCATGTTCTTAGCCACTGGCCTGGTGGTGAATTGCCCAACCCCCACAAAGGTGTGGACGCCACAGCTTTGGCATTGTGCAGCTTCCAGCTCCCCCAGTTTCAAATCCAGTGCTGACCCGTGCTTAAGAAGGGACAGGGAGATGGGACAGAAAAATGTTCCTCTTTTGAGTGTATTATAAGCAAATACTCAGCTATTGTAATGAGGTCATTTATTGGTGTTTAGTACCAATTATTGGGCTGTAAACAAGTTCATAAACTATTAATACTATTTTGTTTATAATGGACTTACGGCATTATAGTTGCTCTCAGTCTTTTGGCTTTTCCTGTTTTACCAGACTTCTAAACATTGGAGTTTACCAGGTTTCAGCTCAGCCTGTCTTCTGTGTCTTTATTACCTTTTAAGATTATATTTTCAGTTCAGTCTGTATCTCAAAACTTTGGATTCATAGAGCTTACTGCAGAGTTGACATTACTTCATTGGCTGATGTCATCTCAAATATATTGGCATCTCAAATATAATATTTCTAAAAAGACTTCTGATTTTTCTCACTTGTATGACTTTTCCCAGCTCTGTGAATGAGGCCATCATTTGTACCAATGTGCAAGTCAAAAAACTAGGAGTCATCTTTAACTCTTTTGTCTTCTCTTTCCTCATTCAGCTCATTCCTATTCATTCCAAAGTATATCTGTCTCCATAGTGTCTGGGGTGTGTTCCCAGTGCCTGCTAGATAGCTGTGAGAGCCACCTTTCAAAAGAGCACCTCAGGTTACATCCTTCTACACTGTGAACCTTCTGTGGCTTGTTATACCTGGAATTAACCCTCCAGCTCCTTTTCATGGCCTTCAGGGCAATACATGATCTTCAGCTTTTCTTTCTTTCAAAGTTTCCCTGTGCTTTAAGTCCCTGGGCCTTCTCTCTGTCCACAGCTATGTTCTCATGTTAAATCTTTGGCATTTACTATGCTTCCTGCTTTAATGTTCTTCTTGGACTCAAGATCTTGTCATTCAGACTTTACACAAGTTAGAAATGCTTTCCCTACTGTCTTGACTGGGAAGTATTCTCTCTCTTCTATCACATTGTTATGTTATAGTTTCTTTATATGGTTTTGTACCAGCAATGACTGGTTTTTCATTTTTATCCATCTAAAATATTTTATATCTCATAAATATGTTTAGTTTTTATAAAATTTTTCTTATTGTTTTCTTGTTCTTAAAATGTGAGTTACCTGAGATCAGAGGCTTTACTAATTATTAACACAATGAATGGCACATGAAGTCTATTCTACTGAGAACCAGTAATATACAAGGCCTGACAAAAATTTATAAGATGCAAATGCACCAGCTTTATACTAGGGCAAGGAACTGTACATACTCATACAAATATGCTTATATAAAAAATACATATTTTTATATAAACACATCTGTTTACACATTCATTATCTCCTAATATTGTAGGTAGGATAATAATGGTGTTTGACCTACTTTGGGTTGAAGTAAAGTTGGTTTAGTAGGTTGCGGATGTAAATGAAGAAAATCATTACTAGCTTTGAGCACAATTTTGGGTCAGTATTTAAGTGGTAGAAATGAGAATATCCTAGTTAAGTCTAAACAGATGGTGTCTTGTGTTTTCTTTTAATGAAAGTAGCAATAAAAATATCAGCAAAACTTAGTAAATAGGAGAATACTTTGGTTTTTATTTTGTTATCTACCTTTAGCTTAGTTAGCCAAGGTTGCATTTATAGAACATTTATTCAGATTTATAGCAGTTAAGTAAATCTGTTAAAATAAAAAGAAAAAAAGAGATAAACCTATTTTAAGCATGTTTTCCTGTGGACAAAATAGTCATGGTATCATAAATGCAGTTCCTCACCCTTTTTCTGTCATGCCTCACATATAGATAACTATTGTTATTCCAGTCCTCTACTATGATTGTATTATGAAAAGTGACATTGAATAAACGTGTATGAACATTTATTTGTGTGTAGCATTCTGTCAAATGCTATAAAGGACCCAAAGAAAAAAGTACTGTAATGAAAATACTGGGATGCATTCTGGCATTATGCTTTAAAAGACAGAGATTTGGTTCAAGGTTAGTCAGGTTCTTGATTTTAATAGTCCTTGAAATACCATATGTTTTCCCCAAATGGTTTTACCTGAAGATAAACCAGTTTTTATGTTCTCATTCGTTTAAGCCAATAGTTCTTTTTCTTCATCCGCACCATCCATTTTTTTAGTTTCCAGTGTTCCAGCAAGAACAGCATCATGCCTCGACTGGACCTGACTGACATTGTTAGCATCATTTTCAGTATAAGCTTCCTCCAGGCTAGAACTGCAGCAGCCGGCCCAGATGATGAGGGGGGAGGGTGGGCGGCTGTGCAGCCAGACTGGATTGAGGCATTGGCCCTGGAGCTAGGATTTTCAATCACAAGAGAAATTGTCATTTATTAAATATTTAACTGCGACTATGGTGTTTGGATTCTTGTCATTTCTATTAAAATTTTCTTTTCCTTTGATAGAGTCGTTCTAATAAAGAAGACCCAGAACAGCTGAGATTAAAGCAGAAAGCCAAAGAGGTAGGACTTTCAAGTTACCATGCTTGTCTTTGTGTTGGAGGGAAGGTTGGCATCGCTCTCCTGGCAATTAGGTCAGGGTTTATTTTGCTGTTGCATACCATTTGCAGAAGCCTTGGGGAAGGACAGGAACTGCTAAAGGCAAGGGCAGTACTTCAAATGAGGTCAATGAGTTATGTGCTCTCTTTTTAAAATTTATTTTCAAGGCTTAGGCCTGTCTAGCAATGGCTCTTTGTAAACTACAGCAGTGTACTTAGAGAAATATAATGTGGGATTAAAAAAAAAAGAAGAAACTTTTGAGATTTAGCATCTGGGACTGTACAATAGGCTACATTTTTCCAGGGTAATTGTTCGTTTTGTAAATCTGATACTGCTTATAATTCTTTGGCTGGGAGGCGGTACTGGGATTTAGTTTTAAATGGAAAACGCCTCTGGCTTTTAATTTTCTGGGCCCAGCAGTTTTCTGTTCTGGAATGGAGCCCTTGTTTCACACAGTTCATGTTTAGCTGCAGGGGTTTTAGTTTATAGCTTAGACTGGTTAAGCTTTTACTCCCAGAGGCCTCTGCATAGCAACTGTAGAAATCAACAAATAAGTTCATTTATGTCTGCAGCCTCCTCTCAGTAGCTGACTTTTTACATTTCCCAATATCCATTTCCTGACTTTTCTAGCCCCAGAGAAAAAAGCTCCACTAATTGGAGCTTATTTTAATTGAGCCTTAATATTGGATCTCACTGGAGTTGCCCCCAGAGCAGCTGAGAACAGAATGAAATGAAAGCACCTAAGGTTGAAGATGGTGTGTGTGTATGGGTGTGTATGTGTGTGTGCGCGTGCTTGTGTGTGTGAAATTTTTCACTTGACCTACAGATTCTTTTCTCTCCTGAATAAATCATCAAGCCTGTTCACATTTCTGATTAAGGATCTGACAGCAGAGGATAATAAAGACAATTGAGGTGTGAGACGTGTGATATGGAGCTGAAGAAATTGGTTTCTATAGTTACTTGACTGATTTCATGCAATTTTTAAGGATCTTTGTGCTAAATAACAGTGATTTTCTTAGTAACCTTTTTCCTTAACTGTGCCTCTTGAACTATGAAATTTGTTGTTGCTTAACATTGCTGCACTTGGCTCCTCTGTGCCAGCAGCAGCAGCAGCAGCAACAGCAGCAGTAGGTTATTTATGAATGTTTTAAAGGCCCTTATTGTTCAGATTAATGTAGGAGCTGAGGCAAAACAAATGGAAATCTAGTAAGAGTCTTACAATCAATGTGTTGTGTTTTCATTAACATAGAGAAAGAAAATGCGTGAACTGTTAGTGGAGGGATATCAGGATCAAGACAAGGAATACTAGAAAGGGAGAATGTTTAAAAGTATTTAAATCAGAATCATGTATTTTGAACAACAAAATATCCCTCATACTAATTCCTTTCCAGTGGAAAATGTATTTAAAGACATGAAGAACCATACCTGTCATGCTCTTTAAGCAAACCAGGCTTGATGATAGGTTATTTAGGGAACAAGCTATCATTCCTCTGAATCTGGGGTATCCTCTTTTCTTTAATTAAGGACTGATTGCATGCTTATCTCCCTTCTAGTGTATAACTGTGCTGGAAAATATTTATTAGAAAGCTCACCCATTTACCCTTAAAGATCTTACCCTGTCTGTTCCTCTTTCATAAATCCTCCTAAACAACTCTATCTTAATTCATTTTTCCTTCAGCTTTATATAAGGTGGTTTTGTTTTATTTATTTTTTAGTATTGTGTTTAATTATTTTCTGAGGAATGAATAAGTGGACAGCATTTTTAAAAGAATATTGAGAGAGAAAGAGAAAAAATACCTGTTAATGATAATAGGTGGTAGCAAACCTGTTTTCTCTCTCCATTTGTATCTCCATGTAATTTTTTAAAAGCAAGATTAAAAGAACTCAATGTAGCTTCTTTCCAAGTATACTGGAAGTTTTTTTTTAATTGCTTCGTAATATAATTCCTCTTTGATCAAAAAAGGAATCAAATGTACTGGCTCTGTTCCAAAAATAGAGCCGTTTTGTATGAGTTACAAATATTTGAAAGTTAAATATTATCATTTTGTCATTCTGCTGTCCCCATAGGTCTTTAATGACTTAGTTGAAAGAGGTTCCCAATCAGAATCAAACACACAGATACCATGTTTTGTTTGATTGAATACATATTATTGCCACCTTAGTAGAGTTGAATTCTTTTTGTGGATGGTAGTTTATTGGGTTATGTAATAATTACTATCACGTTAGTATAAACTATAGTACTTTGGTTTGTGATTCTTGTGGTATTTGCCTGCCTGGGAAGCTTTCTTTGTTCAACTGTAAAAATGAACACAGAGCCCTTACAATTGCTTAATTTAGAAATATTTGCTTTCCCTTTCCAGATATCTACCTGCCTACCAAGATGGCCACAGGAAATAGATCAATGATAGTATTACAATCACAAAGTGCTGTGTAGGCTTTCTGCTGGAAAATGGTTCAACAATGACAGTTTTTTAAATATTTAATCCAACCTGAATCTACATCATAATCCATGTTTGCTCTCAATTGCTAAGTACTAGAATTTTGATCTTGAGCATTTCTCCTAAGTCTTGTCTTTTCTCTAAATTTTAGAGATCATTAATTTCTTTGTTGCATTCCAAGAATATGGACAAATTTTGTTAAATTGTGTAGATTTTTATGGTGGTGTCTAATAGTTTGTTTTCATTCTGCCCATTAACTTCTTCCAACTTTGTCATTCTCATTTGGCACTTAAAAATAAATAAGTTGCCTTTGGGTTTGCCTCCAGTCTAGTCTAAATCCATTGAAGTGCTTCCTATTGCACACTGTTCTCATTGACCTGACAGGTTATCTATTTGAAAACCTTATTTTTGTCTAGTATAATGTCTGTGGGTATCCCTATAACTCAGACATATTATTTGAAACTTAGGAAGCTTTCTTCCCTTTTAACATGTTTGCCAGGAAAAAAAAAAAAATCAAAGTGTATCTGTCCTGTAACCAAATTTTCAATACTAACATTTTCAAAATCTGTGTTTTGGATACTTCACTAAAATGTTAAGTGCTAACATTCTTTCACTTTGCGATCAATTTGTGAAGGGTTTTAAATAGACTGCTAATTGCTGAATTCTTATTTCAAACAAGCTGGCACATCTTTGTTTATTGCCGCTGCAGACTTTTTGGAGTTGTGTTCTAGATTAATATCTAGCCCCCAGTGTTTTCGTTTCTTACCATATCATCCAGAATTCTGCAGAACAAGCTGTCTGACCTTGCACTTCAAACATCCTGATTTCTCAAACGTTTATTATATATTTCGTGAGCCTTATTTCCTTTTGAATTTCTTCATTCTCCTTTGGGAAATTTGAGTACCGTGCATCTCTGCAGAGTGAGACAAAGAATTCATTTACTTTCTTTTTAGAATTTTTAGCATTCTATCATTTTTTACCAGACAAGAGAGGGGAGAAAAAGGAATAGAACACATCTACTTGCTGGCACATTGACTTCGCAGAGTAACCTGTAGGAATTAGGGAATACAGTAAGTATCAAAGGATTAAAATATATGACAGATTAGAAAACATGTATGCTGAAGTATTTAGAATTTCTGTTTAAAAAAAATTATAGATTACAAAAACTATATATATATAGCTCTCCATAAAGCATTACTACTGAACTGCAAGATTCAGTACTGACTAGAAAATATATTGCTTAGGAATAAGAAGGGCAAGGTATAATTTTGAAGTAAAATTTGAAGATCTGGCCAGTGGAACATGATAATTTAGGCTATTAAATTATAGCATTTAAACAATGCTAGCTCCACCTGACCCGAAACTCATGGGACAAGGGACAGGGCAAAAGCAAATTTATCATTAAAAGTACATTTTATCAATCAGATTAGTGTAGTATGGAGAAGACATTCTTAAAATGACAAGATAAGAAGAGCTTGTATGTGACATAGCAGAGAAACAGTGATTCAGACTCTGGTAGTCAGGAAGAGCAGTCCCCAAACTTTAGTGTGAATGAAAAATACCTGGAAGGCTTATCAGAATACAGATATGGGGCTGACATCTGTAGTTTGTTATGACATGTGGGTGTTGCGGTAGGGCCTGAGAGTCTGCATTTCTAGCAAATTCCCAGATGCTGCTGCTGTTGCTCACATAGACAGCAGATCATACTTTTGAACCATTGCTGTGGGAGGAGAAAAAAGAGGGCTTTAAAATTTGTCACTTTTATTTTCCCCTTAACTGGACAGTGGAGGTTAAAATATGATTTAAGGATCTGAGATTTGGTGTGTTGAACTGGCAGAGTTCAGTTAGCATCCAGCTGATATTCAGTAGATGTTTTCTTGAGCACAGGACTATACTAGATATTTTCATGGTTATTCTCAGAAGACTTATTGGTAGTAGAGGTTCATCAGAAGGGTGCATACATCCTTACTTTTGAGATGTAGGTTCTGTGTATCTTGAGATACATCATTTTCTTTATAGAAGAGGTACATGTTATTTAAAAAAACAACAACAACAACATTGACCCAGAAGCTAGGCATCTTGAGTTCCATGTTCAGTCTGCCATTGTATCCATATCTTACTTTTGGAAAGTTACTTTATCTCTTTTAAATTACGTTACGGGGTGTGTGTGTGTGTGTGTGTGTGTGTGTGTGTGTGTGTGTTGTGTGTTTCACAGTACCTGTTCTGCTTATGAACAAAGCTGTCTTAATTTAGGGAAAGGTGAAGCATAAGAAGGAAAATCAATAGCTTAAATATAGTAACGGAAACATTTTTGATAGATTACCTGAAGCTCTTAGACTTAGGTTTGAGATTGGCCATGGATATTTTAGCTACCACTCCTGCTTCTGGTGAACCAAAAGAAAAGTGAAAAGAAAAAAAAGCAATATAAGATTGAGAAGGGTAGGCGGTACTTTAAAATAATCTAAATAACTAGTAGATTTTTATTTTAAATGTTAAAATTAAGTCAAGTATTATATTTAAGTTAAAGGCAAAAGTGCCTAGTCAAGATTATGAGGAATATTTTGTTTTTCTGAAGGTCGGGATGGATGAGAAGCGACGGGATATCTAGTGAGGCATTAGAGTTATCTTTCAAACTGAAAGAATCCCAGGTGTTCTCTGATATCCTTAACTTTAGTGATAGAAAAAAAAAGACTAACTTTTGATGTGGTAGAATACTTGTTTGGCACTTGTCTTTGAGAGCTTGAAAAGGATGCTGTATTTTACTGTGGTTTCCTTGAATTTTGGTTGAAGTGGGAGTTGTGATCAGGGGAGAGTAACTTGCTTTTTGCTTTAATATTCACCTGTTAATGTTTAATGTTTTTGCTGTTTATTTCAAAGTGCAGTATTGTAGGATTTAAACTTGCTTTCTCTAGTAAATTTGATATTTTTAGCACTAACTCAGAAGTAATTATAAGTACCACTGAGAAGGTCAGTTACTTTTTCCCACAGCATATCTGCAGTTTAATTTTTTAAAATGTGTGTTGTTTGCTATTAAGGTTTTATTATCTTTATGCATACTTAGCTTTCATTGTAAAATCATAAAGGATTAACTTAATTCTTCATACACTGACTTCAAAACATGGAAGTATACTTTAGCTCTTTCATTTCTTTAGATTCTTTCAGATACTCCAGTTTGGTGAAATGAGCTCCTTTGGTTGTTACTCATGTACTGTTAGACAGTACACAACAATCTTGGAAAGACAAAAACTTACCTCTCAGCCTTTTCCTTTTTTTATCTTAGGGATTACTCATTGTTCTTACTTTATTATTCCTTTTCTAAAGCTTATGGTACAATCAGACTGATGATGACACCACCTCATATTTTTGAGTCATTTGTTAATGAAAGACTGAGCCTGTGGTAAGATTGCAATCACCGTTTGTACTTTCAGTGCTCCCGTTTTTGACCCAGTATCTTGGCTGCCTTAGGCTTGAAAAAGAAACACACTTTTGGATTTCTAATACTCCAGTGTCATGACTATCTGGATAAACTTGGTTTTTCCTGTAGAATATATCCACATGTTTTTCCAGGCAGTAGCCAGTATGACACTTTATTCATTTTTTTAATCTATTGCCTCTGATTCTTTGGTTTTTGTTTTCATTAATTTTTATTTTCCTTTTGTTTTTGAAATTTATGTGCTTAGCATCAAGTAATACCTCTGTTGAACTCAACCTCTGAAAGCTTGTGTGATCTTTAAGTCACTTTGTTAATGGTTTTGAGTTTTGATTAAATGCCATACTTTCAAGAGTTGTACTTTAAAATGAAGAGGCAAGTATTGAAGTTCAGGAATAAAATAATCTTCATTTACTGTTGCTCTGTTGTTCTCTAGGGCACTGACTTAAATCGTAGGGGACTTGTACTTCATATGAAAGACACAGTGATAAGGGAAATGAAAAATTCTGCCATTTTCATTAGCCTTAAAGGAGAAGAAGAGGAGAATTCGAAAGACTACTGAACCCATAATGAGGCTACCATCCTGCCACTGTCTCTTGCCATCTTTCCTGCTGCTTGTCTAGATGTGAACAGGAGCAGAGAGTTGTGTGGCAAAGCAAGGTGACCGAAGCCCTGTCTTTAGCCAGAGGATAAAAGAGTTGTAGAGAAGCAGCAAGTACCTGTACAGATGGTAGAGAATGGAGGGCTCACTAAAGCAACCCCATGTCATTGTTTAAACTGCTTTGCCTATTCCTGTGCTACATCCTTGGCATGCATTTGATTTTGATGAGCATGCTAAAAGCTTTAAGAACTGAATCAAAAGACCGCCACCAGGTCCCAGACTGGCTACTGGGTAATGCATAATTGGGACAGATCTAATTAGCACTGAAAACTAAATTGGCTTTGGAGCCAAAACCAGCAGAAGTCCTGCTGGTGCTGGTGGCCTGACCTGTTGATTAGAAGTACCAGCATTCTATAAAGGAGTTTAAAAAGATAAAGAGTCACTTAATATTCAAAATACATATTCAGGATACAACTAAACTAGACAACAGATTGTTAGAATGGATTAAAAACTGACTGACCTATCTCTATAAGAAAATTGATTCTAATGGAACAATATAGGTAGGTTAAAAGAATGGGAAATGCTTGTTTTAGAAAAGAAGAAAAGTCTCAAATCAATCATATACATTTTACTTTTAAAAATTTAGAAAGAGAAGAGCAATATAAGCCCAAAACAAGCAAAAAGAGATAAATTATAAGAATAAGAGCAGAAATCAGTGATTCTGGAAAAAGAAAAGTAAACAAATGAAATTCAAAGCTGGTTCATTGATCAAAAAATTGATAAATCTCTTAGACTAAGAAAGAGAGAAACAGAGACAAATTGCAGATATCAAGAATAAAAGATGGAATATCACTGTAGACCCTGCAGGTGTCAAAAGGATAAGAAGCAAATAAAACAATTATGTATAAGCTTGGCAACTTACATGAAATTAGCAATTTCTTGAAAAATACAAACTGTCTAAGCTAATATGAAATATAGATACAATAGTTCTATAATTATTAAATTTTATTTGTAAATGAACTTGTAGTTAAAATTAAAACACAAATCACTTTATTAATTAAACTTCAGCAAACATTTTACCACCTCTACACAGTCTCTTTTGGGAAAGAGAAGAAATAAAAATGCTTCTATTTCATTTTATGTGGCTAGTGTAATGCTCATAACGAAAACCAGAAAGGTAGTAGAAAACAAAAAAACTACAGACCAGAATATCTCATTAAGTTCACTTCAACAAAACAACAGCAAGTCAAATCTAAAAATATTTAATAAGAATAATGCCATGACTATGTAGAGTTTACTCCAGAAATTAAAAGTTGGTTTAATATTTGAAAACTTAGTTAATATAAAGTATCATGTGAATAGTCTAAGAAGAAAAATCATGCGATTACATCTGTCAAAATAGAGATGCTTTGTTAAAATTCAGAATCTAATCATGATTCTAAAAAAATAATCTAGAATAGAAGGGACTTCCTCAGTCAGATAAAGATGGCTTTAAAAACTCTACTACAGTATTATTTCCCCCACCTCCAAGTGCAGGAGATTGAACCCAGGGCCTTGGGAATACTAGGCAAGTACTCTACCACTGAACCACCTCTCATCTTTTTTATTTTTAATTTTGGGACAGGGTCTTGCTTAGTTGTGCAGGCTAACTTTCAGTGTGCAGTCCTCCTGCCTCAGCCTTCCATGTGGCTGGAGTCATAGGCATGCACTGCAGCCTGGCCCAATAGCATTTTTAATAGTAAAAGACTATAAATGCTTTTTTTCAGAGGTTAGGAAAAAGATAAGGATGTCTACTTTTACCACTGTGGTTCAGTGTTTGGTACACTATAAATCCTCACCAGAGCAGTAAGGCAAGGAGGAAAAAAGACAAAGGCAGAGAAATAGAATAACTTGTCCTTTTATTTTCTTAAGTGCCTTCCACAAATCAAAAATTTTTAATTTTGATAGACCAGTTTTTCTATTTTTCTTAAATAGATATACTTTGCCTACCATGTCTAAGACCTCAAATCATAACTAATTTGTCTTGAGCTTTTTTCCTAGAAGTTTACAGTTTTGTATTTTGAATTACTTTGTGTAAGATAGGAGGCTTAGGTGCAGATTGATATATTTTGCTGTGGATAAACAGTTACTCCTACAGCATTTTCCAAAAAGACTTTACTGGATACTAAAGGGATAAGGGTGGATTTTACTCATAATAGACCTGTGCAATAAAGAAAAGAGTTCAACATGATTGGACCCAGTCTCAACTGATCCTTGCAGAGCTTGCTGGGCATTTTTGAAGGGAGAGCAAGGGAGTTGGGAGGAGGTGAGCAGGAGCTCAGCAGAGTGATGCAAGTGAAAAATGTTGAAAATTAGAAGGGGACTTCACCCATTTGAAACCCATCTGTGCTTTCTAACTGGTGCTTACTGGAGTTAGGCCTCTGTCCTAGCACAGGTACACATCTGCCTTCACATCCTGGCTGGAATAAGTAGGCAAAAGTACCATTATCTTGAGGGTTAAAATTTCAGCATTACAATTTTAGAGGGACAGAAACATTCCACCATAGCAATTATTTATTTTACTAAATATTCAGTTACGTGTGGCATTCATTGTCTGTCCTAATACTTACATAATTTGAAATGGTCTAAAACTGGGGTTTATTTATGTGCTAACTTCTTGAGACTGAGAACTTCACAGTTCCCTGTTGTTACCTTACTCTGCTGTAAAGCATGTGCTTACATTTCTTTAGTGCTTTTAAAATACTATTCCCAGTGAATAGGATGTCTCCATAGGTTATTTTCAATGGACTGGTTTGATTCTATTTAAATACAAAGCTATCAAACATCCTGTATTTGTCAGCTTTTCATCACTGTGACAGAATAACTGACATAACTTAAGGAAGGAAAGATTATTGCTTCAGGCCTGCAGCAGTGCAGAAACATCATGACAGACAGAAGAGCCTGGTGGAGGACAGCTGCTTACAGGAAGCAAAGAGAGGGGAAAAAAGCCAGAGAGGAAGGGCACTGGGAACAAAATCTACCCTTCAGAGCCACCTTCCCCACCTGCTTCCTCCAGTTATGTCCCACCTCTGAATGAGGCCAATGAGCTGTGAACATAGCACATCAGTGCAGTTAGAGCCCTTGTGATCCAATCATGCTGCAAAGGCCCCGCTTCTGAGCACCAATCCCCAGCACAGGGAACTTGGAAGGGGCACTTTAGGCCCAATCCTAACACAATCTGAGCTTCTTCCTTATTTCCCTCCACAGGAATAAGGATGAGTATTATTTCTCCTCTGAAAACTTATGTAGTGGTATTTTATTTTTACTTTCTCTTCTTTTTTTTTTTAAAAAAGAACTTCTAACTTGACACTAGCTGCTTTGATGCAATGATGCTGTTTCTCTCTGTTCCTATTCCTGTCCCAGTACCCCTCTCTCTTCCCCCAGCTCCTTCTCCCATGTTGCCCACACACTGAAAAATAATACTTCATAGAATTGGGCATTCTGAAATAAATATGATGGAAACTGTACAACAAAACAGTATTTATATCACTCTCAGTTTTTGCCATAAAGAAAAATATAGTTAAATCCATGAGAGAGAGAGAGAGAGAGAGAGAGAGAGAAAACGCATAATGTACAAACAGATTTGTAATAGAGCACTTGACTCTTTAACTGCTGTTTTTGTCACTTACCACATCTGTGACTTGTATGAAGTCCTAACCTCTTAGAGCTTTATTGTCTGTTAGAAAATAGGGGACAATATATATGTGTAGGTTTTTGTATATTACAGCCTTTAGCAAAGAATAACTTTCAGTGTGGTTGTGAGAGTTAAAGAGGTGATTTGTTAATCATATATAGTGGTAGAACTGTGTCTTATAATGTACAAAAATTTACTTTAAAGTAGTTTTCCTTAATCTAAAAAGGTTGACTATAGTTGGAGCAACCCAATCTCTCTTCAGCTTGCTGTTCAGTTTTTTCTTTAGAATTTCTTACTTGTGCTTAACCTGGGCAGAAATTAAGCTTTAGAAACCTTCTTTTCTTCTTCTATCCTGTAGTTCCTCTCACCCAGGTTCTGCCTTTCTTGCGAAAAATTTAAGGAATAAAGAGTTACGGAGTTAAGAAATCAGGAAACCTTCTTTTGGCTGTAGGTGCCCCTAATACTTATTTCATATTGTAACTCTGGTTGGAGAACGATACAGAAGTCGGAGTAGTGATTGGTTTCTTTCTCCCTCCGGGACTGACTGTGTGTAAACATTGGGTTTTTTCCCTTCTTCTAGTTGCAGCAGTTGGAGCTTGCCCAGATACAGCACAGAGATGCTAATCTCACAGCTCTTGCAGCTATTGGACCAAGAAAGAAGAGACCACTAGAATCTGGAAGCGAGGTACTGATGTTATATGTTGGTTATTTTATTTTTCATGTCAAGAAAGCAAGCCAAAAAGCAGCAAAGACACGGCGGTAACTTACCCTGCTCTGTGTGCCGTTGCTGCCAAACTCTTCTTAAAACTCTTCTTTGCCAACTTTATAAAACTCTGTTTTGCCAGGTTTTTAAGATGTGTATTGTCTTGAACCTTATTTCTACATATTGCTTTTTTTTTAGTACTTCTTATCTCCATCTCCACTCATACTGAGTCAATTTTTTTATTTCTGTGTGTTCTTTCTAGCGGTTTTATGTAATCTCCTCTGTGTATCTGTATCATCTCCTAAGACTGAAGCTGCCCTCTTGTTTTTCTTCATGAGCCTTGACTAGTCCCACAACAGCTTCTCCTTTTCTGACCACGGAATATGTTCTCATGGCTTAAATGTTTGTTACTGTTTTTTCTTTGAATATTTTTTTCTGTTAGACTATGAACTTCTTAAGTAAGGACTCAACCTGTTCCACTGTATTTCCTGTAGAGCTAGGCACATATGTGCTCAATAAATATTGTTAACTGTGTGTCACCAAGAAAAGGCGTTACATCTCAAGAGTAATTAATTATTTGAGGTAATATTAGAATTGGGGATGGGTCGTCAGGAACTCGGTTATGATATATTGAATTATCTGCTTACTTGGTGCTTTGTGAGTTTTGAGAACTTGGGCATATATACTTATTCTTTATTTCCTGGACTTTAGCTTAGGGATTTGTTAGACTTTTAAGTAATGATATCTTGAATTGAAAATACCTATTTCTTAAATCAACTGGTGACATCTTAGTATAATTCTCATTTTAAAATTAGCTGAAGACTCCTTTGTTTTCATTGATTTTTACTTTGTGGTATTTTAACTGTGAGAACACGTTTCTTTTAAAAATGAGAGACTGAGCACACGCTGTTGCACACTCATTCAGTGTTAAAAGAATGCTGCTGATTTATTGGTCCCTCCCAAAACTTGGGTTATAGCAGTCAGGTTGCTAAAAACTCTTTATTCACTTGGTTTTTTCTCCCATAAACAATGCAGCATTTGTGTGTGAAATTATTTTTACTTTTTAATATTCTGTATTCTGGAAACAGACTTCCTTTTTGTTTGTTTCTTACTTTATACATGGGAACTTGAGGTTTTACCTGTTTGATTTTAAATTGGTAAGAATAAGTATATAATTAATCTTTGAAAGAAGAAAAGGTAGAGTATAAAGTAACTCTTCATTTAAGTCTAGATTTTTTTCTAATAAAAGAAAAGGTTTCAGTTTGAAAGATTAAATAGAATGATCGTCATTTTAAAAAATAGTAAAATTCAGAAAATTAAACTTCATGACTTTTGTATTCTGAGATTACCATTTTTGTTGACTGTAAATTGGAGGAATTAGTTTAAGATTTTTGTCCTTTAGTGGTTTTCTTTTGTGTGTGTGTCATGATTTTTTAAAAATGGGAAATCTCCCTTTCATTAAAAATATCCTAATTGGGGGCTGGGGATTTAGCTCAGCCGCATAAGTGCCTGCCTTGCAAGCGCGCTGTTGTGAGTTTGATCCTGGCACACACAAAAAAATCCTAATTGTACAAGTTGTGTATTAACCTGGCCTTTGGAAACTCACACTTGATATTCTCAGGAGTCTTGGTAAAGCTGAGTAGCATCAGCTGCTGTCTCCTCATGTTATCCTAAAAGCAGCAGGTACCAGTTACCATTTTGAATCAGCTCTTTGTACCATGAGCCTGTGGG
Organism: Hydrochoerus hydrochaeris; assembly: GCA_004027455.1. NCBI lineage: Eukaryota > Metazoa > Chordata > Mammalia > Rodentia > Hydrochaeridae > Hydrochoerus > Hydrochoerus hydrochaeris. The sequence continues at coordinate 263,799 of PVLA01001902.1, forward strand.
CTCGGGGGTGGATAGTTAAAATTTACATGTGGAAAATACTGTAAGTGTGATTTTTATTTACTGTTGTGATTTGACGTATCTGAAGTTAGTTTTTAAATTTATGTAGCTGCGCACATAACTGATACAAAGAAATAGAAGCTACTTTAAAACTTGCATATATGTTTTGTGTATGGATATTATGTGGGGAGGTAGTATGTATGTGGTCCTTTGGAATTTTGAAATATTAATTCTATGTTAAAGAGCTTTGATTAGAAAGGATCTGTCTTTTTTTCCCCAATTTCAATAATTTAACATATTTATGTGATCTGTTGACGACCCATCATAGATACAATGGTTATTTTTCTTAAATTTTATTTTTTATGTTACCGGGGATCAAACTGATGACTGCGTGCTTGCAAGGCAGGCACTTATGCCACTGAGCTAAATCCCCAGCCCTTATTTTTGTCAAATATAAAATCAGGCTTGTTTTAACCTTACAGTAAAAAGAAATCACATTATTGTACATAAGATCAATTTTTGTAGCTATGCAAGTCCAGATAGTCCCCAGCTTACAATGGTTGAATTTAACAATTCCTAAACTTCATGATAGTGTAAAAAAAATGTGTATCCAGTAAAAAATGCACTTCACAGTTTGAATTTTGACCTTTTCCAGGGCTAGTGTTACGCAGTGCGACTTTTCTTGCAGTGCAGGCAGGCAGAGATGAGGAGGCGTGGCTTCAGGTCAGCCTCTGAGTCATGGAGGAAAACAGTGGGTTCTTGTGCTCTGCATGCTGGGCTGTCACATTTCTCTGTAGGTTAGGTTCGTTAGTTGCATTTTCAGCTTATTATGTTTTCAATTTATAACAGGCTTATTGGGAAGATAAGGAGCATCTGTACAAATTACGCAGTGTCACCAGTTTTACTTTAAGAAGTTTTTTATTAATGTAAATAAGTGAAATCTGCCAAGGACATTTAATTATTTACTTGGCTTCAGAAACACTGTTTCTGTAAACATTAAGTGATTTACAGTACCAGACCATCTATATGATACGTTATAATATTGGTATACCTACTTAAAATAGTGTTCCTTTGTTAGCCAAAATGAAGTTTAAACATGTGTATGTATATTCTCTTTCTCTCTAGAAGATTAAAGTGCTTCCCTGTGTAACTCTAATTTATACAGATAACATTCCTCCTTTAATAACTGATTCAGCAGCTAGGTCATAACTGGTGATTAAATGAAGAATTGTATATATCATGTACATTACAATCTTCAGAACAAAGAAATAGCCAAAGGAAACTCCAATGTGATGACTTGCTTTTATTTGTATAACTTTTACACACAGTAATGTATAACAGAACATAAAACTACAGTACTGCATTGTACTGTACAATCAGCAAAAATTACAGTATTGTATAGAAAACGTGACTATAAACAAAATGTACAAAACTGTACCCAGAAAAAGAGGAAGGGATCTTAAGTTTGAACAATCCAGACAGTCAACCAGGTAGTTCATTAAACAAGGAATGTCTGAGGGCCAGGTGTCATGGTGTAATCCTAGCACTTGGGTAGCTGAGGCAATAGGATCGCTATGAATTTGAGGCCAGCCTGGGCTACCTAGGCGAGTTCAAGGCCAGCCTGCACTACATAATGAGACCCTGCCTCCAAAAACAAAACAAAACAAAAAATCAAGGAATGTCTGTAAAGTGCTTTTTGGAACTTTGGCTTGGCAATATGTTTGAAAGCTTGATTGAAAATGTATCACATTATGTAGTTCTGATTTTAGAAAAGTATAGCTTTTCTGTAGCTGAGTTCTAAGTCAGGGGGGAATGTCAGATACTGATACTAGCTTTGCTGTGTCTCTAAACTGAAGCATTCTTTTTTTAAATTTTTTAACACCAAGTACATTTATTAGAAAAGAAGAAAGTTATGAAATATCCTCATATCTTTCCTTAAGAAATTAGAAATCAAAGGCAGAATAAAACCAAAAACAAATAGAAAAAAGTAATAGAGATCAGAATACATAATCTCTTATCAAAGTGCCAACATCATTTTTCATAAAAATTAACATTTTGATTTTTACATTTCTGTGGAAATACAGAAGACTCAGAATAATCTAAACAACTTTGATAAAGAAACAAAATTAGAGCTCCAACCCTCTCAATTCCATGACTTATCACAAAGTTACACCAGTCATGACAAAACGGCATTGATATCAAGATAGACAAATCACCAAGTTACCAATATGAAGTCCCAAAATAGATACCCACATAACAGATATTTGATTTGTGGCAAAGATGCAAAAGCAGTTAAGTGGAGAACAGGTTGTATCCTCAGTAAACATACTGGAACAACTGGATATCCACATGCAAAAACTCCAAACCTTACCACACATCAAAAGTTTCTTAAGACATCCAAAAGTCAACTCAAAATGGCTCACAGTGGGTTAGTTAAAGTAAAGGCTGGTGTAACCTGAGTCATTGCTTTGGCTGAGGTCATTCTCTGGGACGAAAAGACTGGGACAAGGTGTAAAAGGGAAGGCAGAACCTACAGAGGTATTTCGTGAAGGGAGGCTCTGAATTTGTTTCTGAATGGGCCATGTAGATGACAGAGAAGGCCATTATGTGTCTTTTTTTTAAAACTATCTTAACTATTTTTTATATACATATCCATACACATAGGCATGTTTTTTCCAGCTTGTCACTAATGAAACAATATGATGTTTACACATGTGTGTCTTATTTATTTCACTAATAAGTATGTCCTCAAGGTGCATCCATTTACCTATGAAAGTTTCTAGTTTATCATTCTTTATGGCTGCATAGTATTTCATTGTATAGAAATAGCACATCTTTTTTATCCATTCCTCAGTTGATGGCCATTTGAAGCATTCTTAAAATGTATTTGTATTGTACTTTTTAAATTTTGGGAGCCTTGAAAATAAAATATTTCAAAAAGAGATATTTCATCTGGGACACTTCTAAATACTTATTTAAAACCAACTGCTGTTAAAATATTAATGAGGTAAATGTTATTTGAACAGAACTATAATTCAGTTGCATAGCCCTATTCTTAATATGTTAATGCTGAGATTAAGAAAGAAGACCAGAGAGACCACTTAACATAATATGCCACATTACATTGGCAGATATATTTCATGTTCTAGCTAGAAAGAATGATTACTGGGAGAGTTCTGTTAATTATTACATGTGTTTAGAGATGAACTCCTGGAAAAATCTTGTACCACAAACAGTGTTACCCAGCAATTGCTTGCTATAGATTTCAGTTAGAACATAAAATTTCAGGTCTGTTAATATTTATTTTAGTACTGCAGCACCTTATTCTTACCTCACTCTACCATTTGATGTTAAAGCACTAGGGTAGTTTGCTTGATTTGGGGTGAGAGGATAGCAAGGAGAAATTATCTTCAAAAAGTTATGGGCAACCAGGTCCAGATGGATTTAATGCAAAATTCTACAAGAAATTCAAAGAAGACTTAATGCCGACACTCCTCAAACTCTTCAGTGAAATTGAAAGGGAAGCAATTCTCCTTAACTCATCCCTGGAAGCATCTGTTATTCTAATACCAAAACAGAGAAAGACCCAACCAAAAAAGAGAACTACAGGCCAATCTCCCTAATGAACATAGATGCAAAAATTCTCAATAAAATAGCAAATCAAGAAGATTATATACCATGACCAAGTGGGATTCATCCCAGGAATGCAGGGACAGTTCAACATAAGCAAATCAATAAATGTAATCCACCATATCAATAGAGCCAAAAATAAGAATCACATGATCATTTCTATAGATGCAGAAAAAAGCTTTTGATAAGGCCCAACACTCATTCATAGTAAGAACCTTATAGAAAATTGGAATAGATGATAAAAGCCATCTATAACAAACCAACAGCCAGTGTCATATTAAATGACCCAAAACTGAAAGCTTTTATTCTGAAATCAAGAACAATACAAGGGCATCTATTATCATCACTCCTACTCAATATAATACTGGAAATACTAGCCATTACTAGCAATTAGACAATAGAGAGAAATAAAAGGAAAAAGGATAGGAAAAGAAGTTAAATTATCATTATTTGCAGATGACATGATACTCTACATAGAAGCCCCCCAAAACTCCATTGAAAGACTTCTAAGTATAATAAATAAATTCAGTAATATAGCTGGATATAAAGTCAACACTCAGAAATCAATAAAATTCCTATATACAAACAACAAAATCACTGAGAGAGAAATAACAAAAGCCACACCCTTCACAATATCATCCAAAGAAATGAAACACTTAGTTTCACAGTCTAACAAAAGAAGCAAAAGATCTATTCAGGGAAAATTATACCCTGAAAAAGAAATTGAAGAGGATCTCAGGAAATGGAAAAACATTCCTTGTTCATGGATAGGAAGAACAAATATTGTGAAAATGGCCATTGTCCCAAAGTTGTTATACATATTTAATGCAATCCCAATCAAAATATCACTAGCATACCTCTCAGATCTAGAGAAACCATTCCTAAAATTCATCTGGAACCAGAAAAGACCTAGAATAACAAAGGCAAGACAAGAGGCATCATAATCTCTGACTTAAAGTTATACTACAAAGCTACTGTAATAAAATCAGTGTGGTACTGAAGTAAAAACAGACCTAATGATCAATGGAATAGAGTAGAAAATACAACTACAACTACAAACCCACTCAGCCACCAAAAACCACACGGGAAATACTTCCCAAAATTAGTAACTGGGATTGTGTCTTACTAAAAAGTTTTTGCATGTTGAAAGAAATCTCCAGCATAGTGAAAACCCACAAATTGGGAAAAAAATCTTAGGGAACTGTCCGTCAGACAAAGGACTTCTGTCTAGAACATATAAAGAATAAAAAAAAAAATCAGACCCCTGAAATTCAAAGACCCAATCCAAAAATAGGCATCTGAGATGAATACACAGTTCTCAGATGAAGAAATACAAATGCAAATAAATACCATGAAAAAATGTTCAGCATCATTGGTCATTAGAGAAATGCAAATTAAAATCACACTGAGATTCCATCTCACTCCTGAAAGGCCAGGATAAAGAAAACTACCAACAACAACAAATGCTGGGGAGGCTGCGGGGAAAAAGGAACTCTTGTGTACTGTTGGTGGGAGTGCAGACTGATGCAACCACTGTGGAGGTCAGTCTGGACGTTCGTCAAAAAGCTGGGATTGGAAGTCCCATTTGACCCAGGTATTCTACTTCTGGGTATATTCCCAGAAGAATTGAAAACATCGTATCACAGTAATACATGTGCACCCATGTTTATAGCAGCACAATTTGTAATTGCCAGACCTTGAAAACAACCTAAATGCACATCAACTGAGGAATAGATAAAAAAGATGTGCTATTTTTATACAATGGAGTACTACTCAACTACAAAGAATGATCACATTGAGATATTTATGAGTAAGTGGATACAACTTGAGACAATACTCATAAGTGAAATAAATCAAACTCACATGTGTAAATACCATATTGTCTCCCTAATGTAAGAAATAATAAGTGTACATAAGTTACAAAATCCTCAATAAATACAGGGAAAGGATAAGACTCTGCTCAAAGGGGAGAAAATAATATCTGGAGGAAAAAGAAACAGGAAGGGAAAAGAAAAAATACCTAAAATTGTATAAGCACAGTTAGGATAGCTAAGATGATTGTGCTACAAATTCTGTAAGTTCTAAGAACAAAAGAGTTAACATTCATAGGATTGGAACAATTTTGCATGTTTGTGTCTGGTGATCTGAGGAACTCTTGAAGATCATTAATGTAAAATAACCCTAGTTATGTTCCTATCACCTTGAAAGAAGGCCTATATTGTTATTGTTTTGGGCTCTTTGCTATTGTTGTTTGTCTTTTTTGTTTCCTGTTTTTCTAGTAATCTGTTTTGTTTTGTTTTTCCCTCTAATACAGAAAGGATAGGTGTACATGTAGAAGCTTATACATGTGTAGAACTTCTAAACAGTTTACGAGATTGATTATATTATGCGTGATGAAATGAACAGCTACTTTGAAGAAAAAGAGACATTATGGTATCCATTGCTAACTGTATCGTCATGCCATGAAATGTAGTAATGCTTTTATTCCTTGTTCAGAGTGGTTTTAGTCTGTTTAGTTTTGTACTGTTTAATTTCAACATACATGAAGGTATGGACAGTTATTTTGAAGAAAATAAGAGACATTATGACAGCCATTGTTCATTTTCGTATTGTCTGGTATTGAAGACCTGTAATGCCTTCATTACTGTTTTGATCAGTTTTATACTATTTTGTTATGTATGAATTCATTGTGTGTGAAGATATAGACAACTATTTAGAAGAAAACAAGAAACATGGTAGCCACTGTCGATTTCCTGTTGTCTTGCTTTGAAATCTGTGTCACTTGCATTGTTTTCTTTTAATCTGCTTTGTTCTGTTTTGTTATATTTAGTTTTACCCTCTTTAAAATAAAAAAAAGAAAAAGTTATGGGCAAATAGTAAAACAACTGGATAAATAAATAAACGAGAGGGAATTTTAAATAGAATTTTTTGACTTTCATGATTATGGAGGCCAAAATGTCCCATCACATGCTGTCTGCATCCTGGAGACCAAGGGAAATTGGTAGTGTGATTCCATCTCCTTGTGAAGGCCTGAGGACCAGGCGAGTCTGTCGTGTGTGTAGCTCTCTCTCCAAGGCAGAAAGCCTGAGAATGGAGCTGAAGGCGGTGGAGTAGATTACTGGTACAAGTACTAGATTAATAACATGGGACTCTGATGTCAAAAGGCAAGAGAACATGGATATCCCACTCCAGAAGATGGAGAACTGACTGCTTGTACCTTTTTGTCTGTCTGAGCCCTCAGCAGATTGAACCTTAACTCTTCCACATGATGAGTGTGTGAATTGTCTCCTTCCTGGCTTCTGAAGTAAATGCCTCTCTCTTGTGGAATCACTCTTATAGATAAGTAAACATGAGATAATGTTCTATCAGCTATCTTGGTATTCCTCAGCTCAGTCTAGGTGACACACATATGATTTTCACAGACATTTTTCCATACTCTTGTGTCATGATGTAATGATCCACTCATAGACATTTAGAGTATTTTCAGTTGTTCATTTTTTCCCAATTGTTTGTTATAAACAGTAAACATCATATATATTGATGAACTTGATTTCTTTTTTTAGCTTTCTTTTTTATTGCTATATATTTGCCATACATATTGATTATATTCATCATAGGGAATTTGCACCTGTACATAATGTATTTTAATTCTTCTGTTCCTCATTTCCCTTCCCCCTCCCTTCAACCTTCCTCTGTCCTCATTTACAAAACCTTTATTTCCATTTTTTCCCTTCCATTTTCTTTTTTTTTTCCTTTTCCCTTCCTTCTCTTCACCTCCCCTCTCCCTTGTTCCTCTTCCCATTTGAACATACTCTTACTTTCTAATGTCTGTCTGCCATTGTGCTCTATTGTACCCTTTGGGTTTCTCACATAAGAGAGACAATGTGATGTTTAAATTTGTGTGTCTGAATTGTTTCTGCTTAAGATTATGGTCTCAAGGTGTATCCATTTACCGTATAATTGTTTTCTAAAAGTGGAACTTCTAGGTCAAAGTTTATGCATGTCCTAAAATGTAATAGATATCCCTATAAGGCTTGCCAAAAATACTGTGCCAGTTTCTACCACTGAGTTAGTGCCTAGTTCCCCATTCTCTTGCTAGCAGCAGATACGATCAGTCATTGTAAGATGTTTGTCACTAGTTTATTTGTTGTATCCTACCTTTCCTGTGTGCCTTTTTCAAGGTTGAGATTGTGATTCTACATGGAAACGTAGTATACAGAAATGTTTAATCTGAGATTAATTTTTGGATATTTAAACATTTACAGGTAAGTTTTCCCTAAGAGAAATATATATATTTTGAAATAGCCAGGTTGAATTCATATGGGTATTTGAATGACCATAAGTCAGTACTATTTTCTTTACCAAATTTATTAATTTTTATTATTTGAGTAGTGTGTTTGTAAATTATAATTGAAATATTAAGTCTGAAATGATTTTAGAAAATCCAGAAGTTTGAAATCTGTTAGGGGACAAACTTTTCTTAAAGAAAATTGTCTTTTCTGGGTGCTATTCCAGGCAGTTCTTCAGTCTGGAAGGGTGCATAAGTAATTACACCAAAGGACTGTTGACATGAAAGGCCAGCTTTGAATTTCATTTCCAGAAGGGGCGCACATGGTAGGCATTCATTTTCAGTACCTTTTCCCACCGGGCTCCAGGATGGCATAGCTTTCTAAGTATTTATCATTTGTAACAGTAGACTTCCAAGAGGAAATGTGGCGGGTATTGTAACCATATATAGAGCTAGAAGACTATTTTAAAATCGTTGGAGGACGTGAATGACTCTTTGGAAGTGGAACACATAATGACAGAAATAAGTAGTGATAGAAAAGTTAGCACTTAAAAGTCATGGCAGCCCTCAGTAATGAGAGAGAGCGGGAAAGGAAGAGAAGAACGAGGGAGGAGAAAGCAGAGGAATGTATGTGCTGAACTTACACTGTGTCAGATGAGCTGAGCTGAGCTTGGTGTTTCCCAGAATCCCTTTTCTTACATAGTTCCTAGGTAGCATGTTCCATGAGCCATTTTGATCTTGGAAAATGGAAATTAAACTCCAATCATATTCCTTTTGTGTTTGGAAAGTTGGGATGAGGACACAGGTACTGCTGTGCCTCAGAGGTTGCTGACATGGATCAGCAGATGGGCCTTTCAGCTTTTCCTCTCTTGGCTTTTCTGGACCTGGGCCATACCCAGCATGGTTCTAGAGTTAACAGCTGAACATAAGCACTCTGTACAGCAAAATCACTGTCAGAAATGCCATGTCATTCCTATTTCATGTCTACTGTTCTCTATGCAAATGCTCACTGATATAGAAATGTATGTCATAAGTAGCTGGAGAGTGATAGCATGTTAGGATGCATTCCTGAGTTAGTTCTGGGTTGTGTAGGATTGGTTCTCTGGTCTCATTTGAAAGACAGTAATGACCCTGTTTCTAGTGGTAAAAGATCAAGGAAGCCTCATACAACCTGGTGCCAAAACAGTTTAATTACAACTTGTGGACAAACACTCTTGGAAGACAAGGCACTGAAAGAACAAGTATTTACCACCCTAGACTATTTTAGAGAAAGTAAGAATTAGGGGATACTTCTGACCCTTCTTGGTATGCTGGAAATCTGAGGAAATGAAAAACCTTTAAATTCTAAGTTTGGAATGCATGGAAGAGTGTTAAAGACTCTGTAATTGCCCTAAAAGAAATCCTTTTCTCTTGTGGTTAAAGATAGATTTCTGAAAACCATATTCAAAGTCTGATGCTGAAGATGACTTAAGTTATATGCCAACTGAATTTCTAGCCTTGAAGGATCTTTTTTGCTAAAAGTTACAATATTTATTAGGAAAGAGAGGAAAACTAAAAATTGGGTTGGAGACTATGAGTAGATTCTTATGAAACGAGGTATCTTGAACTCCTCAGTTTTGCCCAGCTGCTTTTGACAGTCTTTCTAGTCCTGTCTGAGCAAAGTCAGTCTCCCAGTGAATCAGTAATGACTTTAAGATAGCTGTCATACAAGGGACTACTGCTTTTCCTCAGGGCCTACCCTTGCCACTTCTCTTGCTTCTTTACCTATGACCAGACTCAAATTCACCAGCCCAGAAGGTGAGGTTCTGTGTGTTACCTATGAGGTGATACACTTTAAGGGAATTATGCAATTTTGCTTGACCTGGGGAGATGGTGTTGAAATGGACCCTAAAGGTGTGAGTTCAGAGTGGAAGGAATATAAAGTTGGATGAAGTTGAATATTGATGTGGGCTCACCAAGCAGAGATTCATGATAGAAGGTGTTAGGTTAGAGGTCTAGGAGTGGCTCCTAACAGTATTTTTCAGTTGGTTGGTTGAAAGCTAGGTCTGAAGGTGGCCTAAACTAAGTGAACTTGAGATACACATGCGAACTTTATTCAAATAATGTAAAAGTTTGCTGGCAGAGGCTAGGGCAACTGAAATGTTAGAGGGGATTTATCAGGTAAACCTTGATCACACATGTCCTCTGGGTGGGGCAGGAGGCTACTTTTGTCATGCCTATGAGAAATGTATTTATTAGAGAGCCTTATTGGCTGTTTGCTTTAAGCCAATAATGAGAGGGCAGCTGCTGCTGTCACACTGGGCTCCCTGACTTTATTGGGAATGATGGAACCCCAGGGGGCAGAGACAGGTGGTGGCACTTAATTGCCAAACACAAAGTAGGGATGGTTAGTCTAATTGTCAGCAGAGTATGTGCAGTAATCAGAAGACTCTGAGCTGTAGAGATCTTTGAGACTGACTAGTTGATCATGGTGTCCTAGATCTGCAATAGCTAGGCCACCTCTAAAGTCTTTTTTGATTTGTATTTAGAAATTGCAGAAGGTCTAGTGAACAGAAGTGCAACTTAGATTAACCCACCCCAGAGTCATGGACCCTTAATCCCCACACACAAGCCACATCACAGACCAGGCTGTTGAATGAAGAGAATCTGGCTAGGGATTCTTGTGCCCCAAACCCTTCAGACAGTGCAGAATTTATACTTTAAATCTCCTAACCTTTCTTCAAAGGATCTGCAGCCAGTAATGAAAGCAAATGTGCATTGGAGAAGGGGAAAACAATTAGACTTTTTTGCAATAGTTGGACATGGACTATAAAAGACCCAAAACACTGCTGTTTTCCATCATTGTCAGTGGAGTTTTGCTTTTGGTCCATCTCACATTGGGCCCCTGAAGCCACACTGATTGCTTCCACATTTCTGGAATGCATAATTGGGTTAGACATAGTCAGCAACTACAGGCTTCCCATATTGGTTCCCTGGTCCATAGAAGTAAGAGGAGGTCAAGTAAAAGTCACAAGAGTAGTGTCTACCTACCAGAATATTATACTGTTCCCTGGGAGTTCACAGAGCCATCTTGGAGATTTGAAAAATGTAGGCATAGTGGTTCCTGTAGTCCCATGCAGTGCACCTGTTTGGTTTGGAGGAAGACAGGTGAATCTGAACAGAATGACAGGAGATTGACATAAACTTCGTCAAGTGGTCTTTTTTCCATATATGGTTTTGCTACTGGAATAAATCAGTGCAGCTCCTGGTTTTGATATGCAGATACTGATCTGGCATAGGCTTCTTTTCTGTATGCCCATTTAGACATCACAATCAGTTTGCTTTTGCCTGGCAAGGTCAGCCATGCACCTTCATTAGCCTCATACAACCTCAGGGTTCCATCAAACCTTGTGTGACAAGTCAGTCTTCAAGATTTTTTTTTTCAATACATTATACCAGTCCTTTGTATTGATACCATGCTGACTGAGCTGGTGAGCAAGAAGTAACAACTCCTCTAGACATTTTGATAAGGTGCATGCATGGTGAGCAGCAAATCCCACCAAAACTCAGGCCTTCCATCATGGCAGACTTTATGGGATTTAGTGGTTCATAGCACGTGGCGACAACCATTGCATGAGAAATATAATTTGCTAAATCTGGCCTCTGCTGTCGCAAAGAAAGAGGTACTTTTGGATTTTAAAGGCAACTTGTGCTTATTTGATGGGGAGATTGTCCCCCTTTCCACGAGCCTTGTTTTGCTCTGTGGCCCTCTGCAGCGACTCCAAAGTAGCCCATTTCAATTTAATATCTTTCTTTTATTACTTCATTTCTAATGGGCCCTTTACTGTCACCTCTTCTGGGTTTCTGTCTTTTGTTTATTACTTACACCTTTTAGCTCCTCAAAGTGGTGATTTCTTTTTACTTCTTCCTTCCTCTTTAATAGAGTTTTTCAGTCTAAGACTTTTCGTCTAAATAAGTGTTTATTATAGAAAAGTAAGAAGAAATTGTTATTCACATTTTATGAAATTCCTTAAAAATTCATATTGTAGTAATATTTTAATAACTTTTTATTTAGTGATACGTTTGTATTAGGAATCCATGTCATTTAGTGTTGTACATATTTCATTGACATATTATAATTTACTCATCTCTATATAAACAAGTTGAACTTGTTCAATTTTCAATGTAATGTTGTACAGGCCTATTGCTAATTAAATCTTTGAGCCATATTTTTATTTCATGTGTCAGTGATTGTTCTTAATGTCAGAAATAGAATTGGAGGGTCAAATTGGATATTTATTAATTAGTAAATTTAAAAAATAGATTTATTGTCGGTTGGCTGTCCTTTAAAATGGAACGTTTTATATTTCTACCAGCAGTGTATGAAAGTATGTTTTTTTAGCATCTCATCAATATTATGTATTGTTTTTTAAATGGGGATATTGTCCCCCTTTCCATTTGTTATACTGCCATTTGTTATCTCAGTCTTTAAATTGTCAGTCTTTTCTTCACCCTCTATTAAGAAGCATTATAAACTTTTGAGCTACCATTTGTAGTCTTTAATTCATTTTTTTGCCCAGTTGTGCCCAGTGATGAGAAGAATTGAAGCGGCCCCAACTTCCTGGAAGTTAACAGTCCAAAAGTTATAGTTTTCTTTAGCACAGGAGTGGTTGATTAATGGTGCTCTGGCCTTTACTTACTGCCTTATAACTGAGCATGATTAGGTGTGTAGTTGGTGGTCCTTCAGCAGTTGTCCACAAATACTTGTGATTAGGCTGAAAATTAGCAAGATATATATAAAACTTACCCATGCAGAGCTGTCTATGAATCTTTAAGACTCCCATGTCTTTTCTTCAAGTTATACTCCCTGCTTCATTCAGTATTTTGGTCACTGTTGCTCCCAGGGCAAATTGTGTTTTACTGGAATAGCCCTGACGTGTTTTGTCCTCAAAGTTTTTTGTTTAACTAAGCCTACTGAAGAACTTATGCTGAGAAAGTTGCTTGTTTTTAAAGTCATCCAACTTTAATAAGATTGCTTAGAGATTTCAGGGTCCTGGGAAGCACTGCTTGAAAACTTGTGTTTATCTGTGTGCTGCTTCTGTTCATGCTTCTGTAATTGGGACTAGCTCCACGCTCCTTAAGGTAGAAGAGTCTCACATTACCAGTTATATTGTTATGAGCATTCCCTAGTGCTTTACCAGTAGAGTTTGTTTCAGCTTTTAGGCAGCTCTTTGTTCACACTTTAGTGACTATGATAAGCAGTAATTGCTTGTTATGCAGGATTACCTGTAGCAAGTATCAGTCAGGTCTTAGAGAGCTTTCCAAAATGATAGATGAATGCTAATTAACAACAAACTAATGTTGTCTGTTAGTCCATTACTAAACATCTCTTTCCATAGTTTAAATGACATTTAATTTCTTTGTGCAATTTGCCTAAATTGGATGTTCACATTTTCAATTAATGTTACCAGTAAAAACCCACGTTTCCATGAAAAAAATCAATCTGCCTCAGGTAGATTTGCAATGGTACCATCTAATGGCATTAGAATTCCTATTTATGCATTTTCCCAAGAGTTCCATAGAGTATTGAATAAAGAGGATACATAATTTCAAGTGTTCATCTGAACTTTTTTTGGCTTAGCAGTATATACCAGGTTTGAAGTTTTCTTTTTGTTGTTGTTGAGGTGGAGTTCATATAGTACAGTCAGTTTACCATTTTAAAGTGTACCATTCAGTAGTTTTTAGTATATTCACAACAGTATACAGTCATCACCCTAATTCCAGAAAATTTTTGTTACCCTAAAAAAAAATAGCTGATATTTCTTTAGCCATTAGCAGTTAATCTCCTTAGTCCCTGCCTGCCATCTATTTTGAAATTCTAAGGACCTGCCTATTGAGAATAAGCATTCACAATAATCCAAATGAACTTCCCTATAAATAGAATTATCTAATATGGCCCTTTTGTGTTTGAGTTCTTTTACTTTCTGGTTTGGTGGTCTATCTATATTGTAACATATATCAATACTATATTTCCAGTTTTGTTTGAATAAAATTCCATTGTGTGAATGTATAACACTTTATCCATTCATCAGCTGATTGACATTTGATTGGTTACAGTTTTTGCTTCTTAGGATAGTTACTATGATCATTCATACACAAATTTTGGTGTGGACATGTTTTTATCTCCGTTGGGGAAAACTCTTTAAAGTAGAATTTCAGAGTTAAATGGTAACTTCATGTTTGATATTTTGAGGAACTGACAAACTGCTTTTCGTAGCAGTTGCTCCATTTTACTTGCCACCTAATGCCACCTAATGCCACCTAATGCAGGAAGGTTCCAGTTTCTCCTTGCCAGTGTTTACTGTGATCAGTTTTTTAAAATTATGGCCATTTAGATGTAAAGTGGTATCTTCTTGTCATTTTGTTTTTGCATTTCTCTGACTAGTGGTGTTAAGCATCATTTTGCATTTTTGATCATTTGTGCATTTACTTTGTAGAAATAAAGTGCAATCTGTTTTTTCTTTTTTTGCTTGTTTGCACTTTGTCATATCTAAGAAACCATTACCTAATATAGTTTCACAAAGATTTATTCCTTTACTTTTTTCCAAGAGTTATATAGCTTTAGCTCTTATATTTACTACATATTGGATTCATTTTTATTTCTTTTTCATATATGCTGTGAGGTAGGTGCCCAGATTCATTCTTCTGCACATAGATATGCAGTTGTCCAGGGATAATTTTTTATGACTATTCTTGTGGTAAACCATTGAATATTCTCAACAACCTTATTAAAATTCAGTTGATGATACCAGGTTTATTTCTGGGCTATCTATCAATCTGTATGCCTGCCCATGTCCTCCTACTGCATTGTCTTGGTTACTATAGTTTTATATAGTAAATTTTGAAATTGAGAAGTGTGTCATTGAACATGTTTGTTTGTTTGCTATTGTTGTTTTAACTGTTCTGGCTATTACATTTTCATATATATATCACTTGTTAATTTCTTCCAAAAAGGTAGATGTTATTTTGATAGGCATTATATTGAATATGTCGATAAATGTGGGTAGTATTGCTTTGTTAACAATATTAAAAATTCCAGTCTGTGAACATATGATATCTTTTTATTGCTATTACTGAGTTTCTTGCAGCAGTGTTTTGTAGCTTTCATCATATGAGTCTTGCTTTTCTATTGTTAAATTTATTCCTAAGTATTCTTTTTGATGTCATTGTAAATGATATTGCTTTCTTTGTTCCATTTCTGGGTTGTGCATTGCTGGAGTGTGGAAATATATGATTTTTCTGTATTAATCTTGTATCCAGAAACCTTGTTGAACTTGTGTATTAGTTCTATTAATGTTTTGTGAGTTCTGTAAGATTTTCTGTAAACAAAATGACGATATCTGCAAATACTGGTGGTTTAGCTTCTTCCATTCACCTCTGGATGCCTTTGTATTAGTCTGTTTATTGTTACTATAACTGTGTAACGCTTGGAAATTTGTAAAGAAAGAAGTTTATTTGCTTCCCAGTTTTAGAAGTTGAAAGGGCTGGCTCTGGTGAGGACCATGATACATCTCATCATGGCGGATGACATCACAGTAGTGGGAGTGTGTGTAAGAGAGATCACACGGCCAGATAGAAATCCAGAGAGCAAGGAAGGCCTCCTTTTATAACAGGTTGCTCTTATGAGAACTGAGATTCCCACAAGTACTGTTTTTCTTTTTCCAAAAGTGGCAATGCCAACAACACAGCCAAATCCCACTGGGCTCTTTTTCTTCAAAGTTCTACCACACTGAGAACAAGTTTCTAATACAACCAGCCCCTGGATAATGCACTGAAGCCATATCTAAGAAGTACAACTTTCCTATGCTTTAAACATGGTGTTCCAGAGATTTATTCATTGAGGGCTGGATCGTCAATGTAGCAATATTCAGAGATGGGATATAGAGGGGACTATCTGGGTCTGACCTAGATCCCCAATCTCCCAAATGAGCATACAGTGAAGACTTAAATAAATGAGACAAGTGGTATGATTTTAGAGCTCCAGGAGTAGCAACCCTTTTGCAGAGTTCTTGACTCTGTGGTTATGACGAGAGCTAAGACAAAGAGCTTCTCTGGACCTCCCATATGTATTCCATCTCCAAACAAAGAGCATACTCAGGAAAGCACAGGAAATGAGCAGGACCTTGGGAGTCACTTCAAAGATTTCTCCAACTAGTAAATTATGCCAATTTAGGAGAACTGTCTTATCTCCACGGTGACATTTATGGTAGGAGTGAGACTGCAAGAGTGAGAGCCTGCAGCTGCAGTCTCAATCTACCTAATTGATGTTTGAACCAAGTGTCCTCAGCTGTGGCTTTATCTTGCCCTTTCAAGTATCTCTGGTATCACAGGCCACCACAGGCCTCAGTCAGGACCAGTGATTGATAAGAGGTTCGCATACTGTGAATCAGCTCCCATCACCAGGCAAGGGGCCTAGGCCTAGGATAGACTCACAGATAAACATAGAAAGCCAATTAGTTAATTTTAAATCCTGCTCAGAGACTTTGTAGTGATCTCCAACAGAGGACTAGGTCATGAGGTCTCTAAACTCATTGATGAGATTACAGTGGAATAGGCTATGAAGAAGTGGAGCCGTTACAGGAAAAAAGGTCACTGGGAGCATGCCTTTCAAGGCATATTGTGTCTCTAGCCCCTGCCTCTTTCTCTCTCTGGATTCTTTCCCTTTCCATTTCCATTTCCTTTCCTTTTCCCTCTCCTCCTCTCTCCTCTGTTTTTCTTTCCCTTCCTTTCTTAGGTTCCTGAATACCATGAGATAAGCAGCTTTCTTCTGCCATGCCCTTCCACCAAGACTATTCTATCTTGAAGCTATGCATCCGTGTTGGTTACTTTTCTCTCACTGCTATGACAAAATACCTGATGCCCAAAATTAAGGTAGGAAAGATTTATTTAGCTCATATTTTATGCATCCATATTTGGCTGGCTCCATGGTGAAGTGGCACATGGCAAAGGACAACAGTTTATGGTTGCAGAAGACAGCAAAAGCAGCAAGAGCCAAAAGGGCTAAAAGCAGAGAGAGCAAGCCTCTTTCCCTCACTTATATTGTATGCAGGCTACCTGTCCCAGGGTGGGTGTAGCACTCACAACCATAATCTCCCAAACTGTAGAAGTCTACCCCTGTGACTGCATGATACTTTGGGGGGTCTTCTAGATAGAAACTGTAACAACATCCAGGGACTGAGGCCTCTGGAATTGTAACCTCTTTCTCCCTTTAAGTTGTGCATACCATCTATTTTGTCTTAGCAACAAAGAGCTAACACACACACATTTCATTTTCTTACAAAGTTGATCTGATTAGAACCTCCAGCAGAGGTGAATATAAATTTGAAAAATGTTATTAATCAGATTACTGTCCATGGGACCAAATTACCAACATTTATATTTTAAAGGAGAAGTTTATTTTCACTTATGTTTTTAGCAGGTACAGTAAATGTGTTGTCAGCTGGCTCCATGGCAGAAATGAGATGGTGGAAGGATCTATCAGAGGAAAGCTGCTGAACCAAGGGCAACCAGGAAGCAGAGAGAGAAGAGAGCAACTGGTGACCAAAGTTCACCCTTCCAGGTCACACACCAGTGACCTACCTCTTTCAGCCAGGCCCCTACTCCTCACAGCATTATGAAGTTGTCAATAGGTCAACCCACTGATGAGTATAGAGCTCCTATAATCCAGTCCCCTTCCAAAAGCCCCATCTCAACACCTGAGACTTCAGGAGGATATTTTAGATCTAAACCTAAGAGGTTCACTTCTGTTCTTAGTATTATGTTGAAAAGCTGTAAGGTATCATCAAAAAAATGTTTGCCTTTATTGAGATGATCATTTACCTTTATTTTACTTTGTTTGATGGATTGATTGTTTTGTGGTGCTGGGGATGAAACCCAGGGCCTGACCCATATTAGGCAAGTGCTCTCACATTCCTGTGATAAATTTCTCTCATCATTGGTATGTTATACTTCTTAAATACTTTTACATTTTGATTTCTAGTATCTCATTAAGAAGTTCTATAGTCATAATCTATGTATATTCTCCTCTCTGTCTTTCCCTCCCTCCCTCCTTTTTTCCCTCTCCTTTTCTCCCTCTCTCTCCCCACCACCCTCCTTCCATGTATGTGTGCCTGATTTTTTGGTCTTTGTTATCTAATTAATACTGTTTTTGCAAAGTGGAATAGTAGTATTATCCATTCCTTTTTTGGAAAAGTTTGTGAAATATTACTGCTAATTCTTTAAATGTTTGATAGGCTTCACTGCTAAAAAACATTTAATCCTGGCCTTTTCTTTGACCTAAAAAAATGTTGACTAATTCGGTTTCTTGTTATAGAACCATATGAGGTTTAATCTTTTGCCTTTTATACCAGACGCGTATGTGTCTTGCATCCTTCTTCATTCTTTAGTCTTGATCTCAGTATGTTTTCTTAATTCATCATATATGAAGAAAGTACAGTGGATTGATAAACCTTGTTGAAACTTTGTAAAAACCTGTAAATGGTTATTTTGCATTTCAACTGCAACATGAAAAACAAGCTTAAATTTAAAACCATGAAGAAGTTAATATACCCTCAATTTAGCTTAAACCACACTGCTTAAGTAAGGAGATTCTGGTTGTCCCACAAGGAATACTGTGGGAATATCATTGTGTTTTTGTGTGTGTTTCAGCCTAGTGTTACACATAAGTGAGCCGCTCATACTCTGCCTGGGAGAGGTCATCTCTGGATTTATTATTCCACTCAGTAATTTGATTTCTAATCTTATTTCTTGTGTGCTGTAGTTTGTGGCTATTAACAGTACTTTCAGGGGTTGTATTTAGTTTCCCTAATTAGGAATTTCAGCAGAATCAGTTATTCTTCATTTGTTCAAGTCAGTCTTATATATTGCAATAAAAGCATGTATTTTTTTTCTCCTTGGAGATTAAGTAAGTAATGTTGATTAAATCATCAGTTTTAGGAATAGAATGGTAAGGTAGATTAAGCCTATTAATTGGATGATTTTTTAAAGCTGCTTGTTTATGCTTTTAGTCATTAGCTTATAGGCTATTCTCAAGGAAGGGCAGTACATACTCCTGTGGAGTATTCTGTTTTGATTCAGTGACTCAGCAGGGGGTGGGGTAGAGTGCTGCTTGCATTTGGTGGCTTGGGACCAGTAATACTAAACATCACACAATGTAGGGAGGAGGTCAACTCAACTACCCAGAATTCTAATAACACCCCCACTGCGAAGCACTGATAACGGAATTTCCTATGCATTTCAATACTTGCAGTATCGAGTTAACCATATTCTAAGATCTTACAGACAGCTTTTTAACTTAATAAACAAATTTCCACATAAATATTGGAGTAAATGTTTTTGTGTGTGTTTGTGGATATCATAGACTTCCTAAACTTTTATACTGAAGTACACAGAGAAGAGTAATGTGTCCCATTGGGGGGCGTCTTGAGAAAGGGTGACTTTGCAATCTCATATTTTAAGTTAATAATGTAAACTAAACTTTGCATTTGTTTTTTGAATATGATTTATGTATAATAAAATGTGCTGGATTTAATTGTAACTACTACTCCAAATCAAGATATAAATCGTTTCTCTCACCTGCAGAAAGATTCATCATCATGCCTTTTTCCACCCTAAACTTCCTTGCAATCCTGATCTTATGTTCTAATACTGTAGCTTAGTCTTGCTTGTTTCAGAACTTCGTGTCATTAGAAAGCACAGAGTAATGTGCTCTTTTTTTCTGAATTGTATCTTTGTATCTTATGTTTGTGAAGATTTTTCCTTTTTTTTTTTTTCTTTTCCCCTGAAGGCTTAATAGTTTTAGCTTTCATTTTAGGTCTATGACTTATCTTGAGATAATTTTTGTGTCTGATGTGAGATGAAGTTTTAACAGATACCCTTTTTACTCTACCTTATTAAAATGGCTTTCCCCTTTGAAAAAAAGAATGTACCATAAAAAACACAACACTGTTAATTCTCCTCAGAATTTCCCCTTACTTTGAACTCAACATTCTTGCCACTTTCTAAAGTACTTTGGGAAGTCCTCTTTTGTGAGTGTCTTTGCACAGTCTGAGCAAATCTAGAATGTACGCACCCAAATATAATTCAGTGGAAAGGTAGGCTTATTAAAGACATCTACAGTATTCAGCTGCTTGCACCATGTGCCTTTCTGCTCTTCCCCAAAGTCAAAATGACCACAAAAAGTAAATGTTTTTAGTTGACTTAGGGCAGCAAGACAGCCATGACAGTGCAGCTATAGACCTTCCAGAACTGCTTTGGAAAAGAGAAAGAATGACAGGATATGTGTGTTTGAAGCAGAAGTGGAGGTGTTTTAAGGGAAGTTAATGACAATGTATGTTTTACTGCAGCAAGTATTTTTAAAAATTTAAGCATTCACTGTATTTATCACACATCATAATTATTACTATAGTTAGATTAAGTCCACCGTCTTACTATTTTTTTCTATTCTGTTGTTTCTCTTTTACTGTCATCATTTGACAATAATTTACTGTCATTAAACAATAATTTAGTATTTCATTTTATATCCTTCAGTACCTTTGTAGATATACTGCTTTTATTTTTTCAGTGGTTTCTGTACTTAACTATTTAAAGGTAAACTATACATCTTTAACTTAATACTCAACTTTAAATTAATACCATTTTAGACGAGAGTAAATAAAAGCATAGAATTGTGTTACACACACCCCTCCTATCCACTGTGCTTTTGTTGCCACCTAGTTAAGCTTTCACATGTACCCTAGTCTCACTTTCATAATACATTGTTATTACTTGGTCATATGTCTGTTAAAGGAGAAACTTTTTTTTTTATGTTTACCATTTTTAGTGCTCTTCCAATTTTTTTTCCTACAAATCCATCTTTATTTCTAATAACATTTTCCATTAGCCTGTATGCAACTCACCAGCTCTAGAATTGGAGGCTTCTCAGCAATGCTACTGTGAATATATTTAAGGGTATAGATGGTTCACCTTTCTCTGTGAAGTATAGCAGCCCTTACTGTTACTGCAGTCTTTGTTTTGTATTCACAGGTCTTCAAGGATAAGATCAAAGTTCATTCTTAAAGAAAAGTATTTAGCTGTCAGTCCTTGAGGAAGTTTTAATAAAGCAATAGGAAAAAGTGATCTGTGAACATTGTAGTTTTCTGAGGACTTTGCAGGTGTTTTAATGCAAGTTTAAAGAAAATAACTATCATACAGATAGTAAAGTCCTGACTGGGACTTTCAGCTTGGCGGTAGGAAGCAATCAAGTTCCTACCTTTTAGTTGACTGTTTATGTTGCTATTTGATATTCCATTGTATTATGTCACTTGGTGAGCTGTTAAAGTGCAAGATAAAAAAGTCATTTTGAGTAAATCCCAGCTAGTGACACTTTGGTCAGGGAGTTAGTAGCTGAAGAAAGTTGTTTAGAGGCTAATACTTGTGAATAAGGCATCAGAGGACTACATTTTCCTTCCACATTTATTGACTTAAAGTTAGAATGACCACGGTATTTTTTTTTTTTTTTTTTGGGTACTGGAGATCGAACTCATGACCTCATGCTTACCAGGCAAGCTCTTGAGCCACTGAGTTAAATCCCCAGCCCAGACCACAGTATTTTTAATGAGAAGTACAAAGGCCCATAGAATGGCTTATTTTCATTGTTCATTCATAATAGTAATGTTATCGGGAGACACTGGGCTTGTGGCTGTCATATAAACACCGATTAAATTCCACTAAAGTGACAAACACTAAAATATTCAAAGGTACAAAATCTTTCTCCTTTAGTGAATGATAAGTTAAAGATTATTGCATTGCAATACAGACATAGAATGGTATGGAAAATACAGACAAACATAGAGATCCCACCAGCCTAGACCTGGGTCAATGTGTGCTTGTAGACAATACAAGCATAAGCATAGGATGTAAGTTGAATCCTAAATAACTTAGGTCATGGGACATGAGGATAGGACGGATGGGTTGGAGACTGGAGTTCTAAGAAGAGAGGATGCTCTGGCAGTTCACTGTCTAGATCATAAAGGAAAAATAATTTGTCATATGATCAGTAGTTTGAGACAGGAAGAAAAGAGTAAGAAGCAAGACTGGGGAAAGAGGTCATCGATTACTTTATGTCATGCTTGGATAGTTGGACTTGATTTTATAGGAAACTTTCCAATGGAAGGTTGGCCATTGGGACATTTTAAGTAGAAAGTCTTGTCAGATTACTTAATATTATTTTAGATAATTTGCACTACAGTGTGACATTAATAGCAGATATAGAGAGATTTTTTTAAAAAGGTCGCTGAAGTAATCTAGGTAGCAAATAATGGAAACAGAAATGTAGAAAGAAGCAGATGGTTTAGATGCCATTAAGGAGGAGGAATCGCTGCTGCCCTGGTAAGCAGTACGGGGCCTCACAAGCTCCCACTGCTCCAGGGCGAGAACTATCAGCGATTCCTGAGCTCTGCATCATGTTGGAACTTGGGGCTCCAGGAGAACAGGCAGCCAGCTCACCACCCTGGTAAGCAGCTGGGGGCCTGCTGGTGTGGGGGCTAAGAATCAGACATCAATCCATTCCCCCCCCCCCTTAGCAAGTGGGAGCTGGAGGTCTGAGTGAGGATGAACGTATGCAGTGTGGCAAGTAAGGGGGAATTTCTTTCTACCATCTCTTTGAAGGCAAAGATTTTTATCACTGTTTTGCTCAATTCTGATTAATGGTATTGTTCTATTCAATATTCTGTTTTTATAAGTTAGATATTTCCTTCCATTTTGCTCTACCTGACTGAAAGAACAGCTAATGTGAGCAGAATGGGATGTACTCTTGTGCCTATTGCTGTTGTCTTAGTGACCTGCTGTGAGGTTCTGTGCCAATTCCACTGCATTGCCTCGCATGGGTTTGTTCTGTCTTGTTCTGCTGTATTTTGCTACCTTCAAAAAAAAAAAAAACTCCAAAAAACTCCCAACTCCACAAAAGCTGATCCATGGGGCATGGATGAGGAGAAACTCAAAAAGCAACAGAATAATATAAGGAGATTAAAAAGTAAATAACAACAACAAAACAGGTCAGTAAGGTACTGAGCAACCTGAAACAGGATATAACTAAATAGATAATGGACTTAAAAAGCAAAAGGAGGAAAAGAAAGTGCTCTAAAGGATATAACTGCATTTATGTTTAAGTGTGTAGGATTGATAACCAGGTTGCTGATTATCAATCCTACACATTGGATCATTGAACAGAACTATTTGCAGCCTCACTGTTTGAATGTCCACTTTGTATGCTTTAATTTTGTAACTTGAACAACTGTGTCTAAGAAGACAATATATAATTTATCAACTAGTGATTTCCTACTATTCATTTTTTTCTGAAATACTATATTGTTTCTACCCCTTTTTCTGTTTGCTTTTTTTCTCTTTAAATAAAATTTTTTTAAAAGGAGGAGGAATCAATAAGAGTGGCAGGTAGACTCTAGAGGAAAGAGAATTGAGGGTATCATCCGATTTTCTGGGTTGGGAATTTGATGGAAATGTTACCACTATTCCTTGAAACAGAAGAAAGAGAAAGAATAATGGTTAAAAACATGTTAAATTTGGGATACCTGTAGTATTTAAAGACTGTCTTAGAAAATTGAACAATGGGTCTGTCAGTGTTCTGTTTGGGATAAAGTTGGGAGTCATTAGCATACGACAACTAGCATTAGGACAACTAGCATATTATCTTTGTACTTTGTATAATTACAGAACTAGAATTAGAACTCAAAGCCCATAATTACATGCCATATCTGTCTTTTTACTCAGGTAAAAGATTGTTGAAACACAGGTACTTAGGAATGACAAAATTCTAGGGCAGAAGTTAACAAGCTGAATTGTCTGTGTTCTGAAATAACTCAAAGAAAGAAAAAAGTGAAAGTGTTCTGTAGAAGTGAGAGAGCTGTTGATTCAAAAGTTCTACCTGTTGACCAGCAGAGGGCAGTCAGTCTTAAAGCTCAGTATTTTCTGCTCCATGTTCCCTTAAGGCCTAGAAAGCTCAGTGTTTTGAATATAGATTTTCAGCATTCTTGTTCCACTGGGACTGGCACCCAGGGCACTTATATTTATCCTTGACTCTGAGACTTAAAAGATGTTCAGTTTTTGTTCCAAACTAGATCTTTAGTCTACTCCATGTTTCTCATGTGTAGTCTTTGTTTCCGCCTTAAAGTTTAAAAAGACTTGGTCATTCCTAGGGGCCACTATGGTGACATGGAGTTAGGACGTAGTGTAAATTGGGTAAAGAGGCTGAGGAATATGGTATTAAAAATGTCCTGGTTTTTGTGCTTGGTTAACTTAAGATTCAGGAAACTTGTGCTTCCTTCGTTTTTTTATTGGGGGAACAGAATGAAAGATGTTGACTTTGAATTTCTAGAGGGAGTGTTAATATAGTCAGTTGGCTTTTTGTATGCTGGTTTGAGTCTTTGCTTTTAGTCTGACAGGTAAGGTCTCTTAATAGATTTGTGGCAAGAAAATCTTACATGTGTGACACGAACACCCAAGTATCACACTCACAAGCCAAAGGATCTAGCTGGCTTTTTACAGCAACAGTGTGATTGGAAGAGTGCAAGGAAAACCTCTGGCCCTGCATGTATCCTTCATCCACCTGCCACATAGCTGAAATGGCTTTCTTCTGCTTTTTAGCTTTAAGCATTCTGGGCTCTACTAAAATTTTAAAAATTCACTGAGATAAGATCGTGTAACACAAGATAAGCGTGACAGCATGAATTATTTGCCTTAAGTTAGCCAGAGATTTAACAAGATTTAACAAAAAATAGGAATGTAGGCTAGAAATTTTAACTGGTCCGAGGAAGAAACTTCTGGAGCTATAATCACATTCACTGCCTTCCACTAAAGTGTGTACCAGTGTTCAAACCAATCTTATAACCAGTTTTATAAGCTGATTCCTATCCCTGGTTCACACACTAGGAAATGAGAGCACAGAGAATTAAGTAATTTGTTGAAAATTGCTTATGAAGTTGACGGCTGGCATTTACCATGTGTTCCCTAGATTGGTTCCGCAACCACAGGAGGTGCCTGGTAACCCTGGTGATTTTGAGTTGGATCAGAACATGGACTTGCACAAAGCTCGGTTTCCTTGGATAATCCTCTAGGAAACAGGCCCAATATGAAGTCACAGAACCTCAGCAGGAATCAAGAAGCCATCAAGTTCATAATACTGTTGTTTCTGCTTCTAACATAGTAAAGCAGAGATCTGATTTAAGGAAATGTGGAAAAAGAAGTAGAAAAGCTTTTCAAGGTTATACTTCACAACACCCACACTCTTAAGTTAAAGGGATAAAAACCAGGATTACCGATTACTTTTAGTTGCCCAATTTCATTTTTAAAAGTGTTATTTCTCCAAAACCAGTAACTAATGATGCTCAGTTTATTTTTTCTTATGACAGCAGAGACTTCCTCAGAACTTTCAATGAGTGTTGACTGACCTGGCAGTGCTGGAGTATGTCAGTAGTGAAGTTTGCTTAGGCTTCCTATGACATGTGTTGGGTGCTTGCTAAGTGAATTCTTTCATCTTCCGTTTGCCTACCCTCTTTTCCTACTGGTGAAGAGTCTAGATGAAGAAATATTTTCATCTAGCCGGGGATTTGGCTCAGTGGCCTAAGTGCCTGCTTGGCAAATGTAAGGTCCTGAGTTCGATCCCTAGTACCCCCCCACCAAAAATGGTGTTAAGAAATACCTTCATCTAGGAATTCGAGTGGGAAAACGGTTGCAGAAGTAAACAGTGCCTTGTGACAAGAGCCTGGTTTTTGTTTTCAGTAGTTGGTGTTCTTAGGCATTACTGTGTGCTGTGACTACATGTCATACTGGCTCATTCTCGTGCAAGGGACTCGATGGGATTAAGGAAAACTGAAGATAATTGTAAAAATGCAGGTGCAGTATTTACGTAGTTACCAAGTGCTCTCTGTTCTCTTCACTGTGAATGGTTGAGAGGTGGCTGGTTATCCTGGCCAAGTCATCATGAATTGTAGACTTTCCTAAATCACACACAGGGAAATGAAAATGCTAGACATATATTTGTATTCAGGGTCAAAAAAGATTGACTTTCTAAGCCACTCTTTGGGGAAAGAGAATGCTATCACCTTTGAGAAGTTGTGAATTATGGAAGCCATTTCTATGGGCTCACTGACTGTCCCTCAGGGTTTGTTTCATTTATAATGTCGCCTTGGGCCTTCTGCTGCATCCTGTTGGAATGACCTCCTTTTCAACCCTGTGCTGGCAGCTGTAACGCACCCCCCACCCTTCAGGCTTGTCACATGACAAATGTGGACTGTGACCCCTTTGTTCCTTAGCCCAAATGATTGAGGCTGTCCTTTTTTAAAAATAATAATAATAATAATAATGTTTGCTTTTTTTCTTCTCTTCTACCCCGCTTACCTTCTTTTAATTTCCTAAGGAGATAGGATTTTTTAAGCAATTTAATTTTTATCAAAATATAACATCGAAGGAGAAAATACACAAATCACAGCCCTCCTCATAGTGTGAATACACTCCTGTAGACAGTAGTCACACCAGAGGGAAAATCACTGGAACTTTAGAAAACACTGTCTGCTTGTAGTTGCTCCTTGTCCCTCAAGGGACTCACTCTACTCATTTCTACAGCTTTGCCTTTTGTAGCTTTTACAGTTTGGGGACTTGATGGAAACGGAATCAGTCAGTATATCTTCCTCTGCTTCTGTGTCCTTTCACTTGACTTTGTTGACATAGCTGCATTACCCAACTGCTATTGCTGTGCAGTATTCCATGGTATAGTCCTTAGTGTTGTTTTTTTTAATGTAATACTGGGGATTGAACCCAGAGCCCTCACATATGCTAGGCAAGGGAAGTACCACTAAGCTACATCTTCAGTGTGTGATATTCCCCAGTGCAGCCCACTGTTAATGGACACTGGGATTGCTTCCAGTTATGGCTGTTGTGAATAGTAGTGTAAAACATTCTTGTACATGATTTCTGGATGTTCCATAAAAACAAAATTACTGTGACATAATATCCTTCTGGCCATTTAATGTAAAAATTGGTGTGAAGCACTGAACTACTGACCTTAGGCAAATCTTGTAGGAAATATTTTAAACATATATAGAGTTAGCTTTAGCATAATATGTCTAATTTATGTTTAAAGAAAATGCCTTAGTTAAGCGTGCTATAGTTTTAAACAGAGAACTCCTGTAAATAACACAGTTGCTTCTCACTACCAATGACAGGTTTTACTTTCTTTCTAATATTCGTTCATTTTTTTCAAAGCTAATTTGTTGACCCAGTATGAAAAAATCTTTTGAAGTCTTTCCACAAGACTTACAGTAGTAAGTTATAGTTGAGCCACCTCTGGGTGGCAACACCTGCAGAGAGGTGTGACATGCCCATGTGCTCACCCACCACACTTAGCCAGGGCCACAGAGGTTGCTACTTGACATGTGCAGGTTGCATTCTTACTAAAAACCCTGCCGAAAGCTCTGTGCTGCCATTCAGCTCCAGGATATGTTGCCACGCAGTTGGGCAATTGAGAACAACTTTTTTTCCCTTTTCTAAAATACGAGCTTTCCATAGTTTGTTCCATGGAGTCTCATAAACAAGTTTAGCTTAATGAATGTAGAAATATGATTGTTGTACCATATCCTTCAAAATCTGGAAAGTATCTTTTAGGAGAATTTACTTCATCATATTAAGTGTCCCCCCAAATCATGATATGGATGTGAATGGAATTAAGTTCATGGTATCTTACTCTGGTGTTTTGGAAACCATAATCTCCTTCCCTACATTTAAAAAAATATATAGATAGAGATAGATAGAGAACAAAATGTGATAGTTATTAAAGGATAGTAACAGTAACAGAACCAGAAGATTTGTGTTAGGCAAACATCTTTTCTCAGGTCTGTCTTTTAAGTGGATAAAGGAGAATTGCCAATCCTACCGAGATAGTTTTTGAAGCAAAGTATGGTAGAAAAGAGAGAAAGAGTACAAGAGTTCACTGTTATAAGACTATCTTTTGTGAATTATTTGCTTTTCATTTCTTCTTCTGATTTTATTTCAAGATAGTAATGTGTGGACATTAATATTTAGAAAACTGTCTTAATACAGTATAACATTTCATTCCTTTTTGAATGACATTTGGACCTAACATGGGTTGCTTGGTTTTGAATGCATAAATTCAATTGAGAAAATCTTATTGATGCCTTATGTATTTTTCTGTATTTTACTAAGCCCTAGCAGGACAGAAACAATAATCACTGCCCTCAGAAAGCTTATGATCTAGTGAGTATGCGGTAGTGGTGGAAGCAGATAAATTACCATCATACTAGTGTAAAGTTGTTGACACAGGGTGAATTTCTTCAGATGGGGGGCCAGTAGACCTGTTTGAAATGGATCTCAGAAGATAAATAGATTGGCCTGGGATGACTCCTTCTGTTGGTAGAGGGATAGTATGGCTGGAGTTAAGATGTTTTGTAAAGAAGATGTGGGAAGTAAAGCCAAAAAGAAGCCAGGATGATGATTTTTTACCTGGTATGAGTAATAATCTAGCACAGTGATTAACAGCACTTAATTTAGATCAAATTAAAAATACATTCCCAACTCAGCCTTGATGTGCAACCTTGAACAGATTGCTTCATTTCTCTAAGCTCACTTACCTCATTTAATAAATGGGCATAGCACTCAAATAACTTGCTGCAATGTTGTATGAAAGAAAAAGAGATAATGTGTAACAAGTGAATAATCTAGTTCTCAACATTTCACAAGTTCCCATGTAGCCATACTGGACAGTGGGGAGCATTGACAATCTGAAGCATGCAAGTCTTTGATTTTGCATTTTGCTAATGACATACAGCAGCCCTCACACATTTATAGTGTACAATCTGATAAGGTTTTTATGTGTGCATATACCTATCAAATCATCACCATTATCAAAATGAAAAATGCATCAATCACTTTAAAAAGGTTTTATGTAAGATCTTTTAAAGTGAAAAGTCTGGTCTGGAATGTGCAGGAAAATGGAGTGAGGAGCATGTTATAGTTTGTGTCTGGGTCTCCCCTCAAGCTCCACACAGTCATTGAGGCAATTAAATCTAGAGTTTGTGATTGGCTTGTTGTCCAGCACTGGGATTGGTGATGTGAGTGCTTTGCCCTCCCAGGGACAGAGAGCCAGCATACTGTATAAGAGAGGGAAGGAGGCATGCTTTACCCTTTTTGTTCTTCTTCCTTGCGACTACCATGGCCACCATGAACTGGTTCCCTTAGCCACGCCACCCTGCCTTGGAGCCAGCTGAGTATGTAAACTAAATCAACCTTTCCTTCCCTAACTGTGGGCATCAGGTATTTTGTCTCAGCAATGAGAGAAAGGTAACCAAGACAGAGTGCCTGAAAGTAAAAGAAATTCCTAAGTCCAGAAGCCACTGCTGAGCTCCAGGGAGGAGGGAATGAGGCCATGCACCAGGCAGATGGGTTGAACACTGGGCTGAGGGAGGACAGGGCTGTCTTCAGCATAACCTGATCTCTGTCCCTGTCTGATGCCCAGAAGATAGTGGGCTCTTATGCACCAGACAGGCTTTTCCTTTATGAAAAATTCCTCTTTTAAAGTTCTTCTCCTTTCATTCTGTTTAGGGATCAAAAGACAGTCTTGTTTGTGGAACATCCAGCCTGACAGCCACCAAACAGTTGCTCCGTCCAAGAATCACGAGAATCTGCCTCAGGGACTTGATATTCTGTATGGAGCAGGAAAGGGAGATGAAGTACTCGCGAGCTCTGTACCGTGCCCTTCTGAAGTGATGGCTCCACTCACCGTCCAGATCGTTGTTTACTGCCAAAGAGGACCAAAAGAGGATGGCTGCACTGTCCTGAAACTGGTTTCTGGAGGACAGTTACTAACATGGAAGACATTGTTTACCATTAATAAGCTTTTATGAAACCTTACTGTACTGTTCTTACAGACTAGAACTCAGCTTTGTCTTCTGACAATCAGTTATGTGATGTACACTTTACACAGAAGTGGCAGCTGCTTCCTGCGTGTTTACTTACAGCAGACTAAGGTTCTGCTTGTTACTACCTGCTTTCTTTGCCTGTCTGTTAACAGCGAGGTGTCTCCCTGGATAGCAGCCCAACACAGCCTGTGTGGAGATACTGAGGAAAGGAAGAATCACCCCTTGACCAGAATGTACTTCATCCTAATAAGCTGAGCCTGTCTCAGAATGTTAGGTTTCCTGGGCTGGAATCACAACTTGCTTAGTTAACCATAATGGTCAACTTCTGTAGTTCAAGGTGACAGACCACTTTGGTGGCCTGGCTGGGCTGAGCCCCATGCTTGTCAAAACAAAACTGATGGGGCCAGTTTGTGCCTGAGGTTATCAGTTCTTTGGCTCCTCTCACCATGTGTTGCTTCTGATACCAAGTGAGGGGACATCCTTGTCAGGGAAGTCTTCAAATTGAAGTTGCAGCAGATATACCTCGTTGAAAGTGGAAAAGGTAGAAAGTGCCAGAAGGAATGGTGAGGCACTGAGTTTAAACTGAGCAGGGAAAAGTGAAAATGGAATCATAAAACAGGAAATGTGCTGCCCATGCAGCACAAAGAGGAAGGGGTGCAGTTGAACCCCAAAACAACAGATGTGCACTTTGTCGATGGGAAAAAAAAAATTATAGCCTCACCAAAAAAGGAAAGCAAAGCATATCAAACATTTTTGAATTACAGTGCTATTTCAAAAAGTTCTTTTTTTTTTTTTTTTAATTGCTTTGCATTGTTTTAAATTCCAAAAAGGATGGTTTGGGCAGTTCCTCCTCCTTTAAAAAAATTTTAGTTACCTTAAATTTTAAGCATCTTGTTACATGTAAAAATCCTAATTGGTGATTAGAAGTTTTAAGCAATAGGAAACCCCTTTAGATTCCATACTTTAAAGGTACTGTCAGATTCGGAGCCTGGGGTGCTTGGCTCTATGATGGAGATGTAGATCCTCAGAGGAGGGTGCTGACATGCAAAGCAGAACCTCTGTTTTTTTTTTTTTTTTTTTTTTTAATTCTACCTGTGTGGCTTATAACTGACAAAAAAAAATAATAGTTGTTGTTAGAATCACATACAAAAAAATGTTTGAATCCTCCAAGAAGGTTTTAAAAATGGGAAATGCTGTGCTGCTTAGAAAAGGAATTCAGGGGAACAAAACACCTCAAGTATGCTACTCTTCATTTTATTCTTCCCATTGGGACTGTTATGGCCATATACTGTAGTAAGATTTAAACTGGCCACATTGTTTGTTTCAGCAAGTTGTTATATAAAATGCTATAAATTATGTATATGTTAAAAGAATACTTTAAGAAGAAATCTATACTCAAAGTTGTTTTGTATATTTAAATGCTTAGCTTTATTTTTTTGTAAAGTGCAGCATACTCCCACATTTGTGTATAATCTTATCGATCAGATGTTTAAAGTTATTTCAAAATACTTCATTAAAATAATTATTTTATTATAAGAACAACCTTGCCCAGTCATTGACTTTGAAAGCCAGTTCTCAGTAGCAGCCAGTTCCTGGAGGGCTCTGCTGGGCAGTGCATCTTCCTTGGCCTGGATTGATATTTATTTTGAAGTGTCAGCATTTGGGTTCCAGAGCTTTGCTTCAGATCCAAGTTGCTGTATCACTTTCTTTGAAGTAGTTACAAATTTGCATGCTTTTTGACTCATAAACAAAGCTAAAGTATATTCAGTACAAAAGCTTTTCTTGGCCCAGTAAGGTTTCCTTTACTAAGATCCTTGTTTTCAAAATATATTTTTAGTGTACGTTTTTAAACTTCATGTTGCGAAGCATATCTTATACACAAAGATCACTTAAGTGTATCCAAAGTCACCTTCTGCTCAGTTTGCAAAAAGTTAGCCTTGGGGTAGTTTTGATCTACAGGTGTACTTTCTTTGGCCTACAGTTTTAATTCACAAAATCTGTTTTTCCATTTCTTGTGAAAAACCTGAAGACCTGAAATTGCTCACTATACCCTTGTACATGGAAGCTGACAGGAATGAGCATGTGGCACTCTGCTTAGATAGGAGGCAGGTGCTCCCTGGAGCACGGGATTGTGTACCCTCCTGCCCTTAGTATGTGTCATAGGGGATGAACAGTGACCGGGAAAAGTATCAGAAATTCTCCACTTATTTATTTTTAATGTAACCTTATTGAGGTACATTTTATATTTAAAAAAATATACATTTACTTGTAACTTCCCTTTTAAGTGATCTCCTGAGCACATATAAGAGTCTTCCTCTAAAAAGAAACAATGTTTGGCATTCTTTTTTTAAAAATTTTTTTATTTTTAAAGTAGTAAAATACCACAGACCAAGATGGAACAAAGCCGTTTGAGACAGTGTAGTGAAATTGGTTCAGAACTTCACAGCAGGTTACCAGGATAACACTAATAGGTACCATAGTATATCTCATTTTCTTCATAATAGTTGTTCTTTCAGTCAGGTATAGCAAAATCAAAGGAAATACAGAACATTATAGAACTTATCAAAACAATATTGAATAGAGTAATATTAATCAGAACAAAGCAAAACAATGATAAAAATATTTGCCTTCAAAGAGGTGGTGCAAGGAAATGCTCCTTATTTGCTATATTGCATATAGTCGACCTCACAAGAGATGCTCAGATCTCTGGCTCCCACTTGCTAATGGGGGTGGGGGCATATGGATGTTTGAATCTCAGCCCATGAGCCGGTAAGCTCAGAGCCGCTTACCAGGGAGGCAATCTGGTTGCTTGGTTTCCCAGTGCCCTAAGTTCCAACATGGCACAGATCTCAGGAGACGCTAATGGTTCTTGCCCTGGGGTGGCCATGGCTTGCCAGGCCATAGCCACTTACCAGGGCAGTGAGCTGGCTGCTTGTTTTCCCAGCACCCTAAATTCCAACATGGTGCAGATCTCAGGAGATGCTGATGATGGTTCTCACCCTGGGGCGGCCGTGGCTTGCCCGGCCATAGCCACTTACCAGGGCGGTGAGCTGGCTGCTTGGTTTGTGAGTGCCCTAAGTTCCAACATGACATAGATCTCAGGAGACACTGATTGTTCTTGCCCTGGGGAGACCACGGCTTACTGGGCCACAGCCACTTACCAGGACGGTAAGCTGGCTGTTTGTTTTCCCAGCAACCTAAGTTCCAACATGGTGCGGATCTCAGGAGACACTGATGGTTCTTGCCCTGGGGTGACTGAGGCTTGCAGGGCCACGGCCACTTAGTAGGATGGGTGAACTGGCTGCTTGGTTTCTGAGCACCCTAAGTTCCAACATGGCTCGGGTCTCAGGAGACACTGATGGTTCTTGCCCTGGGGTGGCTGCAGCTTGCTGGGCCACAGCCACTTAACCAGGGCAGAGAGCTGGCTGCTTGGTTTCTGAGCACCCTCTTGGCATTCTTTTAAAGCTTATATCTCTTAAAACTTGCAAGTAGGTGAGTTTTGTTAAGCCCTTTTATATTGCTATACCACAGTTGTAGCATGGTGTTAAGGTGTAGATTTTAGGAAACAAATGGAATCAAAGTCTCAGTCCAATTAGATTGGACTCTATCTGTTTGCTTAGTTATATAACGAACCAACTAAATACTTATAAAACTTTGTTCTCAGCAAGATCCAGTGACAGTAGGAGACAGAAGTTTATTGTGTATCATGTTTGACCTGATCTAGTAGCCAGATTTTATTTTTAACATTTTTATCTTTTCAAGTACTTTCATATGCCATCCTAAACTGGCATGAATGTTTTTGTTTTTGCTTATGAGCATTATGTACATTTGATATCTGTTCCCCTGACCTCTTTAAACATTTTAGTGTTTTCATATGCATTTCAGTTGTATTAGTGCTTTAGCTTCTGCTCCACCCAAACCCATCCCAGAACTGGAGATTGAACCCAAAGCCATTTCACTTTGGACTGAGCTACATCACTGACCCTTTTTATGTTTTATTTGGAGACTGAAGTCTTACTACATCAATAAGTTGCCCAGGCTGGCCTCAAAGCTGCAGTCCTCCTGCCTCTGCTGGGATTATATTGTACCACCACACCTCAAAGCTGCAGTCCTCCTGCCTCTGCTGGGATTATATTGTACCACCACACCTTGTTACCTGTTCACTGAAATTATTTCACCATTTAGAAATTAGTCCTCAGAATATTTTTATTTGGAAAAATACTGGGAAACTGTAATGCAAATAATCCTAAGATATTCATGTACCTGAACCCTGGCTGTGTAAAAGAGATGAACAGTAAAGTCAATTTACATAGACTTTACTACATTAGATATTCAGGGAAAGAAAAATACCCTCAAGAAACTTATTTTATGCCTCAATTTTGTGGCTGTAGCATGATGAGAGCAGCATCAGTGGTAACTCTTAAGATGATAATGCCATCTTAATGTCTTTCCAAGTTCTCCTGCTGTAAGTGGCATGCAGGTGGTACTGTATTGCCTGTACTAAGAGGATACCCTGACCACTCACCTGTGTCCTGCTGTTCACCAGGGTGGGACCCTGAGAAAATTCTTTGTGTCTTTCTTCATCTAAAAGTGGTACCTTGGCTGTGAGGTGGTTATGAGAATTGAATGAATGGTCCTATGTGTTATATGTAGTCAACATTGTATGTTGGTAATGCTTGCTATGATTGTTTGGTAGATTTTGAGTGAGATACTCTACCTCCTGTGCACCTGCAGCAATATATTATATTGATGAAAGTCACTGGCTGAATATATGAATCCTGGTGTATCATTGAGATTATATACATTCTTATGTATTGCATTGGAGATTGTTGATGGGAGGCTAGAAGCAGAAATGAATAATACAGAGGAACCATTTCACAGAATGACTTTGCATGTGTGTGTGTACAGGATCAAACTAAGGGCCTTGTGCATGCTAAGTACATGCTCTATCACTGGCACCCCAGCTCCCCAAATAATTCTTATGTCCATAAGTTTGCCCCCTGTAGAGTTGGAAACAGTAACTTCTGTAACTTCCAAAGTCTTAATTGAAACCATTATAGGTACTTTTCAAACAGTAGAAAAGGACATGCAAAAATAATTCTCTTACTCTTAGAACCCTGCCAGGTCCCCTGCTTCCCTCCCAGATTTATCCATTTTTGCTGGTTTCATATATATCACTCCAGATTATATATACATATTTTTAATTAATACTATTTCCCCCCTATTTGCATGTGACAGAATACTAATTATCTTTTGCTACTTTCACAGTCCCAGTCTTCATTCAGTTTTTACTGTTTTCCAGCCCTGGAATGCCAATAGAATCTTTCTGTAATCCTTGAGAAAACAACACACATTTTTTCTTTGTGAGATTTAGTTGTAGGTTGTGTGTGGTGCTAGGCCAGACAGACCTCAACTAATAAAAACAAGCACTGGCACAGTATTGATCTGTACTGAGCTATGTGAGTCTTCTAGGGCTGCCATAGTAAATTGCCACAAACTGGGTGGCAACAGAAATTTATTGTCTCAGAAATTCTGAAAATTAGAAGTCTGAAACCAAGGTGTCTCTGCCAATGCTCCCTTGGAAGACTCTGGAAGAGAATCCTCCCTTTACTGTCAGCTTTGGGTGGCACTTGGCTTGTAGCAGTAGAACTTTGCCTCTGTCTTCATGCAGACTTCTCTATATCTGCCTCTTCTTCCTAAAGAAGAGCAGTATTGAATTTAGGGACCTTCCTAATCCAGTATGATCTCATCTTGCTAATTGTATCTGCAAAGAACCTACTTCCAAATGGTTACTTTGTAGAGTTCCAGATAGACATGGATTTTGGGAGGACCCTATTCAACCTCGTCAGAGGAACATGCTGTATACGTCTTTATAGTTCTCATGGTGTGTCTTCTTTCTGTGAAAATCTTCTGGTTGTGAAGATATGAAGGGGTTGATTTATCTTCTTACACTGGAAATTCACAATGATGAGGTCTGTCAAGATGCTGGATCTTAGCTTTCTCTTTCTCTTCCATTTCAGGCAAGTTCCAGAAGTTTCTAGTGGGAGGCTATACCCTGAAAAATGTCTTGGTTGTGGCTAATCCATGCTGTCCTGGTGTTTCCTGTTGTATATTCAAGTAACATGTTCAGAAGCCTTTTGAGATTTTGGATGTTATTTATGAAATGACTGATCTTAAGGGAATTGTCCACACTGGGAGCAAACCCTCAATGTGTTTCATATGGAAGTGCTATTCCTAACAGATGTCAAGGATTAGAACATTTTTTATAAAAATGAACTCGGGTCCTCTTTCTCAAAACCTCAGAAGATTCTAATCCCCTTAAAACAAGAATATGGCAATATGTGGAAAGTGCTAGTAATTGTTTCTGTCTGCTTCCAGAGTACCAGTGGAAGACCTGTTCCATTAAACCAATCAGAATAATTGATCTGACACTGGCAGACTTGCTTCAGAGGTGGGAATCTGTTTGAGGAATGGAAAGCAGCCCAGATTTACTGGGGAGAGACACACCTCCTTGGAGACCTGGAAACTGGCAGATACCAAGAGGAGCTTTATTTGCTCAACTCCTGGCGCACTGTTGGGCATTAGCCTCTGGAACTGGGAGTTGGTACCAGCTTGTAAACCTAGGATCACTGTAACAGTTCAGGTTTTTGTCAGATTTCTTTTGTGACTAGAATATTTTAAAATCCCTACAAACTTTTGAAAGATTATGTATTTTGCCTTCTAGATTTAAAAATCTATCTTCCAGCTACTGCTTGTGGATTTATTGAATGTGGGCAAACAGTTGACCTGGGTTTGGGGAAAAGGGCATAAACAAGAATCCTGCAGAAAAGTCTAATACTATCTGTAAAGGCCAGAAAACAGACTTTGCCTAAAATGTAAACATAGAAGCAATCATTTCCTACATTCTAAAATTTGTTTTCATGATTCGGTGTTTTCAGTTATCTCAGGGAAGGCTGAAGTCTTAAGTCTTCCTCCTTCTTTGTGAAAGACGCAGAGAGCTGCCTGAGGATGAGACAAAGATACCGAGTCAGGCAGGAGCCTATGACAGCTCTCTTTGGTGCTATGTAGCAGCAACTAGCTGGTCACGCCAGGCTTTTCAGTCACCTTCAGAGTTTAGCCTGTGGATCCACCTGGGAACACATTAGAAATGCGGGCTCACAAGCCCCACGCACACGTTCAGAATCAGGCCTGCACTCTGACAAGGTGCCCAGTGTACCCTCAGGTTTGAAAAGCACTACTCTAACTGTTCACCGTAGAAGAGGGTTGACATCTGTCCTGTTATACCTCATTGTGTTGGTGGTGGGCTGTTATCCCACTGGCCACAATCATTTAAATTTTGATTCTGTCACTTACAAGAATATTGAAGTTCAAGTTGCTAAACCAATTATGTGATTCATTATCCCTCTCAGCCTTGTGTCATCCATAGATTTCAGACACACTTGCCTTCTGTGTTCATTCAGCTTGTCCACAAATGTGTTAAACAAGACAGGGCCAGCTGTAAAACCATGAGGCGTGTCACCACACTCCAACATTAATCTATTAATTAGCACTGGTATGACTTCATGACCAACTGTGACTGTAGGCAATTGACCACATTGCTGCAGAGCTCACTAAGTTTTTATGAGCAACTTTGAAGAACAAACTAGTTACATGCACCATCTCGCAGCATGGCAGCCATTTGAAGGGCATGACAATGGTTTGGAAGGTCCCACCTGTTAGGGACTGAACTGTGAACCTCCCTGCCATTCACATATTGAGGTACTAAACCCACATTTCCTTAGAATGTGGAGGGTGTTTGAAGAGAAGTTAAAATGAGGTCTTTATGATGGACACTAATCCATTATGACTGGTGTCCTTATAAGAAGAGGAGACCAGGACACAGACACAGAGGAAGGACCGCGTGAAGACACAGGAAAAATGGCCATCTACAAGTCTAGGAGAGAGGCTGCAGAAGAGACTCATCATGCTGCCACCTTGATCTTGGATTTCTGGCCTCCAGAGCTATGAAAAATGAATTTCTGTTTAAGCCATCTGTGTCTGGTAATGTTTGGCAACCCTAGAAGACAAGTATCTCACCCCTCTGCTCTTCTGCTACCAGTTTTTGGTGGAATTGGTCACCTTGCTGTGATGGGATGACCTGGGGTGGTGCCTTATTGTCTATAGGAGAGAACAGTGTAAGTGAATCTGCACTTGCAGTGCCTTTTGGATTTTCACTGTGTTTGCTACAGTAAGATCCCTTGTCTCTACCTAGGATTGCCTCAACAGGAAGAAGCCCTTCAGCAGGGTCACCAGAGGGGTATGCAAGGTGTCCACATCTACAGGGCATAGTAGAAGTTTCTAGAAAACATAAGACTACAATAAACTATTTCCACACCCATGAACCTGGGACAATGAAAAAGTCCTCCTCCACAGATCACAAGCTCCAACTGCCTGGCATCTTGTCCCCTGATGTCGGGATCCTTTTCTCTCAAATCTGGTGCCTCGGTCACCTTCTTGGCCACTGCCTTTGTTTTCCATTTAGTGCCTCCCTCTTGCCCATCTCTGCTCCTGGGCATGATCCTCTCTGTGCCACCTTCAATCTTCCTAAGGGCCAGGACTTGGGTAGGCCTTTAGGGTGCTGAATCTTTGGATAGTGCTTTTGTACTGAACTGTCTGTTAGGCACCTGGCCAGTTGCAGGTAACTGCTTTGGAGTCAGGTGCTGGTCCCTGGTACAGACAACCTGGCCAGGGTAGCAATGCCATGGGTATGAGACAAGGCAGCTCATAGGCAAGGAAACATCTTGCAGTGCTTTCTTGAGGGAGATTTTAGCACAGCAGGCATGTTCTCAGGGTCTCATTTGTGGACTGGCAGCTTGGGATTAGGTGGGAGCAGAACACAGAACTGCAAAGTCAAAGCTTGCATTTTAGCAAGACCTCAGTGATTGGCATGTACTCTGTAAGTTTGAGAAGCACCACACGACCAAACGCCCTCCCTGAGTTTTAGTAAATCTTGACTTCTCTGTACATTAGATGTACTTGCAGCTGCATACTCCTGTGGGTCAGATCTAGTCCAGGCTTAGGAATTTTAAACCAGAGTTGAATTGTAGCCATAGTCAGATTTCAGAATGAGGAATTGAAGCCCAAATTTTGCCTGAGGACATAGCACTAGAATGCATTTTGATTTGTGCACAATTTCTAGGAATGCTAGTAATATAAAAAAAAATTTTGTTTTAATTTGCAACCTGGCAAGGCAAGTCAGTTTCTAAGCCAGACAAATGTGAGCTCTGGTTCTAAACTTAAATCGATGGATGAATTAGCTGACTACAAACATTAATGGCACCCACAGGGGTTTGTTGCAGTGAGGGCTTGGGTGAAGTTAGGATTTTCTGCCAGGGAGACACCCCTGCACTTCTTGTTAGTGGGATTGGCATTTGGCGAGGCTGTCTAGTAGTCTCGGTCTCATAAAGGAGATTATTAAAATCTGCCCCATTCCTATGCAGTTTCTCACACGTCTTGCATTTTGAATTTCCATTTTGACTCACATCAGACTGTCTTTGGTCCACACAAGTTTTTCATTTAAATCAGACACCATGATAATAAAAGTAATTGTAATAAAAGTAATTGCAGTAGTCGCACTGGTAGTGATAAAAGTAGCCTAAAGCATTTTAGGTTTCTCTATATGAACAACCTGTTTGGAAATTTGTTAACTTGATATCATGACTCTGAAAAATCATACTGTTAAGTTCTTGAGAGTTCACTGAAATTTCCCATTTGCTTTGTAAGTTGATCTTATCCTTTAAAAACATTTTTTATGCTTTTTAATGGTCCTTGTTCATTTGGTATTCAGCCACAGAATATCCATTTTATGGGTATATTCTACCTTTGAGGTGGTAGAATTATATACATGAATACCTAAGGAATATTAGAAATTCTGGTTACAGGCAGCTCATTTTATGGGGGAGGAAAATGATGTTCACTTGTCTTAATCAGCTTTCTATTACTGTGATAAAACACCTGAGACAGTCAACTTAAAAGGAAAAGTTTATTTGGGTTCAGTGTTGCACATTTCAGTCCATGGTTGGCTAACACATGACTTTTGGACCTATGTCAAGGAAGAACAGCACATGGGGAGCAAATGATGGAAAAAGCTTCCAATCTCATAGTAACCAGGAAGCAAAGAGAAGAAAATGGGAAAGAGCATATGCCCAGTGCTGCCCACTAAGCCTTGCCTCTTAAAGGTTTCACCACTTCCCCGTAGGAACATATACTGGAGACTAAGCCTTCAACATCTGGGTCTTTGGAGGACACTCACCCAAACCATAGCACCATACAGAGTCAGTGGCAAAGCAGAAACTGGAATGGAGGGGAAAAGCAGGTATGAGACCTCCCTCAGGCTGCTCCCCTGTAGCTCTTCTTTCCAAGTTGGACACGGGTCAGTACTGTATTCCATTTCCCCTCAATGTGTAACACTGCTGCTCTTGTTCCATGGGTTTCGTTTCTTCATTGGTTTTGCCATGTGAGGAGCAGACATATATACAGTCCTATATTAGACCACTGATTGGCTTAGCAGAGTTCTGGGTGTGGGTGATGGGTGTGGGTGGCTGCGTATCACATGTTACATCTCATACCGTGAATGCTGAGACAAAAAAGACAGACACTAGGAGCTGCTGAGAACTCCTTGCGTGGTCTCTGGGACCTTGAGAAGTGAGTGACTAAAATGCAGTACGGCTAAGCCTGAAATGTGAACCAAGCACTAAGAGAGGTATGTTATTTTTCTCAACTTCTATTTCTTTCTTTTTTTCTTTGGTAATTTTTATTTTACAGGGAATAAAATGAAGCAAAATAAAACGGAATAAAACCAATCAAAACAAAACAGTGTAAGTAATACAGACTTCAAAGCAAGATAATAGAAAGTCAACAACGGTCACCATAATACCACTTGCTGTCTTCAAAATAGCTGCCCAAGCCAGGGCTTGAGCAAGTGGCAGGTGCCCCAGGGGGACAATCGGCCAGTGTCTCCTGAGATCCTGCCATGTTGGAACTTAAGGCACTGGGAAAGAAAGCAACCTGCTCACCTCCATGGTAAGCAACCATGAGCCTACTGGCATGCCGGCTGAGAATCAAACATCCCATTCTCCCCCACACTCCCCCATTAGCAAATGGGAGCCAGGGGTCTGAGCATCTCTTGGGAGGCTGACCCTATGCAAAATAGCAAATATGGGGGATTTCCTTCTACCATCTCTTTGAAAGCAAATATTGTTATCACTGTTTTGCTCTGTTCTGATTAATTGTATTGCTGTATTCAATATTCTGTTTTGATAAGTTCTATAATGCTCTGTATTTGGTTTGATTTTGCTATACTTGATTGAAAGGACAACTATTGTGAAGATAACCAGATATACTATCGTACCTATTACTGTTATCCTGGTAATCTGCTGTGACATTCTGTACCAGTTTCACTGCATTATGTCAATTGGCTTTATTCTGTTGTATTTTACTACCTTCAAAATAATAAAAAAAATGAAAAAAAATAGCCGCCCATAACCTCAGACACAGTAAAAATCAAACAAAACAAAACTAATAAAAACAAAACAATGAATGCCATAAAGGACTTCAAAACAAGGTAATAGAAAATCCAAAGTGGCTACCATAATATATCTCATCATCTTTGAAACAGCAGCCCATGCCATTGGATATAACAAAATCAAACAAGACAAAACATAATAAAACCCAACCAAACAAAACAATGAAAATGATACAGGACT
The DNA here is from genome assembly GCA_004027455.1 of Hydrochoerus hydrochaeris. Taxonomy (NCBI): domain Eukaryota; kingdom Metazoa; phylum Chordata; class Mammalia; order Rodentia; family Hydrochaeridae; genus Hydrochoerus; species Hydrochoerus hydrochaeris. Next base: position 305,420 of record PVLA01001902.1, read on the forward strand.
TCAAAACAAGACAATAGGGAATCAGCAATGGCCACCACCTTCAGAAGGAGAACCCCTTAGATGCTACACTGCATATTGTTATCCTCCAAACAGATGTTCAGACTACCAGTCTCAGGCCTACAAAGCCAGTGAAACATTAAACACTACAAGCATTAAGTTGTATTCTACTTCAATAGCTATCATTGCAGCCTGTTTCTCTGGGTTTGCTGGTCATTTAAGAAGATGGGACCTTGGCTCTTTGGGTCTCCCATCCCACATGCAGGAAAGGGCTGGCATCTGAATCTTCCCCCTCAGTGGCCTGCTGACTCACAGGGAGGCTTGGCTTGGCTTCCTGTTGGCTTCTTGTTCTACTCCCCCTGCAGTCCAAAATTGGTGCCAACTCACATGAACAGGCTGGCATCTGGTTCTACCCCCATCATCGGCTCATGCATAGCACTGACTCGTAGGGAGGGCTTGGCTTTTTGTTGGCTTCTTGTTCTCCTCCTCCACAGTCCACAAATGGTGCCAACTCAAGGGAAAAGGCTGGCATCAGGATCTCCCCTCAGTGGCCCATGCATAGCTTTTTATTTTCTGCCTTTTCTTTCAATGTCTTTATCTTCTTGAAAATGCTTGTTAGTTAAATAGCTTAAGGCCAATAATATCTTTTTAAAGTTTTTATTTTATCATGTATCCATTATACCTCAAGCACTGCCATGGGTACTCAGAGATGAATCAAGATGAACTACAGTTGTACAAAGAAACTACATGGGTATGCTAGGGGCTGGGACAGGATATGTGAGGCTGTGTGGAGGGGCTGTTGTGGCTTGTATCTAGATGTCCCCCCAAATCCTCATGTGCTCATCAGTGGGGCTTTCCAGAGGTGACTGGATCAAGGGTATGTGATAATTAAGTTAGTCTACTGATGGGCTCAGCAGGGTTCTGGGTGTGGTTAATAGGAGGCCCACCTTGGGTGTGGGTGGCATCAACCAGTAGGCTTGTAGCCTAGATGGGGTATGAAGGGAAAGATGAAAGGCAGGTTTACTACTTTCTGCCTGCCCTGCCATGGACTGTTTCTCTTCTGCCATGACCCTTTGCTATGGCATCCTCCCTTTGAGCCAGCTGACTATGGACTGAAATCTTTACAAACTGTGAGCTAAAATAAACCTTTCCTCATTTAACTTGCTGGTGTTGGGTATTTTCTCTGAGCAGATGGGCTTGCTCAGGAAATGAGAGGACCAGTTACACTGACAGCTGAAGAGTGCACAGGTGTTACCTAAGCTGAGCAAGAAGCCTCCAGCAGAGGGCAAAGGCACCATAACATGTCATATTTGGGGAATTGTTAGTTTACTAAGCTTTTATAATCCATGCTAAGGGGTATAAGGGATAACTAGATCGCTTTGTGAGACTCCTTGTGATGGTCTTGCCTAGAACATGTGCCCCAAATTCTCTTGACTCTGGAGAAATTTAAACTGGAACATGTCAGTGGCATACACACAGGAACCTGTGAGAGATAGTTCTTCTCCGAATACGAGTGGTCCCAGCTTTTTTGAAGTCTCCCCTTTGTCCACCACTATACTCCTCTCTCATTCACCTTTATCTCCTGGATTCAGTCTCTCAGTGGTCACAGGCCCAATAATAGGGCATCTCATGGTGGCCCTGCCTGCCTGCCAGGCACCACCACAACAAACAGCCCATGAGTGGGTCGCTGTCCCACTGCCTGAGTCAGTATTTTCTTTTTCTTTTATCAGGGATATCTGATAAAAGAAGAAAAGGCAAGCACTTGACTGACATTTAGACTGGTTATCTTCAGAGCCACCAGTTGGTGAGGATGTGTTTTCCTTAGCACAATTTTGAAAGAAATATCAAATAAGATAGTTGCTTTTCCTTTTTGGAATTTTGGTAGTGCTTGTTGAGGTCATAAATATTTTTTTAAAAGAATACTAGTTCTAAAGAAGTGTAGCTTTCGGGGTCACCCTTAATGATCTCAACACCCAGCCCCTGCTTCCCTCCCACTGCTATTTTTTGTTTCAGCAGGTTGTTCTCACTGCCTCCTGGAAGTCTGTTCTTTCATACACTGTGAAGCATCTTCTACTTGGTTGAGGTAGGAGGACTGCAACTTCAAGGCTTTTCTAGACAACTTAGCAACTTAGTAAGATCTTGTCCAAAAATAAGAAATAAAAGAAAAAGAGCTGAGGAGATAACTGAGTGCAAAAGCCCTGAATTCAATCCCCAGTACCATAAAAATAAGAAATAAAGATAATTGTCTATGCAATAATTAGTCATGCTGTTCCTTTGCTCAAAAGCCTTTGATTGTTTAAATCACCCATTCCTTATCTAGCTGGCAGAGCCCTTTAGGTTTTGGTTCCTACCAGGGAGCCCCTGGCCTTGTGGGACCCTGGTGCCTCTTTCTGGGGCCCTGCCACCCCACCACAACCCTCTCCTTCTCCTAGGTGGCATGGGTGGGAGTAGGTTTGGGGAGGGACACAGCCTCATGTGTGGGGTGGGGCCACCGAGATCCAGCTGGCTCCTGATGTTGGTTCTATAAGAAGGGCCCCTTCCCCATCCCTCACATGAGGAAAACCCACATCCAGTCAGTGATTTGGAAACAGATGGAGGGACTGTGGGTGCTGGTAGTGCCCCTTTGGGGACACTGGATGTGGGGCAGCCTCTTGGCTCCCTGCTGGGTAGCTTGGGGCTGAGGGAGGAAGTGTCTGCAAAAGCTGTCCTTGGATTTTGTCATGTTTATTAATCTATCTAAGCTCTTTTGGAATGGAAATCCTGGGAGTGCTCAGGAGCCAAACTAGCCAGGGAAGGAAGGCCTGGTGCTTGTCCTCTGACTGATGGTGGCAGCACAGGCCATCTTTTGAGTCCAAGGCATGTTCCTTTGGAGAATCCCAGGGCAGAACCCTTTTGATTTGCCACAGTGATTTAACCCTTTCCAGATGTGCTCTGTACTAAACAGGCTCCCAAGCTTCCCGCCTCCATCATTGCTCTCTGCCCAGCCATTCTCACTGGTGAGCAGCCCTGAGCAGAGAGCGACTGTGCCATGCCTTGCCCTAACCCTTTCCACCACGGAAGACAGTGTGCTGTCCCAGCCACCACCCCACCTAGGACTGGGTGCATCTGAGGACTGGGTGCTTCTCAGGGAAGCAGGAGACTGGCATTGCCACTCTTGCTGTACTGTGCTGGGGGAGGGGGAAAGGCTCTCAAGATGCACAGACTTGTTTTACCTGCAGACCCTTCCCCCTCTGACTGGAGCTGCAGCTTGGATGCTGCAGCACCAATTTGGGCCTTTGACAATAGCAGGCCCCCACCTTTTTGCTGGGAGAAAATCAGCACCAGCACTCTGGTTTCCTGGTCTGCGCACTGCAGAAGCGTTTCAGAGGAGGAATCCTTCGCACATGTTACCACAAACCCTGACTGGGCTTCTTTTTTTTTTTTTTTTTTTTAATTTTTATTTAAAGAGAAAAAAAGGCATGTAAAGGGTAGAGATAATACAGAATTTCAGAAGAAAGATAAACAGTAAGAAATCACTAGTTGATAAATTACATATTGTCCTCTTAGAAATAGTTGTTCAAGTTACAAAATTAAAGCATACAAAGTAGATAGTCAAACAGTGAGAGTGTAAACAGCTACGCATACATGAGTCTCTACACGTATTTCTATTCTTTCTGTATTAGAGGGAAAAATAAAACTTAGTAAGACAAAACAAAACAAATTCCTATAAAAACATGAAACCAAAAAGTCATATAAAACCACAGTACAAGGTGATCTACAATGATTAATATGTTGTTTCTTATTATCTTCAATAAAGTTGTCTACACCATCAGGCATAAATGAATATAGCAGTATAATTGAATATAGCAGTACATAACAATATTAGTAAAAATAAAACATTGTAGACATTATAAAACTTCAAAGGCAGGTAGTAATCAAACCAGAATGGATATTCTAGCAACTCTTGTCATCTTAAGTACAGTTGCCTATACTCTCAGACTTGATACTATCAATCATAACAGCTTTGACTAAAATCTATCAATACAAAACAGTGATCCAACAAACCAGATTTGATTACAATCAGTCATGGTAAAACAGTGTAGGTTTTACAGAGCTTTAGATTGACTTAATAGGAAATTAAGAATGATTACCATACTATATCCTGTTATTTTTGGGATTACTGTTTGTACCCTCAAATCTAGTACAGGTAGAATGACTGGAACAGAATATAATACATCTAAGCAGAGTAGTGTGACTAATGTGGGTTTTAAATCCTGGTACACTATTAACAATACAGTGTATCAAGGCCATCTATGTTAGAGATTCTAGTTATCCTTCTCTGCCTCATTTCTGCTATGCTATTTTTCTGCCTGTTTGTCTACTTTTCTCCTTCATTCTATTGCCCACCCCACTCATTGAGGCCTTTCTGCCACTGTTCCTAAAATCCTGGTATTTTTTTTCTCTCTCACTTGAATGTCCTTCAGTATTCTCTGTAGGGTTGGATTGGTGGTCACAAACTCCCCCAGTTCCTCCTTGTCATGGAAGCATCTTGTTTCTCCATTAATTTCTAGTGACAGTTTTGCAAGATATATCAATCTGGGCTGGAGGTTATTTTCTTTCAAGGCTTGGAATACTTTGCTCCAAGTTCTTGATCTGATGGTCTGTATCAAGAAGTCAGCCGTGATTCTGATGGGCTTACCTTTATAGGTAATGTTTCTTTTCTCTGATGGCTTTTAATATTGTTTTTATATTGAATTTCTGGTATCTTGATTATTATATGTCTGGGTGTAGCTCTGTTTTGGTTGTAGGTGGCTGGAGTTCTGTATGCCTCACATAACCGAATGTCATTTTCCTTTTCCCATGCTTGGGAAGTTTTCCTTAATTATTTCCATGAATAGCCTTTGTAATTCATCTGTATGTATTCCTGCTTCTTTGTTTACATTTCTTATTCTTAAATTGTAGATTCTCTTGTCATCTTCTAGCCTTTGTATTGTTACTGCCTGTTTCCTTGTTATTTTTAAGAGATCTTTCCTTTCATCATCACACATTGCAAACTTGTCTTCAAGTTTTGATAGTCTATCCTTAGTTTCTTTTAAGGCATTTTGCCAGCTTTCAATGGAGTTTTTAATTTCCTGGT